>CM077115.1:369259156-369859156 GCA_039619475.1 Icerya purchasi
AAATATAAATCGCAACTGATAAGTTAAATTTTTGTTTCTATTGGTGCGAACCGGATGAGAAGCTGTATCAATCTTGTATTATCTTTAGGCGGTGAAATTAAAATATATTATGACATGGTTTAAATAAATATATTGTGATTACTTACCGTTTCAGGAAACTGATGTTGATGAAAATTAAAAAATTTGATAAAATGTAAAAAGCTCTTTTCGAAATAATTTCGCACTCAAGAGACTTTTTTCCAAGTATTTCTCTGGTAGAAAACTTAACGAATGACAAGATGAAAAAATCTTCGAAATGACTATACCTTCGATAGCTAATCGTTTACAAGGTGGGGAAGTCTTTAACGTAGGGGGGGGGGGGTCTGTATCGGATAGGATGATGATTTTCGCATGGGATTTTCCTTACGTTCACAATAGTTTTAAACAATGCATCTCGCTGGATTTCTATACTCCTATTTCGCAGTAGTTGCTCGAAAATAACAAGAAACAGTAAAGGAGATTAATGGTTGTAAATAACAAATTATTAGCTGTTAATTTGTAGATAAAAATCGTTTGTATCATTGTAAATATTATTCGATGTCAACCCCTACCAAATCTGCAGTTTTTGTGTGTGCATGCTTTCGAAATGAGCTTTATTATATCTGTAGCTAGACTATGATAATATAACTTGCTAACCCAATATTAACACGTCTCCTATGCTTTTTCCAACGAGCATTCCATTGAAAACGGTTTGATATGTTGGTTAATTGAAATTACGCCAATCTTTGCTAGCAATTCTTGTTTGTGTGTATATAATTTGATGTATATTCCGCCCATGTTTGTAGCACCTGCGGTGTTTAAACGATTTAAAAGATGCGATAATGTATATCTAACCAAAATAATGGTGTTGACAAAGTTTATGAGGAGATATGTTTCTGCTTACAGATTTTAGTAAGTATTCATATATGTCCAACCAAAATAACCGCAATACTATCCTCAACAAGGATTATTCCTGTTCTGACTTTACGTTTCTAGTGTGATGCCTTGCATATGAGCAATCAGAGTGGATGATTGATAATCACTAACCTATGTTATTATACAAATATTTTAATTACTGCAAAGGCTTTGTTTGATATTTAATAGAGTTGCGCTTTGACATTTTTTGAGTCTACCATTTAATTACGCACGGCACTATGAAATTTTCAGTGTATGAAGAGTCAAAACTTACCATCACACTAACATGTGTGCAGTTGATACGCTTTATACATGTTTGATACAGTACACACGTGTGTTATAGCATAATAGTATGCATGTGATGTAACAATGCCGATAATGTTGACATGTGACCCTGTGTGGCCATGTATATGCTTCTGTACACTTTTTAATTCAATGAAGCAATATCAACACCTAAAATTACCACCCATAACAGATTTGATGCGACCCCGGTAATATACACTTGTTTAGTGCAGATTAAAATTAAGAAATCAAACTATTGTAAGTATTCCGATGTTGACGAGCTATTCATGTATTCTGGTGCGAACGTTTAATGAATAACAACAATATATACGAACTAATTTTGACCGCTCATATTATAACTACCATGCAATGCGCACAATGAGGCAATGACATTCAATTACCAAGTAGCACTTACCTGTTTAGAACGTATGATCCTGTATTCTAATCTTTTGAGTCCTGTCTTTTCCACTCCTTACAATGCTCACTGCATCCTTTTTCTTCTTTCTCTTTCGGTTGTTCCTTTGTTAACTTCTTTCATTTTCTCAATATGACTATTTTAGTTCTTTGTACTAGGTAAACGTCTTTTGATGATATGCCAAAAAAAAAAAAAAAAAAAATGTAATGTCTCCTACCATGTATTAATAAAAGGAGCGAGAGAAAAAAGTTGCGGTTGATTTGAAAACCTGACGTGTTCTGTAGAAACTAGAGATGCGCAAATCAACTCTGCTAGAGGAGTTAGATATATATGTGTCCATTCCGACTGCGGATATATATCCGCTTCTCAACTCCAACTCCGGCGGAGTTATCTCATATCCAGCGTATAATCACACTCTTCGTTACGTATTTAACTCCAACTCCGCGCAGCACAGCAACAAAATGTCTTTGAACATGGTGCGCATTTTCTTCGCGCAGTTCCGATTTACTGACAGTGGATGAAAAACTCTCACACATACATGCTGTTTTCTGCTAAATAGGATATTTCTTATCAATAAGCATAAAATAGCTAGTTCGCATCGTGTCAAATAACACATAGCATTAAATTCGTGGATCATATTACTCATTCGATTTAAAAATTTTAAATCACACCGCGCTATTACCCCTCCATATAGCAGTCTATGAACACGATGTAATTCCGTGAAACAGTAATGATAAGGCAAATTTTGACAGTTGCACGCGCAGCTGTCGCCTTTCGGAGTGGAGATACATCAAATCACTCCGCCAAAAGTGATTTCAACTGTGTCCGGCGGAATGACAATATTTATTCGTCGTGTGACGTTTTTCGGAGTTGTGATATGTGGTCGGAGATATATCCGACTGTTGCCGGAGATAGATTCGACTGTGTCCGACCATGGATATGTTTCCGAGGATATAACTGTGTCCGGAGTTACCCATGCCTAGTAGAAACATATCAAGTTTGGTCGTATTCGATGAATATGTTTGTGTTCTGTTGCTACAGAAGCAAAGACAGATTGCCTATTTGATTAAAGCAGTACATGGTCATTAAATTTCCATTCACAGAAAAGTGTACACGAAACGAGATTTATTTGTTTTTGCAGAAAGTTTACAAAGTGTAAACGATAGAAACACCCTAGATGGAAGACAGAGGTCATTAAAATTAAAGGAGAAACAGGGGGGACTATTAAAGGTAATTGTGTAGTTTTTGGGTTCGTCTACAAATGTGAATATATTAATTATGATTATTTTTAACTTGACATACAGAGTAACCCCGAGCGCATAAAACATCATGCTTGACTAAACTTGTTTCTTTTTAATCAGTGGAATAACAAACTGAAAATTCTCTCCTGGCACCGATTACACTTCACAGCTCTACTGACGGTAAAGGCGTTTTTCATTATTCATTTTACCACTATTTGAAATGAGTTAAGCAAAAAATTTTATGTTAATTCATTTTGTTTACTGCGATATAAATTATCGAAATTCCGTTTTCATCAAAGTTGGCTTATAAATATTAATTAACTCGTCCGTTTGTTTTCTATTAAAAACCAATTTACTATGCTGATAAAACGGAATTTACTATCACGTGATAATCGAACAGCATTTAGACAAACACATATATCTTTATTATACGGATAAACCGTGGAGGTTTGTAATTTACTGTATTAAGGTACGCACAAACGGTCGTCGCTTTATCTTATCTTACGAATTTACTTTAGATGCATCAGTGAACCGGGTAAATGCACTCTTTGTACCAATTACAATACGTTACACGACAACCTGTTAATAACGACCTCGTTTTCCATAAACAGAAACTTATTCGACAATACAACTGCGCCCCCGCTCGGACACTATATACTACATGTTTCAAACAAGCGCTAATTCAAACTAAAACTTTCGTCGAAAAACACTCTTAAAAAACACTTACTGATATTTTAACCGTCTATTTTTTCGTTTTTTTTATTTTTGGGCTCGCCCTTGACTTTGACCTCACCATTTGAATGTATTATGCTAGCGAGTTAGATTCTGAAGCGACGGGAAATGGAAAAACAAAGGATTGAAATTATCGCTGGAGATTGGAAAAAAAGGATAAAAGAAGCATTGTAAGGAGCCGAAAGGCCAAAAGCCAAAATTTTCGAGTACAAAATAGAACGTTCGCTAACAAGAGCCGAACGTTCAAAGTAAATATGG
Organism: Icerya purchasi; assembly: GCA_039619475.1. Taxonomy (NCBI): domain Eukaryota; kingdom Metazoa; phylum Arthropoda; class Insecta; order Hemiptera; family Monophlebidae; genus Icerya; species Icerya purchasi. Next base: position 369,263,018 of record CM077115.1, read on the forward strand.
TTTCCGCTGCATTCAGGGGGGAGAAAGGAGAAGGAGATAGAGAAAAACGAAAGCGGGAAGCGGGGAAAAAAGAACAATTAACACTTAATCTGGTTCAGGAGATACTAGAAAGACGACTGAACAGAATGGAAAGAAATCAAGACTGAGCACTGGGTGCCGACTGGATGAGAAGATAATGCGAAGCGGGATTAGCCAAAGTTTGGAATGAGATTGATTGAGGAAAAGAAGATTAAGTCAGAATCTGGAAAGTGGCTAGAGGAAGGTCCACTGAGGACGGCTGACCGAGCTAGAAAATCTGCCGCGTCACTGTCCTCAATGTCAGAGTGACGGGGAATCCATAAAAAGTCTATAAGAATAGAACGGGATGATAGTTAGGCCGTCGTGATAGCCTAGTGGCGTGAACTCTTAATTATTAAGATAGTGGTCATGAGTGTTCGATTCCGAGCGACGGCCAAAAAAGTACAGACTGATTTACTGAAAAGGTTAATTTAATGATTAGTTAGTGGTCTAATAGTATTTAAAAGCTAAGCCAAGCCAAGCCAAAAAAAAAAAAAAAGCTGGAGTTAACAAAACGAATTGATAGCATAATCCAGTTAGAGGAATGAGCAAAAAGAGAAGAAATTGCTTGAAGGAGCTTTTCAAATCAGAAACAATAAGGAATTTGAAGGTTCCGGTAGTTCTAGAAATAAGGACTTAGACAATAAAGCAATATTTAGCGAACAATATTTTTTATTGAAAAGATAAAAAAGAAAATGCCTGCAGATGACTATTTCATTGCATCCGGAAAATGTAAAAACCGTTTAATAATTATTTTTTCATATTTTTCGCTATGCTTAGATTTGGTATTTTTTTATTAGCATCTTAATAATGTGGGAATTTCAATGATAATAATCATTAACCGAATGTCAGTACATCAAAGGTTGTTTTTAAGTTTTGGAATGTATTTTATTTCATTTTTTTTTTTTTCATAAACTCCCCTTTGGGTATTCCAGCAACGGATCTTTGCTGAGAAACGACACAAGGGAAAATAATCAGTTAGATGTAGATTCGGTCAGCTATTAATAGAGTTAAAGAACTGAGGACCAGAATAACGCGAGATCAACGGAAACGATAAGATATACGAAGCGCAATAAGGATTAGGGAGTTTAAGTGATAACAAAGCGAAGTACAAAGAGGTACGTTCATTCACGAAGGATGGACATTCAAAGAAGATATGGTCAGGATCGCAGATAACTTTGTCGTTAGGATGGAGAGGATAATTAAGGGAAAGTACGAGACGAAAATGAAAACGGAAGGAAGGAAGAAGAGTATGATTCGGACGTAAACGGATAATAGGGACAACAACGGAGCGGCGAAGCGAAGGAAAATTGTAAAACCAAGGCTGGGTAGGAAAATTAAGTTGAATGGAAAAATAAAAGGAAGGTTGATTGGAAAAAGAGGGAACGTAAAAATCTGACCAAAATCTAACATGAAACATTTTACACAGCGGGAGAAAATTAGAAGCGGGAATTTTAGTGAAGCGAAAAGCGGAGGGATACAGCAATCTGAGCCAAGGGATCTGCCATTTCGTTACCCTTTATCCCCATATGACTGCGGACCCAGAGCATATCAATGTGGATAGCATGAAGTGAGGAAAGAGTGTGAATGAGAGAGCGAATGCGGAGGATAAGAAAAAGAGAAATGGTGTCTAGACACCCGGTAGGAACAAAGTTTCTTTCACTTTTTGGTAGACATACAAGTATAAAGTCATTCATAAAGTATACGATAAAAAATGACACAATATATAAATCCCGTATAAATTAAAACAAAAACAACAAAAACAAAAAATAATTCTCGTATGAATTAATTAAAACAAAAACAATAAATAAGTCATCAGACTTGTTGAAAAGTGCTAACGTTGCACAAAAAAACCGCGCCAATTTTCAAATTCAATAAAATGTACACGTGTTTAGATTTGGGCTTATACAGCTGACCGCGTACGATGCTTGCTGCCTGAATCTCGATACTCGCTCGAGCGCACGCACACACACACACATAGCCAGTTTACTCCTACCGACAAGCTACATATAAGAACTTCGTTCCAAAAATTGGATAATTGAGAGGGGAATGAATATAGCTTAAGAGCACACATGGAGTCAGAGATAATTAAGTATTTAGAAGAAGATCGATGGGAGGAAATATAAATTATGGAACGTAGAATGGCCATTGGCTCGGCTGTAAAGATAGTACGAAAAGAAGGGAGACGAAACGATTCAGAGAAATTTATACTCGGAAAGATAAAAAAAGCTCTAACTCAATTAGACCCGCTTATTCTTCCTTTCTTAAATGTAGTCAGGCTCGTGTGAATATTTTTCAACGCGCGTTATTTTAAAATGTAGAATGAAAATAAAATAAATTAATATGCAATATTTTGTATTTAGACAAAATCTTCTGCACTGACCGTCTGAGATTTCAGTGCCGGTACGGAAACCATACTTTTACAAAAAGTTTTCAATCTCTTAGTGCCACTAATGCTCAGTAGAGTTATAGGCGAGATATTTGAAAAATAAATAAATGAAACAGAAATAAGAGTTACGTAAAGGTATGTAGGAAACGCGGTATCTTAGAAAGCAGAAGCTAAATAAATAATGAGAAAATAAAAAACGCCATTAAAGATGCAGCAGAGTATACAAAACTGAAATAAAAATATTCAATTCGAATGATGCTTGTAGACACAAGTCTAAGCTATATAAAGCAGTAAGCGAACATAAAACCCAAAAGAAAAATACCAAACGCATAATGAAGGACCATTCTACACAAGAATCCAATTTTTGCAAAAACATCAATTTTCATGAGAATAGTGTGTTGGTGCAGCAGCGACGTTGTTTCGAACATTCTACTATACACTAAATTTTTAATTTTATAAAGAAATTAATAAAAATTATTAACTTGTAACAAAGGTCAAACCGTACAACATTTTTAAATGCTGCTATCTTCTAGATAATTTTGCTGACGTCGTTATACTTTAATTTACCTCCAAAATATATAGAAAATTAAACGGGAATCCGGTTTTAACCAGTCTTTTTATATAAATAATGCTATTTTCGCGTTTTAAAAACTATAAGCAGTCCCTGGGTCTGCATGCTTGCGATTACAAAATTTGTTACCAGAAATATGATTCCATGTAATTGTATTCTTTGTATGTATTTTTTGTTTTCAATTAAAATATAATGTACATGTCGTCTGGGTATATTAAAAATCAACTTTAGTGACGCAAATTTTTCTGACACTGTGACAGATTGGTTAAATGGTAAAAATAGTGATGCGGAAATGGACACCGACGAACTTATTGATATGTTGAACAAGCAGGAGAATCATGCCAGTTTGGGGTCACTTCATTGAACTATAGGATCATCAACTGCAACATTCCATGACACCGGATTATCAGCTACCGTCGCCATCTTCCACCCCAATCTTCTGCCCGGCAGAATTCCCCTGAGTTGTCAAAGATCATGAAAGTAGTTTATACCTATTTGCAGGTATTTATGATAAATATTGTTTACCCGGTTAATGATGACCACTGATGGCCCAATTCAGCAGTAGGCTGACAATGCATAACCACATCATTACACACTACTCCACCTCACCATTCATCATCTCGACGTGAAAAAAACGAACAACTTAAATATAATAATAAGTAAAATAATATATCAGTGGGTATATAACTTTTCTTGATCGTGACAGAAGTGACACCAGTAGATGAAACATGCACTAATACACGAGTATAATACAAAGTAAATAAATGAAAAAGTTATTGAAACAAATAAATGAAACAATTATTAAAACAAATAAATAAATAATTAAAACATCGATATACAGACTTCACTGTTTATTAAAAATATTCCTCCTATACAATATTGTGTGGACGAAATGCAAACTTTCACACCAACTCATCAATCTCTAAGGCTGCTAGTAATACACCGCACCGACTCCGTACAACCATCGCATCACATTCTATCTCATTCCCAGTAACTGCACAACCAACACCATGTTGACATCATACTATACTGACGGCATGTAGATAACTTTTCAACTTTACAAAATTGCTAAAAGTGTTCTTAACACCATCCTTCAAACTTGCCGCGGAAAACACCTTGCGTAATTGTTTACTAATCTCACTACTTCACTATCTGACTAACTATTATGCTAATGTGTAATGATCGTTTCCTTCGGAAATTATAATTAAAGTTTTTGAATTAACATAAAATGTAGCAATAGCAGGAGGCTTTACAATACCACCCACACTTCCTTCCATTAAACACTTTCCACTTTTATGTAACAATATCCTAATCTAAATATTTTTGAGACTAGAATGTGTGAACCTAAAAATTCTCTGAACTGGAAAATCTGGGCCAGGTGACTAGGTGAATCTCTATAGTGAATAATATGTTCTACTAAATATACATCCAGGTACACAGTCTTTTGTAATTCTTCCTCGCAGAATGTGCCAGCTCTATCAGTTTACTACTGTGATCGTGTATTTTGTTAGGGAAATGAAACGCGCATTATTTGTAGTAAATAGTTTCTGCTCCAATTAGCAATATAGCTATTTTGTAGCGGTCGTTTGACTTTGATAATGCAAATAACATGACCAATTTTAAATTTGCTTGTTTAGTTGCAGAAGCATGACAATTATTGCACATTTCTGCTATATTCTTCACATACTTTGCAACATCAACAAATGCCGACTTTATTGGTTTGTGCATACTTGTGATATATATTTACATAATTCTATACAGCTACTGTTTGTTTCTGTTAATAGCAAGCTCCTTGTACATTCAACGTCTGATTAAACTATTCAGTAACTGACACCTCTCAGAAAGAATATATACTGTACAGGTTAAGGTACTATTTGAGAACAGCGCGCACCTAAGGTTTAAAGACTTTACTTCATTGATCCGACTGTAAATGTTTAGATACTGATACCCCAGGCTGTAACACAGCACCCACTTCAAGTCTTTAATAATGGAAAGACTACTATTGTTTTTTACTGGGACTATCCATGTGTACTTGCTGAACGCAACGACTATAGTCAGAATAAATTTATGCGCATGATTAAAACGTGTGTATTTTACTTATATCATTGAAATCAGGCTGCCAGAGATCATTCAAGCTGAGAGTACTTCTACACATTGTGTAAAATATCTATTTCTTATAGATCTGTGTAATTCATCTCCTATATCCTGCGGAAAACTACTAGTAGACAATGCTTAATTATGCAGCACACTAGTAGGAGCTGATAAATGTATCCACCCTCAAATAGTTCTTCTTCAATATTAAGGATATTTTATTGTCTACACCGGTATTTTACCACTTTTATTGCAAACGTTGTACCAGTTCAATGATGTCACCCAAAAAATGTAATTTCAGAGCTGCCAATGTAACTTGCCTTATACTGATCCCTCTCACCTCTAGGACTAACATGAAATAGCAGTTTAATTACTTCACAGTACTTTTGTATTGAGGTCTTTTTAGACTAATATTAAAACTTAAGCATGCATCCGGGATGCTCTAACAGCAGCTTATAGACTTGTGTACTCTTTACTGTCAAGGTTCAGTCGGGAATTAAACGGTATAGACTCGTTGTAAGTAAAAAGGATTTCTCGTTTCCTTCCCTTCCTGGACGCAATTTATCGCCCGTGTAGCCTAGCAGAGACAGTGACATACCAAGTTTGGTTTCACTGATATCCTTATTGATGTGTAATCTATATGTTAAGTTGGAAGGTGATGATAAAAGCTTTGATTTGTGTTTAACTGCTAATAGTGTGAAGAGCTTTTCAAGGCAGGAAACTGCGGTTGTACCGGCGCTCTTCTTTCTGACAAGTTGCCAGTGATGTAAAATCACTCAAATGTTCAGATAATGGTTTAATGATTAGCTACAAAGCGCTAATTTGATAATATTCCTATCATAACTATCTCAAAATATCTAAACGAGGAAGAGAACGCTTGGAGTGAGAATAAGTTTGATCGTGTAAAATAAAATGCATGCCATCAACAAACAGCTACTTTATATAACCACCAAAACAAATAGTAATCGATTCGAAAGTATTTAATACCAGTGTTCCGCAAAGCGTGCGCCATGGCACACTGGTGTACCGTGGTCATCAGTTGATGTGCAGCGGAAAAATTGCATTTTGTGAGGAAGTTATAAGATACTTTCAATACCTACACAGAGTTGGGAGTTATACGAGCGAAGCACTTTGTTGTGCGAGGAGCGGGACAGCCCTTCTCACCTACGCCTCACGCACGTACTATAGCCGCGCGCATGCGCGTGTCAAGTCAATGTGACATTTCGCTACGCCCGTCATTGTCGCGCTCTTTTGTAAACAAAAACAAATCGTTATTCACTAGTAACTAGCCGCTAGTTTGTGATTGTGTCTTCGTGAATGTAATTGACTTTTTTAATTGTGTATATAATGGATAAATTCGTTAAACGTACCGCAAGTTTGTCAAATGAAACTAATGGTTCCCAAGAAGCAGCAGAGTCAACGAAGAAAAAACTTAAGATTGTTAATCAGAAATATGATGAGAGCTGTGTAAGTTATGGCTTTATATATTGTGGAGATGAATCAAGCCTAATCCAAAAAAGTCTTGTTTGTGTAGAAACTTTGGGTAATAATTCGATGATGCCCAGTAAACTTTGACGACATTTAGCTACTAAACACTCATCGGTGGGTAAAAAAAAGCAAAGCCTATTTTCAACGTTTGAAAGATCAGTCTTTCAAAACATCAGACGACAAAGTGCAGAAAGCAAGCTACCTGATCACTAATATAAATCCAAGAAGCTTCATTCTCCCGCTGAAACTTTAATTTGACCTGTCTGCAAAGAAGTTGTGAAGATTATGATTAGCCAAGAAGCCGCTAAGAAAAATCGAAAAAATACCAGCGTCGTCAGCAGATACGATCTCACGTCGCATTAGTGATATTTTTAGCGACATTAAATCAGCGTTAACTGAACAATTAAGGCTTAGTGGAGTTTTTGCGCTACAAGTCGACGAGTCTACTGATATCAGTGGTCATACTCATTTCATCCCAAATGTGAGCTACATTGATGGATGTGAAATAAAAGAGGACTTTTTGTTTTGTCTGCCACTACTTGCATTATACCACTAGAGAAGAAATAAAAAAAAACCCTAATATTAAAAATTTACATTACTCTGATAACGAAGCCTTTGTCTGATGAATTGTTGTCTGTCCTTCAAGAATTCGTCAAAATTATCAATTACATCAAGTCGCGACCGCTAAACTCTCGTCTGTTTAATGCAGTGTGTCAGGAAGTGGGGGGCAGATCATCTATCACTTCGGTTTCATACAGAAGTACGATGGCTTTCTCGCGGAATAGTGCTTTCTCGGAATTACGAGCGAAAAAATGAGACTCAGACGTTTTTAGAAGACCAAGGTTCAGACTTTGCTTCTCTGTTTAAAAAAGAAGAATGAGTAGCAAAACTAGCATACCTGGCGTGCATAATCGCTCATTTAAAAGAGCTCAACAAAAAAATGCAAGGCAGGAATTCTAATATTTTAACGTTATCGGACAAGATTGAAAGCTTTCGCCCTAAACTGGTGTTATGGATGAGTCACACGCAGAGTAGCGGAGGATTCCGCATAGAAGATAGAGCAAAAGGAGGGAAGTTTAAAGGACTCGACATAATTTAGGGAAGGACAGAAAAAAAATGCGCCAACACCATTGGGTCCCTTGGAGCCATCGGTGAAAATCAAAAAAATGGTTAGGGAAAGAAGAGCTTATATTCAGTAAAAATTCTGATCAAACAACATTATGAATGACAGATTTAGGAGGAATCGGGGACTAGGAGCAGCTAATAGGATGAAGAAAAGAGGAAAAATTGAAGGAGAAATATGGGAGTTTATCATGAATGTAGACATTCGGAGAAAACTGAACAAAACGGACAGCAATAAGAGATAGAATGTGAGTTTTGTTGACAGAAAAACGCCAGCTACGTAAGACGGAGGAATAAGAAGAAATAAGAGAAGAGAAAATCGGCAACCGTTTGATGAGGAAACGATAACCCAAAAAGGAACGTCGAAGAAAAGGAGGAGGAATATGAGATTCCGCCAGCAGAACTGGGATAGGAGTAGGTTTTCGGACTCCAAGGCAGAGGTGGAGGCATGTACGAGGGTGGTTCAAATATAAACCGGAATTTCGTCATAAAAATTTTTATTTTATACTTATAGACTTATAGTGTTCGTATTTTTTACAATTTTTCGAGATAACCCCCCTCGCACGCTACACACTTTTTCCACCTCTCCGGCAATTTTTTTATTCCTTTTTCGTAAAAATCTCGCGGCTTGTCACATAGCAATTTGTGCACGAACGATTCCACCTCATCGTTGCTGTCGAAACGTTGTCCACCAAGTGCTTCTTTCAACGGGCCAAACAAATAATAATCAGAAGGCGACAAATCTGCACTGTAAGGAGGATGTTCAAGTGTTTCCCAGCCCAATTCGACCAATGTCTCCATCGTGAGCCGAGCGGTATGTGGCCTGGCGTTGTCTTGAAGCAGTATCGCACTACGGATCGGAATTTCGCGCCTTTTTGTTCGATAGGCCGGTTTGACTGTTTTTTAGGAGGTTACTGTAATACTGCGCTGTCACAGTACGTTGTTCAGTTAGGAAATCGACTGCAATCACTCCCTTCATGTCCCAAAACACCGTACACAACACCTTCCCAGCTGACTGTGTAACCTTCGCTTTGACTGGCGCTCCCTCTTTTTTCTTCCGCCACTCCATAGACGAGCGTTTACTCTCCGGCGTATAGTAGTGTACCACACAAGTTTCGTCCGTGGTGAATATTCGCCGCAATAAATTCTCTCCTTCCTCTTCATACCGCTGCAGGAGACGCGTACAAACTTCCCAACGAGTGTATTTCTGTTCAAAATTCAGAAGTCTTGGCACCCATCTGGCTGCAATTTTGCGATAACCTAGCCGATCATGAATTATTGTCTCAATACTACCTATGCTGATGCCCAATTCGTCGGTCATATCGCGTACACGGACGCGTCGGTCAGCCAAAATGAGTTGTTCGATGGCTTTGACGTGTTCATCTGTAATGCTGGTTTTTGGGCGCCGCCGCGCATGTGCCATGTTTGACACCACTTCACGTCCTTTTCGAAACGCGGAACACCACTCGTACACTTGAGTTTTGGAGAGACACTCATCGCCGAACTGTTCGCGTAATTTTCGGTAAATTTCCACGGATTTTACGTCGTCTTTGACTAAAAAACGAATAATGATGCGTTGCGCAACAGACACTGCTACTTCTTTTTCACTCATGGCTCTAACTACACTAAAAAGTGAGCTTACGCGGTTCTAATTGCTCTACGCGCTTCGTAACAAACCAGTCGAACTGCCAGTGCAACCACTTTTTCCACAATAAATTTTTCGCGCGTTTATTTAAAAATTCCGGTTTATATTTGAACCGCCCTCCTATTTTATACCCGATCGAGCTTAGACAGAAGGGATCTAGAAAAATTTACGTAAATGTAGGAACAGTAGTCAAGAATAGAGCGGATACAAGATTTGTAAAACATAAGCAGGATTACCGGATCGCCAACCCAATCAGTATAAGAAAGGGATTTAATGAGGTTGAGTCTTTTTGAGGCGGACACGAATAGATGATTGATATGGTGACGAAATGAAAGTCGACTATCTAGAAAAACACCAAAATAACGAAAAGAGGAACAAAGAGGGATTCGGCCATTATTTAAAACGAGATTGATTAAGGAAGGAATAAAAGGACGCAGGGTAAAGACAACAGTAGACGATTTAATAGAGGAGATGAAAAGATGGATATTGGATAAAGCGTCTTGCAATGAAATTAAGAAGTTTTGTAGTTGGGAGTTAGCCTGCGTGATGTTGCGATGAGAGGAATAAATAAGGATGTCGTCAGCAATGAAGAGGGAAGAGGAACTCAGAGACAAAGAAGCAATTTTTATTAAATAGATATTGAACAAGGCTAGGCTAGGGCAGAAGCCCTGTGGTAATCCACGAAAGATTTGTCGAGTAGCTTCATGAAGGGGAACAGAAGAAGTGACAGTTCGACAAAGGAAAAGATTAATAATAAGAGAAGAAAAATGAGCCGGAATATTAAAAGAAAGCAGTCAGACTTTGGTCGGATGTGTATCCTTGCTCCTTTTCCAATCCTAACTCATTTTACCTTTCTATTCAGCCTAGACCCCCTTCTTGTTCTTGATTCTATCATTTTCCTACTCTTAAACGTTTTTTCATCACTACCATCTGCCGTCTGCGGTTCAATCATACTTTGCTCCCATCCTCACGGCATCATTTTGCTCTTTTCCCATCCCCTTATTGTCCTTTGCACTCTGGCGACTGTTCTTTCGTTTGTGATCCTGACCACGTGCTGTTTAAATGTTCCAGTCTTTCCTCCGAACGTAATATCCTGTACGTTCAGCTATTAAAGCTGAATTTTCCTACTCCATATAGTGCTTCCTATATCTTAGCTTTACCGTCATCCAATATGGTTCCTATTCTTGTCTCTTTTCTGTCATCGATTTCTGACCGGATTAAAATTTAATCTCTAATCTAGTCTAATTGTCCTGGGTAGCTGCCCTTAATCGGCCAAGCCCAAAAAAAAAAAAAAATAAAAAAAAATAAAAGAAAGCAATAAATCAAAAAGAGTAGGAAGGTGGACATTGTCAAAGGCTACCGAGATATCAAGGAAGGAAGCAATAAGAAATTTTTTGTCGATAAATGATTTGTAGACGTCTGCCAGAAATACACTAATACATTCGTGAGGGCCGCGACCAGGGCGGAAACCAAACATATTACTAGGCAACAAATTGTAATGTTTAAGCCACCAAACAAGACGTCTGTTGATTAGGTTTTCGAAAAGCTTCCTGATACAAGACGCAAGAGCAATTGGACGAAGTGCGGAAGAGTTGGGTTTAGGAATAGAAATAACGATGAAGGTATTCCAAGATAAAGCGAAGAAAAGAGTTAAACAAGTTTAAGAGAAACCGAAGAGAAAAATCAGAAAGATTTTTAAGAATAGAGAATGTAATTCCATTCACTCCGGGAGCAGAGTCTGGAGAATTCCGTAAGCAAGTTTCTAATTCTGTGAAAGTAACAGGAGTGAGCAGAAAATGTGAAGAGGTGGAAGAGGACACGTTATTTAAATCTGTTTATTAACAATCTCGATAACGTCGATTTAAATTATTTTACTATCGTTCAAAACAAAACATTTGTAATATATATCTATATATATATATATATATATATATAAACTTGGCCACTTTGGCCTCGCAAGGGGCTCTGCCCCTTGACTCTCTTGCTTACATTTCTATCTCTTTTTCTTCTACACTTTGTACAAAATGATAAAAATTTACGGCATTCTTATCGGCATCGACACAAAAAAAAATATAACATAATCACAGAAATTCTACCGTAACATTTAACTTTCGTTACATAAAATTGGGACATTTTTTTTAACGGGGACCGGCCTAAGAATTACGTTGTAATTAATCTATATATTACAGGCTAACAGAATGAATATTATGTTGATCCTTTTTATCGTAGGCATACATCAAGAACACTTCATATTACAAATAATTATAAAGAAACCTGTTCCAGAACGTAATTAACTGCTTCTGATATCTCATTTGGGAAAAAATTATAAACTATATTATTAGCTCTCTCTCTTGTATATCTATTTTAATTTCCTATTTTTTCCTTTCTCTTCACAATAATGAATTGTTAATAAAATTAATTTTCCTGAACTTTCGGCTAGTATAAGTATGACTTGTTACAAAAATTTTTAGTTGCTCGAGTTTTTGTTTGCACCCTAAAATAACCATTTTATTAGTCGAAAAAATGATACTATTTTCTTCATTTCACTAAAAACATCGAATCGTGGAATGTTTTTAGTAATTAAATAATTTAAAATACTTTCATGATGGTTAAGATTAGAAAAATGATTTCGAAGTTCGCTTCTGATGATGGTCAGTGTGTAAGCTGGCCGAAACGTTGAGCGTTAGAAATAAACGATTTTTCGTAAAACACGGTCTCTACCGTAAATCATTTTTCTAATTGAAAATACATTTAATCCGATGTTTTTGTAAGAAAATGATAGAAATTTACATGGAGGTTTGGAAAAAAATTACGCCCATTGCTTAATTTCATTGTTTTTCTCGTGAAAAATTAATGGAATCTTAGAATACATATATTCATTTTCAAATCGATACAATGAATTCCACTGCAACCAGATGATCTCGCCAAACCTGCAGTGAAATCACATGGAGTTTTGAATTTGCCGTTATTTTGTTACGTTAATAAAATAAGCCAACACAGTTTGTATTAATTTCAGCGATAAAAATACTGATACTAAAATTTACTTCAGTTTAACAACACTGATATGATACCAAATAAATGTCGATGATGTGTGTTTTTCAGCGTCTCTTTTTCGTATATAGCATATCTCTTCTTTCATCATCAGTTAATTGTTAACGAAAAAGAAGAATCAATTAAAAACTCATTCTATTCTTCTAGATCTTTTTTGCTTTTCTTCATTAAAATTGAAAATCGCTATGCTGGTGTAAAGAATTTGCGCTCGAACAAGATTGCAATGTGCACTTTACATGTTACAAAAATTATGAAAAAATCGTATTTTTTTTATTAGTATTAAAATTTTTCATATAAAATTCATTAAAATTTCGTTATTTCCTATGCTGTTTTTTTTTTACGATGAAGAAAATGACAAAGAAAAAAAAAAAAAAACATGACGCGAAATTTATCCTGACCTTCGTCCAAAAACATTCGATGGAAAAAAATAAAAAAGTATCTTTCAAATTCAGTTTCGGGAAAATAATTTTTAACCATCAGATTGTCTCAAATTGTCGTTAGACAAAAACACACTCCTTTGCTCAGGGGCGCAACAACGGGGGGTCCAAGAGCGCCAGGACACCCACTTAATAGCGTGATGAGCACTCTCAGCGAAGACTAACGTTTTAATTTAGCGCCTATTGATTTTACACAACCGAATTATCGTAAGACCATATTTGGATGTTGATGAAAAATAAATACATTTAAAACTGACGTCACATTTGTAATTGTGGAAAAATTGTTATTCTTTTTTCTTTTTTTATAGTCGTCAATAGTGACATACGCTCTGAGCACCCACTCACAATGTTAGGTTGTTGCGCAACTACCTTCGTTTATTTAATTTTGTTTTTGATTTGATAAAATTGTTCACAATGTTTTCATTATTTGCATAATCTATAGTGTACGTGCATTTATATCGTGTAGTAATAAAAATCCTATTCATTAAAAACTTACGGTGGCTTTCAGTATAAGCAAAACGTTGATTTTTTACACAAAAATTAATTTAAAATCATCGTCTCTCAGCGTTTGTAAACCTTTCTCTACGGTACAAAAATTACCGTTCTTTCGGTAATTACGCATTTCACTTTTTCACTGAAAATTAAGTACTATAATAAAATTTTAAGAACCAAGAACAACTCATAAAACTACATATATGACTTTTCAAACTGATACTATAAAAGCATTGAAATATATATGTACATATGTATATATTTTTTTTGACTTTAAAAGTTTCGGCTTGCAATAGTTTCAATACAAAACCAACACAAACATCTCTTAATTCCTTTCATTGTTTACAGATTATTAACTAATAACCCACGAACAAGCCCTATTTTCTTCTACTCCATCTGTCATGCAAGTTGAAAGCATTTGCGATAGGAACTGCAGCGCCATCAGGTAGCGATAAAAAGTACTATATGTATATCCGATTACACAAATTTTCACGCAACTTCTCTAAAGCAGCTATAATAGATAGCAAGTAATGGTATCGCAGCAGCACATGGCCAAGCACTGAAGTTTGTAGAACAGTTTATAATGTACCGAGATATTTGTTATTTCAAGTGGAAAAAGATTTAAATCATTTGCACGTACGGCTAAGTTAAAATCTCAAAGCAATAGTCTCCCGATTAGATGCCCGTGTTACTGATAATAGTACGTAAGATATAATTCACGAATTATGTGCAACTACTACGAAATTAATATTTCGAAACAACAGACTTTTGGTTAGGTCTTTTTTCTGTGAATTTCACGTAAAACAATTGGAAATTATTAAAAATTTCGAATTTTTTACATAAAAAATTACAAATAACTTTGATTTATGACAAATGAAGAATTAATGTAATCAGAATTATCAGGTAACATTTATTTCTGTTCATTACTAACATCTTCCGAAAGTAAGAGTACCTGACAATGTATCGTTTAATATCTTATCTTGCAGTATATTCATTTTTGTTTTCAAAGAGGAAGCTGAAACGCCATTAAATACCATTGCGTCCACGTATGATAACCGTATTTTAGCATGTTATTCACGTACAGATTCTAATGAAGTTTTACTTTTCTCTTCTTACATTGCAATACTAAATTGTCCTTTCCATTTGTTTACATGACCTACAAGTTGCTGCACGTTATATAATTCTCCTTTTCTATTCAACAGCTCTTTATTGTCTTTTTATTACATTTTATGTGGCACATTTCAAAAAACACTGAACTTCGGAAACTTTAAATCTATTCTGAACGTTAGCAACCTACATCATCACAATGTATATGTATTATTCTGTACGACGTAACTGGTTGAAAACGCGTTAAACACACTGTTTTTGCAAATTTTCTTTATGATATTATTCTTTTAGGTAATAAAAATGTAACTCAGTTTTTTAATTTAGTAGCTAAATACAATATGAACGCTCTTCTCAGCGTAGTTTGCAATCTAACTGCTTACATATGTTATACAATAAAGTCCTTTCGTTGTGTTTAAAGTTTAAAAAATCTAACTGATGTTACGAGTAACCGCAGACTAGATGTCCTTTTTTTTCAAGTTCAACATAAAACGATTTTAGTGAACCAGTTTTTAACTGCATCGTTTTCTATTCTCTTAAAAAGTTTATAAAAAATAATCCCATAATGAGTATGCTATCGTGCGCATACTAAAGATTCTACTGCAAATGTTTAAATTAGACAAGTTGTTCGTATAAATTAAAAACCAGCTAAAATCGCATGCGCTTCCCTGAAGTATACTGTGTGTTCAGATACATAATTTTTTTTGAACAATTGGATACAAAGTTTAATAGTTATATCGTCGTGTATTAGTAATGTTCTATAAAAAAAAAAAAAAAAAAAAAAAATTCATTACAATATTTTAGAAATTAAAGTTATAAAGAAACTATTAAAGTACCCTGCAACAATAATTTCAACAGTGTTACCGGAAATATTTACATCGAATCTGAAATCCTCGTCAACTATTTCGATTTGTTATCAAGAACTGTACCTGCAGCTTTTGGTTTAAATGTGGACTAGTAACTCGGTTGTTTCGCGCGTTATTGTGTTTGTTTTAACCGGTTAATCGACGTGCTCCTAACTTCGGTTAAGTTCATCACAACACACAGTCATTACAGTCAATCCGTTCTCGTCTGTTTTCACGGACAGAGTTTACCGACGTACGTTTTCCTTTGGAACGTGCGGTTTGCTTGCGAGCCTTTTGTCAAGGGAATCCGACAATATTTTCGATGTCTTAGATACGGCCACGTTGGTCACCAGTACAAAAACACAGCAACAAGATGTGCTAGATGAGCACGGATCATACATATCGAAGAAAATTGTAACAGTTTATCCGTAGCATCCGTATTTTGCGCAGAACATCACAAATCTACTGATCCTCCTGGTCCGAAGAACAAGAGACAAATATTTATCAATGAATTAATGGCCAATCATAACGTTAGTTTTCAAGAAGGGTCTTTAGACGTTCCTAAAATCTATCGGCAGAAACGCACTTATGTTCAAACGCAGTTTAAAAAAAAATATTCGCTCTCCTAACCGATTATAATGATTATCCTGCTTGTTTAAAACACTCCCTTAATGGACCATCAAGAAATTAGTATTCCTACTTACAATTCCAAATCAACCTCCAAGAAGAAAACAAGTTTTATTGATGCAAAACAATTAGTATCCCACAATGACCGATCTCTTAAAAGATCCGTGTTTTTCTTTTCCCCTGATGTTCATCAGAATCAACTGATACCGGAATATACATCTAAAAAGAACAGTGTAATTTCTTACATCCGATGAAGATGTAAGATCTTACAGCCAGAGCTCTAAGCATAAAAAAAAAACATTCATCCGGAAAAATTTAGATAACCCGCTCAAAAACGATCTGGCAGCTACAAACAAGCCAATAGTGGTTCTTAGTAAAATTAATAATCAAAATATAATTAGTAAGAAACAAAACTGATTTAAAATTAAGTAAAAGCAACAATAAAATTAATAAAGACATTGATGACACACAAATAAAAAGTAATTTTATTTTGTAGTAATTGAATTTTATTTGTTCATAAGTTTAACCATTAATATCTTAGTGTATTTTCATTTTATTTGATCTTACAATGCATAATTTATTAAACTCGTTCATAACTTTTACAGCATTCATCCTAATGTTCCTCCTCCTTTTTTTTTCTTTCTTTCTCCGTTAGTCCTTCTGGTATTGCCTGTTCTTTCCTTTCCATTTACACAGTCTGTGATCCGTATACTACAGTGGAATGCAAGAAGCATTGTGGCCAATAAATGTGACCTGGAACATTTCGGTTTGTAACTCGTTTCAAAATATTAGTCTTGCTTTATCTCCTTTAAAATCATCCATTTGTATATTTTCACTCCGTTCATTTAACAATACAATTCCGCAAGTATACATCTATAATCAATTTATTCCTTTCTTATCACAGGTTAAATATTTGGGATTATTCCTTGACTTCAGACTTACCTGGAAGCCACACATAAATGCATTATCCAATCAACTCATGAACATATACAATCGTTTAAAAGCGATTAGTAACTCAGCTTGGGGAGGGAACCCTGTGATCTTAAGTTTACTATATAAATCTCTAGTGAGATCCAGGTTGGATTATGGTGCGGTTTTTTACAGCTCGGCTGCAGCTTCTCTTCTTAAGAGGTTAGAGACTCTTCAGAATGGTGGATTTAGGCTTATATCAGGTAACCTTAGGTCTTGCCCTGTAGTTTGCCTTTAGATGGAGATGATGGTGCCACCGTTACATATTAGAAGAATCGTTTTAGCTGATAAATTTTTAATTAAATACTGTAATTTTTTTAATCACCCGCTAATAATTGATGGTATGGATCTACGCACAAAATGGAGATTTGTCAATAAAAAAAATGTATTTTTATTAAAATAATTTGCAAATATATTAAATATAACGCTGCCTTGATTCCCGTTTTTTCCTTCCATGTACTTCAATCTTCCGTATGATATTAACTTCATCAATATTGATATTAATATTCACTCTTTTCAAGAATTAAATAAATTTAATTTACCCCCCCCCCCCATGCAATTAACTATCATTTCTTAAGTATTATGGAATGTCAGTATCCCCATTATATGCAGATCTCCACGGACGGTGCCAAATTTCCAGGTACCAATCAAGATGTGGATGCTGCGTTCCTCATCCCGAATATTTTTACGCAGAGGTTTAGGTTGCCTCCCGAGGCTTAGGTATTTACGGCGGAGCTCTTGGCAATTGAAAAGGCCTGTGAATATATTTTAAATGTCATCCTTTCCAATGGGAATTTTGTTATATGCTCGGATAGTCTTAGCTCCCTTTCGGCTATTAAGGGTTGTCATTTTAATCATAAAAATCACCCCCTAGTATTGGAAATCAGGAATAAATGCTTAAGTATCGCACAGCTTGGTGGAATTATCAAGTTTTGCTGGTTACCTAGCCACCGCGGTATTCTTCTTAATCATAGTGTTGACGCGGTAGCTAAAAGCGCTACTATATCTAGAGATCAGTTCCCATATATCCCATCTACTGAATTAATGGAGAAAATTAAAAGGGATGATAGAGCGGACTGTCGAGAATTTATAGATTCTTGTCCCAGTATTGGTAGAACATATAGAGTTATTCAACCATCTTTCCTCTCTTTGTTCCACCTGGTACAATTCGTAGATTTGTTACGGTTATTTGCAGACTGCGCTCGGCTCACTTTAAAGTGTCCCGAAACTTTTCTATAGTAGGTCTTCCATACCGAAATTGTGACAATCATGTACTAGTTTTAGAGAGGACATTAATCAATTGTTTTTTAGTTGTGGTTGGTTTGAACATAGTAGAATCACTTTAACTAATGAATTAATGGCTATTGAAATATATCCGCCATACTGTATATATTCATTGCTATGTACTAATGACCATACCTTAGTAATTTTATTCAAATTTGTAAATACGAACCGTATACTTATACTTAGTTATTACGTACGTATTGTGCTTCTCGAAAATCGATTTATTCCTCCGACTGGGTTGGAACAGTTGAATTGTTTCCTTTTAGTTTTTTTTTCCTTTTTCTTTTCTCGACTTAACTCATCTTCTCAATTTTTGCTGTTCAGTCGCACTGCAGTCTCTGCTGTACTTGGACTGCGATATAGACACTTTTTAATTTTCTACTCATGCTCTTTCGGCATTTGTGAGCTGTTAAAGCATTGCGGCCATGTTTGTTACAACTAAATTGTAAATACATAAAATTGCTTGATGGATACGATTTTCCTATATATATATATATATATATATATATATATATTATCCAGCTTCTACTTTTATTTATAGAATTTCATCAGTGGTCAAATGGCTTCTTGCCAGGCCAAAAAAAAAATAATAATAAAAAAACATGTACTCAACTTTTTAATTACGTTAGTAATATATTCAAC
Source organism: Icerya purchasi (assembly GCA_039619475.1). NCBI lineage: Eukaryota > Metazoa > Arthropoda > Insecta > Hemiptera > Monophlebidae > Icerya > Icerya purchasi. Next base: position 369,281,832 of record CM077115.1, read on the forward strand.
TGAATAGACGAAATAATATTTATGTAGAAATATTAAGTTTACTATATAAAAAGAAAGAATAAATGAAAGATTCAAACAAGTACTAATACGCGGTAAAACTGCGGGCAATAGCCAGTTTAATATGTATATATATATATATATATATATAAATATTCTACAGATATTATAACTACTGTAAGTTATATTTATGCAAACTTTATATTAACGTAAAAATAAAATTTTATTTTATTTTATTTATAATTTATTGAATTGTGCAAATTATATAATATAAATTGTTTAATATGAAATGCAAATTCAATCTGGAATTAATTTAATACATTTATATAGTATTTTATTCTGATAAAAAGTTAAAATGGGCACACGCCATCTGACGCAAAAATTTATTGTTTTGCAAAAACAAAAAAGTTTCAATACTACGACGAAACATGATTTACGAGTTTGAAAACATCGGAGATTAGTATTTATGGGTACTTGTATTACTAACAACTTCGTTAAAAGATAACTCTTCCGAAGATATTTTTAATGCTGATGAAGCTGGTCTGTTTTACTAATGCTTACCAGATAAAATTCTCGTATTTAAATGAGTCAGTGTTAGGGAGAAAGAAATAAAAGAAATATAAGGAAAAAACCGCTGATGTAATTAGCTTCTTTTTTTTTTTTTTTTTTGACGGAATAACAAAAACCCTGTTTGTTTATTTTGCCCATTAATGTGCCGTCGTGTACTGCAACATTGACCGGAGGCACGGATAAATATAGTTTAGATGCTGTTTAGGATGTTCGACAGTCTCAATAATCTGAAGAGCAACTGAACTCTTTGTTCATTGTCTTCAAGCATTTTAGAAAGAGAACTAGAAAGGCGTACCTAGGACCGAAATAGGTTGAACTTTGGGCAGGCTACCAGAAGATGATGAATGGATAAAAGAAAAGTACATTTATCACAAATAGGAGGGTCTGTCTTGTTTAATATATGAGTGGGATATTTTTATGTGACCAATGCACAGACGGCATAAAGTAACCTCTTCTTTGCGGCTGGATCTTAATGAAGTATTCCAAAGTTCAATTTTTGGAGCAATTTTATCATGTTTTTTTTTTTTTTTATTTTTGGTTTAATACATTTATATTGTAAATCAGCATATTAATTGTTTTTTATCTTATTTAATTATATATACTTGTACAGTTTGAATTATATATTTTTTAAATTCCTATTATTTTTACAACCTTTAATGTTTTGATTTCACCAGGTTAAAATATGTATTCTTGACTAATAGTGTCCATATATTAAGAAATCGACTGATGTATTACAATTTATGAAAACCACGCTCATTACTTTAATGGCAGAAAACTAACTCCGGGTAAAAATGCTCAGATACGACACAATCGAAATTACCGAATGAAAAGGGTCTCCTTGTTTAGAAAAGAAATTCCAGTCATCGCGCAATATCTAAAAGTTTGGTTAAGGTAAAACCGTAAAAAGTACGAACCTTATTTAAATAATTAATAAATAAAGGAAATCCAAAAATAGTAAAAACCTTCCAGCCATCCAAATTAAAAATAGCTTGTTAAGCCTACGTAATTTTTTTGTGAACACTAATTCATCTGTGAATTCTAGAAATAAATACAATGCGTTAGCTGAGAACAGGTGAAGATAACGGAGCTGTGGATGATCCGAAAACAAAACCTCATGTAAAAACTATCCTATAATTAATTTGTTACAAACAGGACATACCAATTTCTCTCATGATTATTCATTCAAAGGGAAACTACTACCAAACTCTTCCCTTTCTCCAACAAAATCTAATTTCCATTAATATCACATACAACGTGAAATTGTCAGGAACTGACGAGTCAGTATCTGGGGCAAATGGATTCCTTCGCTAAATCACTTAACAACCTACAGAATATCAATAATATAATAAAATTTCTTGCTTCTTCCCTAGTTTCTCATGAAGTCCTTATTGTATCAGATTCCCACAGTGTCCTACAAGCCATCTCCTCTTCTTTTCCATCTCCCTCTACTGATTACGTAATCTTTCTCATACGCTCTCTTATCCGTAACATTTTCCTTTCTCACTCCATCCAAATTGACCTACTGTAAGATTCCTGGGCATTCTGAAATCAAAGATAACGACTCGGCCGATACACTAACTCGTTCATCCTCTTCTACCGGTTAATTTCTCAACGTTTTTTTTTTCACATTCAACTCATTCCGAACTATGGTTAAACTCGTATTCCTCCTCATTCTCAAATCCGGATTCCTTCTATCTCTTTATTCAGCCTAATCTACCGTCTTATCCATGGTTTTTCAATTTTCCCTCCATGCGGCGTTCAACTCTCTCTGCAATCTGTAGCCGACGCTTTGGGCACAGTTTGTTCCTTACTTCCTTATTTCGTTTCTCCCTAGTCCCCTGTCTTCTCTATCCCCTTCACTTTTCTTCTCACAACATTATAGGTGACGCTAATCACATTTTGTTTGAATGCACCCGTATCGCTTCCGAACGTTCTTCCTTTTACTCTTCTGTTCTGTCAATTGGTTTTCCAACTCCGTATTATGCATCTTTTGTTTTCTCCTTGCCATCACCTTCAGTCATTCCGACTCTTGAGTCTTTTTTATCCTCCATATCTTATCGCATAAATATCTAATTCCGATTCTCACCCTTTTCCCTCTTCTTGGGCCAATGTCTTTTTTGATGAACCCAACATAAAATTTAAAAAAAAAAAAAAAAAAAATCTTAAAAGCAACCGTCTGCCTTTTTTTCGGCAGTATTCGGAATAAATTTGTTTCGACTGAGATACAAAAAAAAAAAAGGTATTAAAATTATCACGAAGATACAATAAAATTAAACGCCTAAACAGCATTAACTACGTTTCAAAATAAAGAAAATTTTCATAGCTAAAAAGAAGTACAAATACACTTCTGAAAAATGCGCAAATGACTAAACTACAAGTATTCAACGTAAAAGTGTATTTTATTTTATTAACCATATTTTTAATAAAAAAATATAAATGAGAATACTTAAAATCTAATAAAGAAATCAACAAAGAAAAGAATGTTTACTATTATGTTTATTTTTTTTGTAGAATATGTTCTATTAAAAATAGAATTTTTAATGCAAATTAAAGACCCTTTTTATCGATAAGTAAAAAACTTTTGGAATGTAAAATAGTTGATAAATAAAAAAAAATAATGTTTAATAATAATCATCACATTCATTCTAAAACTTCTAAATACATAATTTTAATTTCATTTTCTGAACTTTAACCGACACATACCCTCTATTCTGGTAATACTTATAATGAAAATAAAGTGTCCCGTACCCTTGACGAATAGTGTGGAAAAAAAATTAAATCCTTTAATACAAAATTGTCCACTATCCTTAATAGAAATTTTTGATCTTAAATCAGCATGTTCAACATACACACATAATAAAATGGTTCCCTTCAAAAAAAAAAAATGTTCAGCACAAAACGAAAGAAAAAATATCATGAAAACGAATAATAAATTTCTCGCAAAGCTCAACTAATTATTCTAATTCTCTAAACCATTTGCACAATCTACGACAATAATAAAAATATATTAAATTAAAAAGGTAATAATAAAAACCTTTTCGTCTCGCAGAGTAGTATTCTTCTCACTATTATCAACGAATCTAGAAGGTTTAACCATTGAAACAATCGCTATATTCATATTTATTCGTATCATGTAGTTTATTGCAAAACCTGCAAAACTAAGTAACCACAATACCGTTCTAGCTGAAATGTAAAACGTATACATTTATATACTTTACATATTATATTAAAATTAATTTCGATATTATTTCATTTAAGATTGTAATCCTAACTACGCGTAAGATACTATCTACACACTTAAGGGGGGGGGGGGGGGCGGATGGGATAACCACTTTGAAAAATCCGTTTTTCTGAAAAATGTTCTTATAAAAGTACAAATTCTTAGAAATATTTTCCCAAAACCCCGGGTCATTTGGAGTAAAACTCATAAGATAGTAAGCTGTGCGCTGCATCCCTTTTGAGCCGGCCGAAAGCGGCAGGCAGTTAACCGAAGCAGCTGCTTCCTTCTCTTTCAAAGGGCCTAGCCGGTGTTGGTACCTGAAAAAAACGAGGTTTCTTTTCGTTATATGGTATTTCTTCATTAATAGGATATTACACTGGAAAAGTTTTAGATATTTACTTTAAAAGTGGGCACTGTTAAAGGTATAAAACTTGGGAGAAAAAATTAAATACAATAGAATTTGAAGAATGGCATACCAAACACGTGGAACATGGTGAATGTGAAGTAAATCACACTGGACCTGCAGGAAACGTATCAGTAATAAAAGAAATGTTTCAACAATCGGAGGAAAAGTACGACGTCAAGTATAAAAATTACCTCGGCGACGGTGATAGTAAAACGTACACCGGTGTAATTCAATGGCATCCATATGGTGAAGACTTTGTAATAAATAAATAAAAATACGTCGGCCACGTTCAAAAGAGGATCGGCAAACGGCTACGTGATCTTGTAAAAAACACAACAGAAGAGACAGAAATAAAAACCGGAAAAAAAGGCTGGACAAACTATGTTAAAAGAAGCAGAAGTCTCTCTGGAAAAGGAAAACTCACTGGTAAAACAATTGATCAATTAATGGTGTATTATGGATTAGCAATCGAAAGAAATTTTGATTCACTGTAAAAAATGAAAGATGCGATTTCAGCGACCTTTTTCCATTATAAATTAACGAACAAAAATCCACAGCATCATAAGTGTCTGGCCGGCGCTGACTTGTGGTGCGCTTATCAAAAATCTTTGACCGCCACCGGAATAGAAAATTTCCAGCACGATTATGAACCTTTTCCGGATGATGCAACAAAAACAATCGAGCTAATTTATGAAGATTTAAGCAAGGACGAGCTTTTAGAGCGATGTGTTGGTGGATTTACTCAAAACAATAACGAAAGCCTAAATCAACTTATTTCGAAGATCACTCCAAAAATTTTATAAAGTAGCCCTATTTTAGTAGAAATTGCAACAAATGTTTTCCAATGAAGGCAATTTTGCATTACTAACCTTCCTACAAGAGATGAAAATCAGCGTCGGCCCAAATGCTCATCAGTACGTTCAAACAGCCGATGAAACGCGAATTCAAAGAGCCCAAAAAAAAGCTGCGCTTCAAACAAAAGAGGCTAGAATAATGGAAAGAATGGAGCAAAAGGAAGCCTTGGATATTGCAAGTGCAGCAGGTACCTTGCTTTATGGTGCTGGCATCGACGATTCAGTTTAAGTGAGAAAAAAAAATATTTTCTTCCAATTTTCATAGTTTAAAAACTTTAAATGCGTTTTTCTCGAAATGACTTTTTTGAACTCGGTGGACACGATATCTCAAAAACTTCTGTACCGATCCGGTTCATGTTGAACACAGTTTTATAATACATATTTTACTAGGTCGCAACGTTCTTCTTTTTTTTTTTCCGCTTGAGACCGATTTTACAGCCACAAAATGGCGCCATTTTTAGGGTAAATATCGTAGTTTTGACTTTATCCGACCGCCAAAAATTGAAAAAAAATTTTAAAAATAAAAGGACAACGTTGCGACCTAGATTTACTTCTAAATTAACCAGTTTTCCCAACTATTCGTGTTTCGGATGATTTTGTAACGAGTTATCGTGGACACCCCAAAACGTATTTTTTTGAAATGGCCTCCGTCAATTCGCTCTCCCTGACTTGTTTATGAATATTTTTTGACAAAAAAATTACTGAATGTTCTTGAAATGTCATATAACTATGTGCAAAAAACTTTAATGAAATAACTTTAATAGTCTCTTTAAAAATTACTCTCAAAAAGAGCTTTTTTTAGACCCGTTATCCCATACTCCCCCCCCCCCCCCCCCCTAAAGAAAATATCTATTACTCTGGTTCATTACGATAGACTACAAATTATTAACATTCTAGTCGAGGAATCGGATATGTTTATCAAAAACCATAACTACACAAAAAAAGAATATTTTCATATCAGAATGTACACTTAATACTTTAAACATAAAAACTATTCAGTGCGACAGGACGGAAAAACGAAAAATCTAAGAACGTTAATAAGACATAAAAATAATTTAAGTTTAGCAATGAAAACACCGGAATTTAAAATATACTATTTTTACATGTTTTTAAATACAGAATTTATTCACTGTAATAGTAAATCGAACCCAATAATCAACTATCTTATACAGAATGTTTTCATAAATGAATCAAAATTAACCCATCACATACATAAAAATGTATTATAACGAAAATTATCAAATATTGACCATATTTTGTGTTTGTTCTTGTTTAACTAGTACACACATTAATAAACTGACTGTAAAAGATTTCGGTATCGTTATTTTAAAGTTTTTTAGTTGATTTATAAAACTAGCTTTTTCAGTTTTTAATCAGAAATTGTTTTTATTTCTTTTTAGATTTTTCTGAATTATAAATAACTAGGTTATTTTATGAAAAAATATTAAGTACCATTAAAAAGTCTCTACGAAATTGCTAATAAGAACATTACTAAATAACTGCATATTAAATGCAAAAAATTTAAAATTATGTCTATTCTTACAATCACGTAATAAAATTGTTAAATTTTATTATTACTGGTAAAAAGTAAAAAGAAACAATTTATTTATACATATGTATATAGCTAAATCTGTATTAACACTTATTAGCAAGTTTAATTTATAACTCTCTCAACTTTACTATTAAACGAGAATTTTGTATTTTTTTTTTTATTAATATTCTTTTATATTTCAGTATAAAAATAAAATTAAAACTTACTATTCATTTTGAAATGTATAATTTAAAACAATAATAAATTTAAATTAAAAAATGAAGTAGGTTGATCCTACATACATTTTAACACTGTAAACCACAAGCGATTTACTAAAACAGTACGTAAAAGCCAACCGAAATTATAAGATATACTACACGACAATAAAATAATTCACTGATAACACCCGCTTATCTACATTTAACGTAATAACAATATATTTTTTTATCACTAATACTTATGATTCGCTAGTGTACATATACAGCCTTCGATAATATTCTTGCGAACAGAGAAAAAAAAAACAATCCCGTTATTAACAATGAGTAGTAACAGGGTCTGTTAGCGTAACAATTTTTGGCTCTAGTTGTGATTCAAGCCGATGAATTCACACATACAATGCAAATAGTGCTTGTATAATTTCATTTTCAATTTTTTTTAGTAGAACTATAACCACTTACCTGTAAACGCAAAAGCTTTCACTTTATGAATTATAATTTACAGTACCGAGCTTATTAAATAAAACACATATTTAAACAGCATATCGGTATATTCTAAGTTATAAATACAAAAACGAATATTGATTTTAAAACGTATCAAATGTATTCTATCACAATAAATCTTAAAAACCGGTTAATCATTTTTTTCGATATCCTTCTTAGATTTCTTTGACCAATACACGAATTCTACATCTACGTTTTCTCTTAGTATGCTAATTACAGTTGGAATCTCTGATAAAAAAATTGATAACATGGTAGTATAAGCGACAATCTGAAATAAAGATGAAAAAAACTTATATTTCGTTGTGAAGGAATAATTTCACTTTATTTATAGGGATAACGACTTACTCTAAACATTTTCATTATATTCCTTTAGTGTTTGGAATATGAACTTAAAAATTAAACAAAATAAGTGCGAAATAAGCTATATAATAATTATTAATTTAAATCAAACAATTCCCACAACTCCTCACAACAACACATTTTTCGATGCGCGTTATAATCAAGAATAAGCCGAAAGGCGAAATTTGGTTAACATCGATAAATAAACGTATCGATACGTTGAAATAATACAATCTACAACTAAATACCATTAACTTCCGAAATGTAAATTCATTTATTATGTAATATTAGAATTAATGTATTTATTTGTGCTTAATAACACAGTTAATTTATTATTTTTTCCTAAATGGCCAATTAAAGTTTTTTATGATCTTCAAAAATTAAGAACTAATTATTTTAAATTAAATTCAAAATTGCATTGCAATAATTACTTTTATTAAATCAATCATTGTAAAAATAATAATTATTCCAAATTTTAAAAAATTATAAAATTCTATTCATAACGGAGATTAATTAATATGTTTACATTTAAACCTAGTTTATATGGGTATAATTAGTAGAAGTACACTAGAGTGTTAACTGTTGAAAAAATTCATAGGATACTTTTTGGATCCTTGACGTCACAAAATTATTACATCATTCTATTTTCACGATTTTTGTATTTTATATACTTTGACAATTGTTTGCAATAATAGTAGAATAGACATAAATTAATGGAATACACATTGGTTTCAAGGGCGTCGCCAGTCGAAGAGCCGGGGGGGAGCAATACGGCTTAAACTTAATATGGCTTATGTCCTTGAAAAATACAGCTTAAGCTTTCGGCTTTTGGCTGTTTAAATTTGAAATATGGCTTAGGGTTTCGGCTTTTGGCTGTTTAAATTTAGAATACAGCTTAAGCTTTCAGCTTTCGGCTTACGAAATGAATTTCAATAAATGTAAATTAAAATCATTTACTAATTATTATGCATCAAACTATTAAGCATTACTATTAAAACTTCAGCTTTTTTCTTTACACACAAAAATAAAAGTTTTTAAAAACAATTTCTTATGCAAATAATTATGACAAAAATGCAAAATCGAGAAATTTAAAAAAAAAGCTTAAGCCGAATATAAAGCTTAATTTAGCTTTTTTAAACATATAACTTAAGCTTACATTGTTCGACTGTTTAAATTTGGAATATAGCTTAAGCTTTAGGCTTTCAGCCTATGGAAATTTAAATATGGCTTTTGGATTAAGCTTATGATGTCCAAAATTATGATTGGCTCTCAGCTTTTAGCTTTTGGCTTTCGGCCAGCTTACAAGCCCTGCTAGTGGATTAAAAAGTTTCAAGACTCCAAAAAGGGGCAATTGACCCCCTCCCTGGCAGCGCCCATGGTTGTTTATATAGTTATTAAATATATTTACATTTAATTTGGTAATTAATAATGTATTGTTATCACGGGCGTTGCCAGCAGTGGAGTGGAGAGGCAGGGTGGAGCCTTGAAACTTTTTAATCAACTGGCCATGATGAGTATTCATAGGTGCATAATCATGGATAATTTGGAGGACTTTTATAATAAAATGGTAGAACAATTTGGTAGAAACCTATGAAAATTATGTTTCAATTAATATTTTATTTTTGTTTAATAAAATATTAAGGCTTTACAACTTAAAAAATTTATGTTTCCTATAACTCATATCCTTTTTCCATCATCTTGCCCCCCCCCAGCTCATCGGCTGGTGACACCCTGGATTGTTATTACATTAAATGGAAGTTTATAGTTTGTATTTTTTTAACTAATTGTTTTCTTTCTTGTTACATATATAATGATAGATTATCTGATTTAGTTTTATTTCTACAATTATTAACCCTTATGTGCACACTCAGATTTACTAATACTATTACAAACAGAGGGTACACTTTGCTGCCACTTGCTAAACATCTAATCTTGTGGAATTTGACTAGGGTTGATAAGTTGAAAAAAAATAAATCGTACATTCTACAAGTTTTTGCACCTTTAAAATCAAGAGCAGAATTTTTGTTTTTCTTTGGATCCACAAAAAAGTAACTTTATGTTCATACATGACAAAAAAAGGTAAAGCTGTTATATTATTGTCTATGATGCACACAGATAAGGCAGTAGCCAACAATGAGAAAAAAATAAATAAAAACAGTATAATTTTATTTTACAAGTATAAGGCTGAAGTTGATATGATAGGCCAAATGGTTGGTCAGTACATGTGTGTCACCATCGCACTAACCACTGACCACTGTTTTTTTTTTCAATATTGTTAATATTGCTGGTTTAGTTTTGTACATAATTTATTATGAGAATAATAAAATGATACAAAAAAAATCTCATGAAAGGAGACTGTTTATAAGACAGATGAATGAATAGCTCACTACCTTTAGTTGAAGATAGAACTCAAAATAGACTTGTTAGGCAAAATCATTTGTCAAAGTTGGGCATAGAGAGTATCTTAGACATTCAAGTTTTACCTCCAATTGAGTTCTAGCTAGGCCTCAACCTGCACAAAATCCAACAGACTAGAAAAAAGTTACTGGATCATATCATGTGTTATAAACAAGCAACACAAAAATGCAGAAAAACTAGAAAAAATTGTGTTAATTGTAAAAGGCAATTTGCAATGAACATGTAATAACAGTAACAAAATGTAAAGTGTGTGTGGAATAAGTGATGATCTATTTTTTTCAATATATACGTATAAATAAATAAATTTTACAGCATAATAATTTGTTATTATTTATTTAATAATTATTTATATTTATTATTTGTAAAATGAAAAATTTAATAGCATGGTATCTATGTAATAACAATAAAATTCAATTAAAATTGTGTGTTTTCATTCAGGGATCGCTGGGTACTCAGGAGTGTTCAGTGTGTTGTTTTTTTCATAATTAAAATTTTCATTGTTAAAAATTGAAACAAAACATTTTGGCATCGCCATTTGATCGAAAAAGATCCAAATCATGAGGATCCAGGGGGATTTGAAAAAATATTAAAGGGTCAAAAAGATTTTCACAAAATGTCCTCCAGTGGACACTCCCGGTACTTGGGTGTGCACATAAGGGTTAATAAAATACTAATATATAGAGATTAATAATCCACTTAAAATAAGAATTTTCTCATGATTTCAAATGTACTAAATAATTTTAAAATCAAATTTAGTAACATGTGTATTGCAGTATGTGGTGAGAGTTTTACTTAAAATATCTAATATCATTTGAATGAGCAATAATTGTATATATATATATATATATATATATATATAAATTTATTTCATATGTTTTGGAAACGGCTCTATTGATTTGGATGAAATTTACACACTACAGGTATTTTGTGCCAATAAATCGATCTGTCAAGGTCTAATCCATGGCAAGATTTGTTTTCACAAGTTTTAAATGAATTTTAATGTTTTCAGTATAATATGAATCAGGGTTCTTTAGATGACGATCTAATAAATAATTTGTTCTGCCTTTAGTATTATTTTTTGATTTTCAAACTTCGTTGATTGTCAGCTCTGGTAGTGTTTTATGACGGGCCGGTAGCGTCAATATTGGTAGGGCATAGCAATAAAACATGAGGTCGGCAAAACAGGCGAGCGCGTAATCCAGATACCTGGAAATGACAAGGAACGAATAGGCAAAAAAAAGGCATCGGTCTTGGGTCTCACCTGATCAGCAGGTGGGCACATAATGGCTGTTCGAAAATCATTCGCTATGCATGCAGTAAAAATATATTTATAACAAAAAAAATAATGTAAATGAATCAAAAATATTGTAACAAACGGTTCATTTTTTATTTTTTTTTGTATTAATTTTATATTTAAATAAGAAAAAAAAAATGTTTTTTTAATAGCTACCAAACAAAAAAAGAAAAAGAAAATTGGTTTATAAACAAAGGAGGACTTTGCCTATTTATATAGAGATATTAAATGTTTTGTATATTTATATAGGTATTTGTTTGTGAAAGTGAATTACTGAGAATATGTTGTGCACATTTTAAAGGCCGTCATATGTGCAGTATACCCTTATTACATTTTGCAATAATTTAATCGGAAATTTTTTCTAATTGGTTGGAAAACAGCTGATCTCAGGTAAAATTACAAGACGCTTTTTATTTGATATTATAACAAATAAACCGATAGATAAAGCTGACGACCCTATGTACCTATAATTTAATTTTTCTAGTAAAAAATGCATAGAAACGTATTCATAAAAATCAATGTGTACAGTCATTGTAAACATTTTCCAACCATCCGGAAAGTGATTTCATTTGTTGCGTTTGGTATTGAAAAGCAAAGTTGTATGGAAAGAGGCTTTAAATTCATAAATTAGTTTTAAAATATTTTATATTTTGTGAATATGTATAAGATTAAAATAAAGAAGTTACAAAAAAAACAATACCGAGCAAAGCTCAGTTTCCCAGGTACTTGTTTTAATATGCATAAAAAATACTAAATTAATTTCAGTAATGTGATGTATAGAATTTAATTTCATGTGCAATTTCAATATTATAAAACAAATGAATTAAAAATATGCATATTCATTGTTAAACGTTTACTTCTTAAAAATATTTGCATAAATGAATTGTTTTATTATTTAGATATGTAATATGATTGGATACAAAGTTCAGAATAAATCAGAGTAAAGTTTAATCATCAGATATTTAATTAAAATTGAATTTTGAAGTATATACAGTGAAGGCTAAAATGTTAATCACTAGAGGCATTTGAAATATCTTTGCCAAGATTTCTTCTGTAACATATGGCTTTTTCATTTCATCTTGTAAGAATGACACAATCATCAGTATGTTACATCGAATTTCTGAAATTACCGGTTTCAAAAATAAGCCAAATTTTACCAATTTTTTGATTTAGGTAGTGCTTGTATCTATTTTCTGAAATATGCAAGGCATAATAAATTACATTTATTTACCATCAAAACAAATCATTTATATTCAACATATTAATATCATTTTTACTGTTATTAATTAACCTGTAAAACATTAAAATAACTATTGTTTATTTACATATTTGTTTTAATTTTGTTTTCCAATGTTAAATGGTATACTTCAATTTTAATAAATATTTATTCGGTCATAAACTCTAAATTTCTGACCATTTGCAACTTATGTGGATTGATACACTTCTTTTTCTTATTTACTCTTATTTCATTTTTATTATTTCCTTTCTCTTAAAATCAATCGTTTATTTTTCTATTTAACAGTCCTAGCTTTCTTTCTTCTGCAATTTACAAATATATTGTATTGAAAAACGTAATTTTAATATTAAACTTCGGTGTAGATAAAAATATAAATCAATAAGAAATATAACATTAAAAATTAAAATACCTACAATTTATACTGAATAACAAATATGTGACTTTAATTGCAAAATTAAACAATTTATTTACATTCATGTAGTTTATGTTATTTAAGACTTAAGTTAACATATTTTGTAATGTAAATATTCAATATTGCCCCTCAATATATCATTAGAATTAACAAATCATTAAGAATTTTCTCTGTCATTGTTATAAATATTAAAAGGAGAAAGAGAGAAAAATTATTTTTATTATTGAATTATACATACTTTTACCAGCACAAAATAGAAAAAATATATAGCCAGTAAAAATTAAATAAAACACAGAAATGGTAAAGTTAAACTAATACCAAAATGACGTAATAATTTTGTGATGTCAAGGATCCAAAAAGACAAGAGTGTCCAAAGTCAGACCGACTAGAAATGAACCTACGTCATAGATTGGTAGTTTCACTGATCTTCACAATCGTCTAAAACGCTGGATGTTGGGTGAAAAAATGGAAACAATTGGTCTTACGTCATTGTTTTTATAGGCTTTTAATGTGAATTACACAAATTAACTATTTTTCATCAAAATTAGTGTTAAATATTTAAAAAAAACTTAAAATATAATAAAAAATATTAGTTTTACAATTATTAATTAATATTTTATATTTACTAATTATTTTTATATATGTCTCTCTCTCTATATATATATATATAATTTAATTTATTTAACAATTATTAGGTACAATAAAATTGTTAATGAAATAAATATATTTTAAATTGCTTTTGTTTTTAAAAAACATAAAAACTGACGGCAAAATATTAATTCGTGAAAATAAATTTTAGTTTTTTAAATATGTATATGGATTTCCACACACCCCCTGTAAGAAATTTAAAAATGATTAACAGTAATATGTAGAACAAATTTGAAAAATATATTGTTTATTTGTATAATGAAATTATAAATCGAGATTTTATTTTATGCAGAACTATTTAGAAAAATTATCTATTAAATGGAAATAGAAATTTAATTGCAGTTTTTGAAGAAAATGATATATCTGTATTATTGGATAATTTTAAACATAAATTCCTCAATACTGAGTCAATTTTTTAAAAGCATTGATTTCAATTAGCAGTAAAATTGAAAATTACATAACTTAATAAAAACATTTGGAATTGAAAACTGTTTATTATATATTTTCTGGGTTATTTTTCATTTAGTATTTTAAATAAAAAATAACCCAGAATTTACATAATAAACAGTTTCCAATTCCAAATGTTTTAAGTAGAGAAAGTACATGTATGAAATAAAAAAGCAGTCATAATTTTATTATGCCGAATACAAATTTTACAAATGATTTTTATATATGTAAATAATTTGTATATAATGTAAAATATCAAATTCAATAGTTTTATATTATTTTTAAATAGGAAACTAAGTAGAGATAAATAAAAGTTTTTAAGTGGTTCATCATTATGCCTGAAATTAAATAAAGCGTATGTTTAATTTGAAAATTTACTGTTACTGAATGATTACTCTGATATAAACTTTTATGAAATATATACAGAACAAGTTTTAACTGATTAAAGTAATAATTGTATGGAAGGAGTGAGTTGGAATCTCAAAATTCTATAAACAACTTTTCTGAGACTGAATTGTTTGTGCATAACATTTCAAAACAAATTGAGGTCGAACAATAACCAATTTTTTAAAATTTCATTCGGAATACCAATTGCTTTTGCAGTTGTTTTTGAAGAGGCAATATGGTGGCAATTAAAAAACTGCTGCATTTATGAAGATGAACTCTAAAAATTATATACGTATATTTAGTTTTTCAGCAAATTTGTTAGTTTATTCTGTAAAATTTGATTCACTAGTATGAACACTAATGCTTTATTGAAACTAAACCATATAAAATTGTTTTTAAAATTCAGTACATTTACTTCAACCAGTTTTCCTTTATTCTATTTTACCTTTTCTTTTCAATTTTTTTTTTTTAATTTTGTAAATTGTGGTATAAAGAACGTTGAACTATTTTATTCAATTTTAATGGACTTCTCATTTTCTAAACGTAAAATAACAAGTTTTTTTCTATAACGAGTAGTATCTTACATTTATGCATATCGCAAAGTGACTATAAGCGACGTTATTTTGCAAAATTACACATATGATAAGAATAAATGTGAGAGTGTGTGCGATGAAGTGTCAGTGTGACTGGTCGGGTAGTACCGATGGCTGATTTACTACTGGGGTTTTAGCTTTGATAAATTATGGAAGAGAATTTTTACACGCCTATCGATTTTGTACTAAAATTATCTAAACTAGGCGTTGTTTTATTATTTTGAATATTTAATTTTTTCTGGATTACTTAATGAACTAAAACCAATCAGTGGAAGTGTTTTAATAATTATATGTAGTCTCAATTTCGAAAATGTTTGCATTTTACCAGACTGAAACATCACAGATAAACGTGCTGGTATAGCTTCTACTGTAGTAATATTATGGACTGAAAAGCGGCAAAAGCACGACCGATCATCGTTTCCAGTACTGCAAATACCACATTACACAATGATTGTACACACACATACTGACATGCATAAAACTTGCACTGTTGATTGTTGTACATGCTCGTAAAGCGATTTTACTCGACGCTTCCAGATTGAATATGTATGCCCATTTTTTCTTTACTCCCAATGCACGGGATAAAAATTCGTGCAAATGTTGTGATCTGGAAGCGACACAATCTGGCACTTCCAAATTGAATATAAGTGTGCAACCTTTTTCCATTATCGACATGCAGCAGATCATTTGGAGGCAACTGTAGACAGTAAGCGTGTAGCTTTTTCTGTTAGTCGCTATTGCAGATGCTCTTTCATCTAGCGCTTTTTTTCTAGTAATTTTTAATTTTTGCACTTAAATTCAGCAAGTTATTTCATTTTATTTCGGTTGTATTTTTTTCGCAAATGCGAAAAAAAACAATTTCCTACTGATTTGTTAGAGGAAGCGGTGCATCCATCGCTTCCATTGACGATACGCCCCTGGTTACAAGGTTACCGTTTGTAAAGCGATTGCATGGTCGGCGAGCTCATAATAAAACTTGAATTAAATTTATTGCTCGTCGTCATAGTAATTAACAAGAGTTGGAGAATTTTTGTAAATATTTTTTTTTTTTTGTTTGTCGTTGCTTATCCTTGTTTTATGCTCTGATCATCTGATCTTAGTTCCAAAATACTTTTGTTTGTTTAATTATGTGAATATAATACATTTTATTTGATTAACAATTGAATTTATTCGTGCCAATAACACGAGCCTCCAGACGAGGTTGATAATTTGGTTGGATACAGCGAGTAGCCTTTTTAGCTTGAATAGTTTCTTTGTCCTTTTTCTTCTTGTTAAAGCTGTAACACTGGAATAGTGTGGAGAAGCCACATTTACAAACTATCAGGAATGAGAGCACCATAATATAGTCAGGCACATTAATATTCGTTTGTAATGTTTTAAATGAAATAACACAAAGAAAAATCTTCTAAATACATGCATGTAAAAAAAAAAATCATAATTCGTTTAAAGAATTACTTATAAAACTTTATTTTTATCTGGTGCGTTCATTTGTTCTATAACATGACCGAACATTAATATGGCTGATTGTATTTCACCAAAATCTGACTGGTGACTTGTTATTTAGTGCTGGTACCAGTCTTTTGTCATCTTTTTTCCTTTTATAAGAAAAAAAAATTGAATGACGATTTTAGTTAAATTCATCTATAAAAACTTTTAAAATTACATGTTTATCCATGTCATTATAAGCCATAATTTATTACTTTAATAACAAATTTTGGTTGCAATATTGGATAAAAATTAACCTATAGTTTTATGCACTTCTTCCACTTACAGCAATACTTGTTTCTATAACCTGTTCAACGCTATTATTTACTATAACTGTTTTTTACTGCAACACCAAATTTTTGAGGCAATATATGAAACAAATTATTTTTTTTCTTTAATTATATATTTATATATATATGTAACAAATAGAATTTATGATTGTACATAATACATGGACATTTTATATTATAAAAATATTAACCATTATATAAAAATTAATTCCTACATGTTATTATAAACTATTTCAAGGACTGAGAACACATTTTATTTAAGAAAATGCAGAATAGAAAACAAAATAAAAATCAACACCTTGCGAACAGTTTGACTTATAAACTTCAAAATTGGATTAAAAATTACAATTAAACTTCTCTTTAAGACAATATATTATTTCAAGGTAGTCAATTACTCCGGATAGCATAAAATTTAAAAAACCTCCAAGAACTTACACAGAATTTAAAACGACCTCAAAAATCATTTAAAAATGAATAATTCGACACCAGATAACTCTTCAAAAGTTAAATTCGAAATCTAAAACAAAACGCAAAAGTTCTTTAATAAAACCAAAAAGTTATGGTTAAAAAATAATTTAAACCCTTCCTTTTGGGGCAAAAACAACAACAAAAAAAAGATGTTCACATAAGTAATATCTCAAATAAAAAAGTTGCGAAAACCAAAACTTATTTCAAATATATGAATAAGGAACCGGCTTATAAGAAAACTATAGCTGAGCTTACAGCTTTATTTTAAGCTCTCAAGGCACCTAAACTTGACATTTTTGAAAAAAATATTCCCCCCCACCAGTATGATATATTGATAAGAAGTTCACTATTTATTGAGAATGAAACCATATTCTGTTTTCTTATTGAAATTTTCAAAATCGGAAAAAAGCTTAAAAAAGCGCCAGAAATAGCGTTTTTTTCTCCTTCTTCGCAGCACGAAAAATTAAACTTCTTTTAAATCATAGTTATCTTTAACTTAATATACAGAATCCTTATCCCACAAAACACCATGCTTGATTGACCTTGTTATAAAAATATATAACACACAGTGGAAGCACATGAATAAACTGGAGATTTGTAGTACACACACCTTTTCTATTAAGAAATATAGCAAACTTACAAAAGTTATCAACAAAATATAGAATAAATTTAAAAACACATTCTGAAATTTAATACAATTAAAAGATCTATACTATGAAATTAATGAAATAATAAAAATTGTCAAAAGTAAATAAAATATGTATGTTGTAAAAAAGTTTTTTGAAATACTTTAAGTTGTTACAATAGTGTAAATTACAGTACATAAATAATTCTTTTTGTATAAATCTGTAGAAAAAATAAATCACAATAAATTACACATTTACCAAACGTGAGATTTTTGATTTATCGTAAATTACAACTGTGACTTAAAATTAAAATAATTCGTATATATACATAAAATATAATGTCTAATTTAACTATAAACAATAGCAATTCAAATCACAAAAGTTTATTCTATATATTGATCCAAATAACAGTGTGGTCAAGCCATATGCAATCTGCAAATGAAACATAAATGTAAATAAATAGAAAAAATATATATTAAATAATGTACTTTAAATTATATTTTGAATCTGGATTTTTAGTTACCATATAAAAGGTGAATAAACAAATTTTTATATAAATAATTTATATATTTCAAAATAAACCGTGATCAATTTTTTACTTGTTTTTTATTGTTTAAGTATATTTATGGTGACAAGATTAGTCAGCTTTAATTCAATGAAATTTAAATAATTTTTCTACATTTGCTGTCCAGAGACACTATGTATGAAGTCTAAATCAGTAATTATTCTAAACATAACCTTATACACCTAAATTATTAATTTATATATTAAAACATAACCAGTAATAATATCATTTTTTTTATTTTCTTTCCTTCTTATTCTTTCTATTAACATTCCAAATAGAAAATTAACTTATAATTTACCTTATTATGGTACATATGTGTAATTATCCTTATTATAATTTTACACACTAAAGTCTTAAAGTTCTACTTTTATATTAGACACAACAAAAAATTTTTACCGGAATAAAATGTGTGAATGAATGATAAAAAAATGAATAAATATAAAACGCGCATAAATTAACTATATAATTTTTTTCACCTTAGTATTTAAGCATATGTCCACTTTCATTTATTTCAAATTTGACTTAAATAATGTATTCTTAATATTCTCTATATTTAGAAATTGTTACGCCCTCCAATATTAACTTTTTTAAAACCAATTAATTTTTTCAAAAATACCAATCCATTCAATTTCAATAAGATTTGTTTTCATGCTCTTAAAATTGCAAAAAAACATTTAAGACTTAAAAGCAAATAGTAAACATTTCAGCAAAACTGCAAAAAACTCAATTATCGCACCTATTTATAATTGTGCAATGCAATCTATTAATTATATACCAAAAGCACTATTTTTATTTAACTAAATTTTTTATAGTTATTAATTAACAAACAATACAGATATATGTATCTCACCAATCTTACAAAGTTCTTTTCTATGAGGAATACGTCTGTGTATTTCAGTTTTTACTTGGCCAACACAATTACAAATAAAAAGGTTCACATTTCCTTTTTTTTCCTTTACTGCATCACACGGTTTATACTGTTCTATATTACTTGATTCCTGTTTTCGTTCCCATATATTAAATTCTAAAAAAGTTTCATGTAAATCATTGAGTGTTAACATTTTCACATAATTTTAATATTAATTCATAAAAAAAATATATTTATGAATGTGAATTATAACAATAATTTTACATATGATTGGATACTTTTTTATTGGCATATAATTTAAAAAGTGATGTAACATAGTACATCGCTTTAAACTATTTATTGAAGTATAAATGATTTACCCTTTTTCACATGTAAATTCATACTTGAGCATTTTAATATTATGTTTCTTCTCTAAATGCATTGCACATCTGACGATAAAAAAAAGGTACATTTTATTTTTCACAATTCATTGACTATGTTTATTATTTTTACTTTCTTGTCCACCATTACATTTTTCCGTAATAAAAATTTAAAATTACTATATACATAAAGTGTACTAAACACGCATTTCATCACTTTATGAATTATTATTTCGTTTATGTTCAATAATTACAAAATTATATATAAATAAACGCGTAAATTCACTAAAAGAGTAAACGGGAAAAACCGATAATAGGACTAAATGGCATCTGAGAATAATTTCAATTTCTGAAGACAGTATTAAAAATTTTAAAAAGTCGATAATTGTTGTAAGCAATCCATGTAGTTTAACAATTTTGCTATCGTTTTTGCAGCGATGACGCAAGACCAATTACTTCCATTTTTCCACCCAACTTCAAAAGCAACTAAAACGCTGGAAGTGTGGAGCCAAAGTTTAATCCACGTCATCGTTGTATAATACAATAGTAAAATTGCTAAAATACATCGACTATTTATAAAAATTATCGACTTCTTTGAATTTTTAATGCTGTCTTCAGAAATTGAAATAATTCTCAGATGCCATTTAGCCCTATTATTGGTTTTTGCTGTTCTGCTCTTTTAATGAATTTTACGCATTTATTTGTACATAATTTGTAATTGCTGAACATAAAATAAATCATAATAATTCATGAAGTGATGAAATGCGTGTTTAGAACACTTTGTGTATATAGTAATTTTAAATTTTTATTACAGAATAATGTAATGGTGGAAAAGAAAGTAAAAGTAATAAACATGGTCAGTGGATGAATTACGAAAAATATAATTTATCTTTTTCTTATTGTCAGATATACAATAAAGTTTCAATAAGAAAATGGAATATGGTTTTATTCTCAACAAATAGCAATCTTCCCATCAATATATCACATACCGGGGGAAAAAATATTTTTCTTGAAAATTTAAAGTTTAGGCGTCTGGAGGGTATACATATAAAGCTGTAAGCTCGGCTATAGTTTTCTTATAAAGCAGGCCTTTATCCATATATTTGAAATATGTTTTGGTTTTTTTAACTTTTTTATTTGAACTTTTACTTATAGGAACGTCATTTTTATTTTTGTTGTTTTTGCCCAAAAAGAATGGTTTAAATTATTTTTTAGCTATAACTTATTGGTTTTATGAAAGAACTTTTGCGCTTTGTTTTATATTTTGAATTTCACTTTTAAGGGGTTATCAGGTGATCCGTTATTAATTTTTAAATAATTTTTGAGGTCGTTTCAAATTCCATGTATATTGTTGGTGGTTTTTTATGTTTTATGCTTTAAAATTATAGATTGTCTTAAAGAAAATTTTAATTGTAATTTTTGATCCAATTTTGAAGTTTATAAGTCAAACCGTTGTGAGGTATTGCTTTTTATTTGATATTTTTGTTGTTTTTGAACCATCTTATTAGGATTCCAAACATTACATGTGTACAAAATTCTAAAAATAATTTAACAGTCTCAACCAAAGGCGTCGCCAGCCGATGGGCCAGGGGGGGGGGCAAGATGATAGAAAAGGATATGAGTTATAGAAAAAATGAAATTTATAAGTTGTAAAGGCTTAATATTTTATTAAACAAGAATAAAATCTTAATTAAAACATAATTTTCGTGGGTTTCTGACAAATTATTCATGATTACACGCCTATGAACACTCATTATGGCCAGTTGATTAAAAAGTTTCAAGGCTCCAGGGGGGGGCAGCTCCCCCCCCCCCCCCCCCGCCCACGGCTGGCGACGCCCATGGTCTCAACCAAAATTATCCATGACAATTTTTATTATTGGTGTGTTTTTAAAATTTTATAAACTATTTAAAATTAATTCTGATTACAATCTTTAAGAGCAAATCATATTTTATTTTGATCTTATAGCTAAAATATTACTACCAAATGTAAAACTTATATCTCTAAATTAATTTTAATAATAATTTCTTTCAAATTTCTTTTACAAATATAAATAAATCTTAGCTGTATTGGGGATGTTTAATATAATATATAAAATTATAATCAAAAAAACATAAACGATAAATGGGATATATTATACTGTAAGAACTATCTTGAACATTTAAAATAATTCTTAACATTTAATAATGATATTTGTGTTATATGTAGATTAAAATCATCTAAATTTTCACCTGTCTATTTATTTTGAATATGATAAATAGGAAAAAGACACTGATCTAAAGTAAAAAATTGTGGTTTATATTTCTCTTCACAACGATGTCCCTGTAACAGAATGGTCATTTTTAATTCGCTGTAGAATAATTTACCAGCTGACTTTGAAGTTGTAGTTTTGGAGATTAAAATAAAAAATTTTTCCAATGAGTTGCTACTGAATTCGACCTATAACAAAGCATACACAACGAATTGAACGACTATTGCAGAAAATGAATAGAAAAAATTCCTGCAGTTCAAATACCGAACAATGAATATTTACTTCCTTTAAATTCAAATTAATTCCTGAGCGGATGAGTAAATAAAAAAACCATCTAAAATAATTGAACATTAGAAGGATGGGAAGATAATATTTAATAATAGTTTTAATATAATATTAATATTTGAAATTTTTTTGTACATTGTTTTAAATAATAACTATAAAACTTCATACAATGTATTGTAAGAGATTATTTCTTGAATAGAAAATTGTTAAATCGACATTAAATACCTACTCAAATTGATTGGTAGTCTGAACAATGATCTTGAATATTTACAATCGTTTCATTATTTTGAATCGAACCACACTTAAATTTTGGTAATTAATGCATAAGGAATGAATCCTAAAGTGAAGAAAGTAGCACACAAATTGATATAAACAAAATTACACCATTTTTTTTTTTTTTGTAATGGAAAATTTGTGCAGTTTGCCTAACAGATGCTTTAATAAATGTTATGAAAATGGAACTCAGAAACAAAAGAAAAGTAAATAAAATATTAAATATAATTTTTTTTTTATTTTGTAGTCTATTTTTTGATAGAACATGTTAATTACTTTCATGTATTTATTTTCCAAAACTGTACACCTTCATTAGGTATAATATGATTTTAAAGTAGCGATTTATAGTGTAAAATAAGAAATCGGCAATTAAGACTTTAATTATGTTTCATATACATGTCCCTATACAAAGTTATAACAAGACTTGCAGATATGTTTTCTATTCTACATTTTCTTAAGTAAAATAATTGTTCAGTCCTTGAAATAATTTATAATAACGTGTAGGAATTAATTTTTATATAATGGTTAATACTTTTTTAATATAAAGTATCCATTTATTATGTACAATCATAAATTCCATATAATCAGAGGAAAAAAAAAATTTGTTTCATATATTGCCTCAAAAATTTGGTGTTTTAGTGAATAATAGCGGCATACAGGTTATAGAAATGAGTATTGCTGTAAGTGGAAGAAATGCATACAACTATGGGTTAATTTTTATTCAATATTGAAACCAAAATTTGTTACTCAAGTAATAAATTATGGCGTATAATGACATAGCTAAATATGTAGTTCTAAAAGTTTTTATTGGCGAATTTAACTACCACTACTAAGTAAGTTATTAGCCAGATTCTGGTGAAATACCATCAGCCACGTTAATATTCGGTCACTGCATTGAGGAAAAAATGAATGCACCAAACAGATGAAAATAAAGATTTATTTGTAATTTTTTTAACGGAATAACAAAGAAAAACCTAAATATATACGTACAAAAAAAAAAATCATAAACAGAAAATTATCACAGCTCGGGTAACAGTGAACACAAAAAGTCAAAATTAGTGTGCCACAATAATATTCGGTAAACGGCGGAGCAATGCATGAGCAACCCTGGGTTTCCCCCAACATGAAAAATGGTGTTAATGCAGCGAGGTAAGTATGTTGCCTGCATGTGAGTCATCGATGAATATGTAGTTCCAGTTACCATGGAAAAACGCAAATGCAG
The DNA here is from genome assembly GCA_039619475.1 of Icerya purchasi. Lineage (NCBI taxonomy): Eukaryota > Metazoa > Arthropoda > Insecta > Hemiptera > Monophlebidae > Icerya > Icerya purchasi. Next base: position 369,305,594 of record CM077115.1, read on the forward strand.
TTGCACAAGAAAAAAAGTGTTTAGTAAGATCAAAAATACCTCGATTGAGACTCGTGAACTCGTAATTTTTCATTTAGTTACATATATAAAAACCATTTGTAAAATTTGTATTTGGCATAATAAAATTATGACTTTACTTTTTTATTTTATATATTTACTTTTTTTAATTAAAATATTTGCTATTGAAAACAGTTTATTAGGTATATTTTGGATTATTTTTCATTTAGTATTATTTTATTAAGTTATGTAATTTTTAATCTTACTGTTTTAAGTAATTCATAATATATTTAATTGAAATCAGTGCTTTTAAAAAATTTACACAGCATTGGGTAATTTATGTTGAAAATCATCCAGTAATACAGATACATATATAATTTTCTTCAAAAATTTCCATTCAATTTCTATTTCTTTTTAATAGATAGTTTTTCTGAATAATTCTACATAAAATAAAATCTCGCATTATAATTTCATTACACAATAAATAATATATTTGTCAAATTTGTTCTATACATTACTGTTAATCATTTTAAAATTTTTTATTTTTTAAAAAAAAAATCAATTTAAAACATATTTATTAGACTAACAATTTTATTGCATCTAATAATTGTTAAATAAATTAAATTATATATATATATATATATATATACACACATATATAAAAATAATTAGTAACTATAAAATATTAATTAATAATTGTAAAAATAATACTTTTTATTATATTTTAAGTATTTTTTTAATATTTAACACTAATTTTAATGAAAAAAAGTGTAATTCACTATTAAAAGCCTATAAAATTTAAGAATTTCATCAGTGTTGTTTAAAACTAGGAAGATTCCTCCATGTAGAACTATCGACTTTACTACCTCTGCAGGTCTACCTCAAAATATGTCCAAGTAATTTGGTCTATAGTTATAGAACCATAGATTAATAAAATCGTAAGAAATGGATAACTTGTAATTTTTAATTTCCGCCATTTGTTTGCATTTTATTGTGCATTGTTACATGAAGTTTGCATTTTATTGTGTATTGTTACATGAATTTTACACGTTTGAACAAATTTTTTTCTGAAAAGAAAATTATAAATATGGAAAATAGCGTTCAGGTAATATAGATTTTTAATTTAGAAGTAATTATTTCTATACTTAATTAGTTTTAAAATGTTCTTAATATTTAATAATTATATAATAATCAGAATGATTTTGTTTAAAGTAAATGACCAGTTGAATTATTGTATTTTTTATTTAAAACAATTACAGATTTGTATTATTGGAGATAGTCAGACGAAATATCTTGATAAAGAAATAAGTAATATAAAGGTATGTTTTTTTTTAACATAAAATAATTGTCTAAACGCTATATTGAACTATGAAAAATATGGCTGTGTGTGGAAATTTGTGTTGATCCAGTATTTTTAATAATGTTTTGATTGCATTTAGTTATATGCAGATGTAAAAGTGTTGCAGCTGTTTTCAAATTAATATTACATTGTAAGTAATTAATCATTAAAATATTTGTAAAAGATGTTTATGACTACATTCATAGAAAATCATTATCCTCCAGAAGATTCTTGAAGTATAAAAATATAAAGTTTAATTGATACCTAAAATGTGATAAATTATAATTTGTACATTTGTGTGTCAAGTAATTTTATGTATTCATATAATTTTGGAATTATTTTAGGTTATTTCTAAATCAGGGATGAAAGTTGCAGAAACAGCTATTTTCATAGACATATCTCCATGTTGGGATATTATAATATTACATGTTGGAACAAATAATTGCTCAAGGCAGCAAACTCAGTATATGATTTTTAAAGAATACCAGGCACTTTTATATCATATTCGACAGAATAATAAAAAAAGTCAGATATTTATATCAGGTACATACATGTTTAATTACTTGTTCTATTAAAATCATGTCTGTTGATATTATTTATTTTTCTAAGTAGTTTTCTACATGTGTAACACACAATGGCAAATTAATTTTTTCAAATTAAAAATAGCTAAATAAAATGTTATATTTTTAACATATTAGCTAATATCTTCACAAAAATGTACATTATGAATTTTTTCTGATAGCCTTGATTATTTTATTTTTTAATCTATTTTGTAGAAGTTTACAAAAATTATAGTGTAATAGTTACTTAAAAGATAATTTATTGTTTAAAATTACAATATATATTTTATTTTAGGAATTTTACCACGGGGTGAAAACTTTTTCAATTCATTTAAAAATGAATCTGGAACAGAAATTATTAATAAAAAAGCCCAAGTAACCAACATGCTTCTATCAACTTTGGAAGATGATAATACTTTTTTTATTGATAATTGGAGCACATTTTTTATTGGAAAACATTTACACTGAAATTTGTTGTCAAGAGATGGTTTGCATCTTTCTCCATCTGGAATTAACAAATTATTTAGTAGTATGATAAATATGGTAAATCGCATAGAAGCAACACATTTCAGGTATTTTATTACACTGTATAATAAAACACAATTGTAATATTATGAATAATTATATTAATTCAGTGTATCTAAAAAAATGTTATTGCAATTATGAAGGTTTATACAGGGTGCAGTAGGATAATTTTCTTTTTTAAAATGCCCTACTTTTTTTCTACTAAATTTTTTAAAGAAATAATAATAGAAAATTGAAATAAAACTGTAAGGGAAGAAGCATACATATTGTCAATGGGATCTAGAGTATGTTATTTCGATTTTCTGTTATTATTATTTTTTAAATTTACTAGAAAAAAAGTGGCACATTTTAAAAAAGGAAGTTATGCTGCCGCATCCTGTATTTAATAAACATACATCTATTGTAATAATATTAATCCATCTCTATGTTTCAGAAAATCTAAAAACATCTATAGTAATATTAATAACATTGGTGGTGGTGAATTTTCTAGTACTAGTAGCAGTAGTATGGATAACAACAATGGTAATATTGGTGAAGGTAGTAAAGTTGCTAGCAGTAATTATATTAATAGTAACAATAATAATAAAAATAGTAGTTGTATTAAAGGTGCTAATAATAATAATAGCAATTGTACCAATGATGTCAAAACTGATGGTAGTAAAAGTGTTATCAATATCACTTGTAGTAATAATATGAATAATATTAATTCTAATGTCAGTATAAATGCAAGTAGTAGTATGAATAATGGTAATAGTACTAGTAATGCTGACTACAGTAGTGATAAAAATAAAAATAAATCTATGTACCCTAGGAAGTGTAATATTTGCAATAATGTTTATAAAAATAAGTTTACATATTATAAACATAAACGTTTATGTGATGATAAGAATGATTTAACATTATGTCTGGAAAAATGTAATGTTTGTAATAGTAATTTTCCCAATAAAATAACATTTTTTGAACATAAAAAAAATTGTAGTAATAATTCTAAATTTTCTATATATCCTAGGAAGTGCAACTTTTGTGAAAAGATATGTACAAATAAATATAATTTTAATTACCATAAACAACATTGCGAAAAGAATGATAAAGTTCATAAATTCACAATTATGTGTCCTAATTGCAATAATAATTTTAAAACTAAAACAAAATTTATTAAACATAAAAAAAATTGCAATAATAGTTATAACAAAAGTGTTACTATGAAATCATTTGCAACTAGTAATAATAAAAATAATAATAATAATCATGTTAATAAGAGTAACATAAATAATAATGTTAATAATACTAATAACAATGCTCATAGTAATTATGCAAGTAACATTAATAATGATAATGGTATTAGTAGTAATTATAGTAGAAATGGTAGTGGTAATGTTGGTATTGGTAATAATAATAGTAACATAAATAATAATGTTAATAATACTAATAACCATGCTTACAGTAATTCTACAGATAATATTAGTAATAATAATGGTACTAGCAGTAATTGTGGTAAAAGTTGTAATGGTAATGTTGGTGTTGGTAATAATAGTAGTAACATTTATAATAATTGTAATGAGAATAACTTTACTATTGAGAATAGTAATAATAATGATGTAAATAATAGTTTTTTAATAGATCATAACTACTGTAGATACAGAATTTTGTGTAACAGGCATTTAATAGATCATAGTTACTGTAAGAATGAAGTCAGTAATAGAATTGTAAAGCGCGAAATTAATTGTAAGTATTGTTGTTTATCGTTTTCTTGTAGGAAAACATTGGTTATTCACAATTGTAGATGCCAAAAATTAAAAAAAGTAGTATATAGAATTTTGTGTTTACAACCAGGCTGTACAATGAAATTTAATAGATTCTGTTCTATGGTAACACATATGGAACAATTTCATTCATTAACTGCTCTAAAAATAATGAAAAAATTTCAATCTTATTCTGAATTTTTGCAATGGAAAGATACTCAGCATGTACATGATTATAACTACATGGTGAAAATAGGTGCAAAACAAATTGGAGAACATAGGTACAAATATTTTTCATGCCAATTTGATGCTTCATATAACAGATATAAAAAAAATATTTTAAGAAACACAAACCGAAGACGAAAATATGGTAGGATCCCATATGTGTTATGTCCAGGTAGGATGTTAGTTTGTGCGAAAAAAGGACTAGTTGAAGTTAAAAAAATTATAAAACATTCACATAAACTATCATTTAAGAATACACAATGGCAACAGCTGCCTATGTTGGTGAGGAATTATATTCTATATGGGTTAAAATTAGGTATATCACCAGCAGTAATACAAGAGAAACTGCAAGAAGGAAAGGGAATGGATAGTGATGAATATACTGGAAACCCAAAACAAGCTCATTTTATTTCCTTAAGACAAATTAATCAATTAAAAAGAAATATCAGAATGAATGGCAGGTTTCATAAGGATGATGCTATGTCTACTAGAATTTTAGTTGAGAAATATCATCAGAAATACAATTGTATATTAGTATATAAACCATGGAAGGCTGATCCTATTATTGGCAATGTGGATGGAGTCAAGAACCATAATGAACTATTTGCTTTGGGTGTGCAAAGAAAAAGACAGTTAAAGGAAATGGTAAATGGATCCACACATATTTTGTGTGTTGACTCTACATTCAACATTGTTGCTAATAGGAAGTTATACCTCATAAATTTTGTTGTTTCTGACGAGTATGGCCATGGGTACCCTGTAGCACATTTTTTAACTAATAATTTGGAGGAGGATACATTAACCTCATTGTTTAAAAACTTATCTAGCAAATGTGAAAATATCCAAATTAATGCATTCATGACTGATGATGATCCAGCATTATATAAGTCAGTTATGAATGCTTTTCCATCTAAAAGTACAAAACATTTGTTATGTAAGTGGCATATTGTACGAGCATGGAAGAACAATTTGCGGCTAAAAGTAAGATCAAATGAGATCCGAGAAAGGTTAGAGAAAGATATGATGAAATTAATGAACTTCAAAAATATTAGAGAATTTATTTTATTTGAAACAGAAATAATTAAAAATTACAAAGATCAAGCTCCAGATTTTCTTGATTATTATATGACTTATTATAGTAAACGGGTGGAAGAATGGGCAATGTGTTATAGGAACTTTCCACATGCAAACACAGATACAAATATGTTTGTGGAATCATTTCATAACCAGTTAAAAACAATAATGTTTCAGAGGAAATTAAATAGACGAGTTGACGATTTAATAATATCTCTTTTGAAATTAGAAAATCAATTATTTTTAAGAAAAACACAAAATTTAAAATTAGGAAAATTTACAGTATATGGGAAATCTAGTACTGACAACAGACATCTTCGAGGAATGTCCATCAATGACAACAATGTTTTTCAAGTAGCTAAAGACCAATGGAGAGTAAAATCGCAAAGTTTGGATTCATATTATTTCATTGAACAAGTATTAAGTCAGTGCAATTACCCTGATCATTGTTATTTGCAGTGTGGAGAGCCTCTTTGCTGGAACCTTTGTGCTCATTTGTATCGTTGCAACTGCCCTGATGGTGGAAATTCTATATGCAAACATATTCATAAGGTCCATTCATTTACAAATAAAAATAAAAATATTTCAAATAGTGCTCCAAGAATAGAACAGTGTAAAACTCAAAATGATTTAGTTACTTTTGAACATAAAAATTTGAATAACTTAAACACCCAGCTAGAGACACTATCTTCATTAATTAATGAAAATGATTCTGTACAAAATATATTGCTACCACATTTGAAAAGAGGCCTTGATGATTTAATCAGTACATGTAAAGGAGTTCTTTCCATTGATCCTAAAAAATCGTTTGGATTTCCTCCTACTCAGCATCAGTTTCCTAATGTGAAACCGAAATTGCAGTACCGCTATCCCTCTAAAGTTAGTAAAAAAAAAAATGAAATTGACCAAAAAATGGAATCATTAAAAAAATGTTCCAATTTAAGTTTTACAAATGCAATGAACAATATAGAATCAGTATTAAATACAGTAGTGACAGTCAATAATGAAAATATTAAAATGATCCATTTAAAATCCTTAGATCCATTTATAAATGATAAAGATCTAGAAATTTTACTTACTGTAACAAAAGGTGAATTTACTTGTGGGTGGTTATATGATATTATTATAGATTCTTTTTTATATATTTTATGTAATCAGTTGCCTTCAATATGTGTAATACAATCTATTGCTACAACTATATTGTGTGCTGGAAATCATCAAAAGTATTTTAAGGTCCAAGGGTTACCTCAGAAAATACAGAATTCCGATATAACTCTAATACCTTGTAATCCAAATGGGAACCATTGGATTTTATTAGTTATAAAATTTCAAAGTAAGGTCATGGAGATATATGATCCCCTATACTTTGATGTTGACAAATATAAAACATTTGCACAAATGTGGCTAAATGCAATAGGCGATAATGTTGAAAATTGGAATATTTTGTCACCACATTGTATTTTACAGCAAGATTTCATGAGCTGCGGTGTATTCATTTGCTTTTATGCTGATTGCATTGTGAATAAACAACCTACAACAAAAACTTCAGATGTTAATTTGTATAGGCGGTATATATATTCTGTTCTTACATCATTTAATAATCAAAGTGATAGGAATGTGTAATTTTTAATTTGGTTATGATTAATTGTTTAGGTTTTAATTGAATACAGCAGGAATGCCAAACTGACTTTAGCAGCACATGTTTTGCGCTAGTCTCACCAAATTTAAAATCCAATTTGGTTGATGCTTTTTATGCAGTTTTTGGCATCAGGACAATTAAAAACCAATTTGGTTGATGCTTTTTATGCAGTTTTCGGCATCAGGACAATTAAAAACCAATTTGGTTGATGCTTTTTATGCAGTTTTTGGCATCAGGACAATTAAAAACCAATTTGGTTGATGCTTTTTATGCAGTTTTTGGCATCAGGACAATTAAAAACTGATTTGATTGATGCATTTTATGTGGTTTTTGGCCCCAGGACAATTAAAAACCAATTTGGTTGATGCTTTTTATGCAGTTTTTGGCATCAGGACAATTAAAAACTGATTTGATTGATGCATTTTATGTGGTTTTTGGCCCCAGGACAATTAAAAACCAATTTTTCCCATCCGATGTGATATGACCTTGCCGTGGTGGATGGGCTTACATAACTAACAGTATCACACCTATTATTGTATTCTTAGCTATATTTTATTGTTAATATTATGTTATCATTATTTGTTATTACTATTATTGTCATTATATTTTAATGATTCTACTCTCTTATCCTTTCGCCTGTACTATATTTAATGTTTCCTTTATCTCAGCTGAACTTTGTTCATTCTGTTGTGATAACAGTGAAATTCATCCTATAGACGGACTCGTCCTTTTTCCAAAAATTCAATCTTCAGTTAGTCTTCTTCCAGTTTTCTCGAAGCTGTCAATTAAAGATGATAAATCGCTGAACTCTGGTAGAAATAATTATTATATTTCGATCCGTCTCAATATACATTGAGTAACCTTTTTTTTTTATTTCGAGTGCGAAATTCTCTATTGTAGAGAATCTGAAATATCGTGGATTTTGTTTAAATTAATAATCGGAATAAAATTTATTCGAGTGAAGAAGCAGTTTTATTTTAGTTGTTAATCTAGTCGATGTTAGTTGCCTGTCTTTGGGGAACATAACACTGCACAGCCATTTCTGGGTAAAATCCCTAGTTGACAAGCTCAAAAAAAAACAAAAAAAAACTTTTTCTTATGCCATCCACTTTCCCCATTTGTCAATAATATTTCTTCAAATTTGACGTCATTCTGATCACTGGTTCTTTTTTATAGCATTTTGAAACTTCAACTTTAACTATAATCACCCTGTTCAGTAAAATACATACTGGAATGATTATTGAACTCCGCTATTGCAGCTTATTTCATACAATATAGATATTAGTAGATTAGGTCTCCTAGCAGTACCACTATGTAATAAAAAGAATGCATGGTACCATTACCTCTAAAGTCATACAGAAATCTGCCAAAATAATAAGCATTTACAAAATTTTCTTTGTGAAAACTAACAAGTATTAAGAATGTGTTACAGCAGTATTTGTCATAAGAAATATTGTACATTGAATTATTATCTGAAAATTTATTGCATAATTAGTAGCATGAAATATATTTCAAAAGTAGAAAAGACATGATAATATTAAGCCAGTGTATAATTATTTAAATGTAACTGCATTCAATATTATTTAAGTTATACTTGTTTATTTATAACTTCTTGTGAGTAGTTATTTTTTTTTGTATTTTAAGTTTGTGAGAAGTTTTAAAAAAAAAATATGAAAGCAGTGTGCTCCCTTGTCATGTATTACTTATGCTTATAAAAAGTTTACACATTAATAACAGAATATTACATGAAAATAATAGAAATATTGATTTTAAATTTAGATTAAAGATATGAGTAAAACAATATAGAGAGACGGTATTATGAAAACACACTGTGCTTTTTTTTATAATATTTAATGAGAAATTATTCTAAGGAAATAATTATTTCAGAAGTTTTACTGCCTATAATAAGAAGTAATACTTTTTTTTAAATTCGTTTTAACATTACATTTCACATATGACTAAAATATATTTATGTGTGTATATCTAGTTTTTAATGATATATTAAAATGTTAAAACCAACTTCAATCCAACTACTGAAATAATATAATATCAACCCCAAATCATCTTTTATTTAAGCAACATTAATGTCAGCATTCAATAAACTGATCTAATTCTTGGTGTTGCTGACTTCAGGCTGAAAACTTTAAAGAAGAAGTTTAACTTTAACCTTTTAGAAGACAAAAATGTTGCTACATTAACCAGTTTGATATAAGTTTAATATATATATAAAGGGATATCTTTGAATTTTTAGAAAAAAGTAAAAATATGTCTTTAGAATTGCTTTTTTTGTGTCAAAAAATACCAGATTTTAAACAAAGTGGTAAACAGTTTTTCTAATCACTATTCCCAACAAATATTCTTTTATTTTAATTATAAAAAATATTAATATAAAATAAATTTGAATATATGAAGATTAGTTTTGTAACTTTTAAGATTCTGTGCACATGCAATGCATGGAATCCTAATAAAATGATTTAGAAAACTTATGAACTTCATGGTTGGAACATAAATCATAAGTAAATTTTTTTTTAAGCAATGTATAACTTAAAGAACACCGATTATCCTGAGCATGAAAAATCATTAGGAATGCATGATGTAGAGCTTAAATCAGCTTTAAAAAATTCATAATACATGACAAGATAAATCTTTAAAAGGGAAATTGCAAATGTAAAGCAAAAATCAGAAATTCAAAATAAAAAAGCTGGTGTCTAAAATTATTCAAAACCCCTCTTCGAGGAAAAAAAGACAGTAACATGTAAGTAATAGTTGAGTAAAGAATTTGAAAAAACCAAAACATATCTCAAACATGTTCATAAAAGAGTACTTCAGAAAAAATATATGACTAATATTACAACTGATTATTTGAATTTTTGGGATGCACGAAGCCCCAAATTTTGAAAAAAAAAAATATTTTTTTTGAATATATGATAAAAGGTTCAAAAGATTTTACCTTAAGAATGGAACAGAACTATATTTCATTTCCTTAATAAAACTTCTGATATATTTGAAAAGTTCAAAAAATTGGAAAACAATGCAACTGTACAGCATGAGTATTGCAATTAAAAATTTTGAACTAGATTATAAATATGTGCATTTACAAGTTATTTCTCTAGTTTCAAGCACTAGAATTCTATACATTTTAGTTTGAGCGACATATATTTTCCCTATTTTAATTTATAACTACCACTATTCATTTGTTTGTTTTTGTAAATTTTGCCATTGTAATTAATTTTTTTTCGATTGAACATTTTTCAAAAATTAGGCATAAACTATGCACTCATTCAGAATATAAAAGTTAAATTATATACAAGTAAAATGTATTTATGCAAATATCTCCTTCAGTGATCATAAATTCAAGTTTTGGTTGTTTTCTTTCTTCTAGTTTTTCTGATGAAACATTTTATCCTAGACCTGTCAAAAGGCATTGTATATATATATGCTTGAAAATTTTATTTTATTTATTTTTTACATAGCAGTCTTATTTATATGAAACATCTACAAATTAGGTAGATTTGTGATTTTTACAAACTGCTAAAAACATATAAACAAAAAATGTATTTCTTTTTTTCTATCCATTGTCTCAAATGAAATAATATCAGGGAAAAATTCAGGAATCTGTTTCCAAGGGGGGCAATTTATGTTCTTGGGGATCACATTTTTTTTTATATTTTTACTGAGAAAATTTTTTTGGAATATTTCTGAATAAAACCAAATATATAAAAGTAATTTATTATGTAATTTAAAATAATAAAAGACCAAGTGTGAACAATAAATTTCAAGTGAAATAATCGATTATAAATAACAATGTTTTCTCAATTGGTTTTACAATTATTAATTCTAATTGTAGCATTAAAGAACATATTGTAAACACATTCTAAAGTGAGTTCATTATCTTTTTATAATAAATGAATAAACGTGGTTTCAGCTATTTCAAATGGACCTTTTTTTGGAAATGAAAAAAAAAGAAAAAAACAGACGGCAATGAAGTTGGCCACAGATCATGTTGTTCCAAAAAAAAAAAAAAGAATAAATGAAAACCGAAAAGAGAAACCTTTAAAAACAATTAATTGTTATTAATGATAAATGGATCATGTAAAACGTAATAATTCCCATTTATGCTGACAAAAAATACTAACTGCAATTAATATTTTTTTCAGCTAGGGATTATTTTATATCTTCTGCACATTTGTAATAAAAACATATCAGTTTTCATAAAATACAAGCAAACATCAAAGTTAAATTTTAAAAGATCAATTTTTAGGATTCCATAATAACTTATGGAGTCCTAATAAGATGGTACACAAGTGACAAAAATATTAAATAAAAATCAATAACTCACGAACAGCTTGACTTATAAACTTCAAATTTGGAACATAAATCACAATTAGAATTCTCTTTAAAACGATCTATAACTTAAAGATTACCGATTACCCTGGGCGGCAAAAAACCCCAAAAGCCGTCAAGAATATATATGGTACATAAAACGACCTCAAAAATCACTTAAAAAATCATAACTCATCACCCGATAAACCTATAAAGCTGAAATTCAAAATATAAACTAAAATGCAAGAGTCCTTTCATAAAATCAAAAACTTATGCTACAAAAGTTATGTAAAATTGCCAAAAAGTTCAAAAAATGGCATGCCCCCTTAGCGCCACGAGTATTACAGCTGAAAATTTTAAACGCGGTTTAAAATACGCGCATCCCAGTATATTTCTCTAGTTTGGAACATCCGGCCTTCTAACTTTAAAACTGGACCTTCGGGGCGCCAAAAGCTCGAAATTTTGGAAAAAAATATTTTTTTCCCCGAGCATGTGATATATTGTTGGAAACACCGCTATTTGTCGGGAACGAAACCGTATTTTATTTCCTTAACGATACTTTCAAAGTTGCTGTAAAGTTCAAAAAGCGCGAAAACTAATATGTAGCCCCTTGTTTACATCGCAAATATTATAGCTATAAATTTCGAATGGGGTTGAAAATATGCTCATTCTGGCATGTTTGCTGTAGTTTATTTAAAATTTTGTGTATATATCTAAATAAATTTTATTTAAAAATCGTAACTGAAGTGAAACTACGTCAAGAAAATTATTGATTTTATTTGATGAACAGTTGAGAAATTAACTTCTCAGTATAGTATTTTAATAAATAGTGACCAATGAGGAAGGTGGTTTAAGTAATAGTATTCAAATATAACTATATAAAAGTTCGGAAAACAAACAAGTATAATTACAAATTTTTAAATATTTATTGATAATTAATCCTTCCAAAAATCTATGACTAAATAGCGTTTATTTATTAGAATGCAGTACAATATGATGACACTGCATAATGTGTGAAAAAGAACTGGACTAAAAATATCTGTTTTGAAATTATTGTTGTTTTGAATTTAGTATTATGTAAATGAAAATTATGGTTATCTTTAACTTAACACACAGAATTCTTAGCACATGAAACCTTATGCTTGACTGAACTTGTTTTTATTGTTATTTTATGAAGTTTCATTTTTTCATCAAAAATAAATCTCACAATTTTGAAATTTAAAAATATACAACTAATTGAACTATTTCAAAATGTTCAACAATTGTAAACAAAGCGAATACAAAGAATTTTATTTCCTATTAAATTATAACATTCTTAAATAGCTCATATTAAGTTCTGGAAGGACGTTTTTTTTTGGGGGGGGGCTGCCACCCAAAAACCTTCACTGGATTCATTCCTGATTATACAATATATATATATATATATATATATATATATATATATATATATATACACGGTGGTAATTCTGTGATTCATTATTAAAGCCAACATCAAACAAAAGCATTATAATTTTTTAATGTTTAACATTTATTGTTACACAACAGTCACTTTGTTATAAAACTTAAAGAAATAGCAACAGGTAAATTAATTATTTTTGTGAACTAATCATTTGAATCACAAAATAACTGACTCAAACTTATTTAAAGCTTTTCAATCTTTACTTCCTTTGTTTATTTTTTTGTATAATGAGGTGCACAGCTTAATAGCTGATTAAAAGACAATAAAATATGTACTAAAAAATTGTTTAATCAACAAATTATTTTCTAGTTAACAATAAATAAATAATTTTACTGATGATGATGGCATGATTCAAATAATGACTCAATCTTTTTCGTAATTGTAGATTTGAATTTAGATTCAAGTCCAAAGTGAATTACACAAATATATTATGAAATATATTTTGTGGAATAACTTTTCATTAATTAGATATATTGCTTATTTGTAACCATAACTTTATCAATTTTTTATAATAAATTCAGAATCAAAAACACTGTTTTTTTTTCATACATGTTTCTATAATCATTAAAGAACTTAAATTAATATAAAAATAAAAAAGGAAAAATTATCAGACAAGTAATTTATTTTTTTTTCACTTTTCAATAAATTCGTTGTTTTTGATACTTTTTATAATGAAACAACTAGTAGTCTTACTCTATTATTTTTTGTAATGATATATACCAAAGATTTTCATAAGTTTAGTTAGATTAATAATAAATGTTTAGTATGTTATGTTAACAACATAAGCAGAACAAAGAATAGTTTTACATTTTTCCATAACAGAAGATTACAAAATAATTAATTTATAGATCCTTTAGAAGCTACATTTTTCACACTTTGTTATAAACATAATTTCTTATCTGTATATAAAAATTTTAATTGTGATAAATTAATTTTTTGCTTTAGCTGATGTTGTTATGAGTAACAAAAACTAAATAATAGTTTTATCTAATTCTATTAATTCCAAAATTAATGATTTCTATAATTGATATGTTACTAAAAAAAATTTTCACTATATACATCAATAAATAGCAAACTGAATTATGGAAATATATTTAATATAATAATTTACTCCCCTTCATTCTGTTTTGTTATTAATAAGTTATATTACTTATGTAAAAATTATATATATATGGTATAAATGTTCCTATTTAATATACAAAACAAGACACTAATATTGTTTTGATGGTCATATAATTGATTTGTAAATAATGAAGATATAGTTTAGTTTTTTGTATAAAAATAACTTAATTTTTAACAAGAATATTATAAAAATTTAATTATAATGTTCATAATAGCCCATGGACTAAATATGTTTTATAACATAAGGGAAAATAAAATAATTTAGTGTAATAAAAAAATTTAATTTTCTGCTACTTTTAATTATACTTTAATTGATTTCTTATTGATAATATATTGCAATAGGTTAGTTACACTTAAGCCCTAATCAAGTTTATTTGAAAGCTTATAAATAACCATTTAAAAAACAAATATATAAATTTGGTATTCATTCCTGTCTACAATGTCAAGGAAATGTTTGAAATTACAGATTTAGATTCCATGTAAGAGATCCTAATTAATATTTTTACTGAAAAAAATCAAAAAAACTCTTATACAATGAATAACTAGATCACTTATTGCTATTATCTAGAAGTAAAACGTATATTCATTACATTAAAAATATTTTAAACTATACTGTTACACTATAAAGTATTTCATGTTTTATTTTCTATGATAATCTTACTTTAAATTTTGTTAACATAACTAAAAAAAAAAAAAATTATTCATAGTATACAATGTATATTACAAAAAATAATAAACCTATTATAAATATTTTTTCTTTATATTAAGGTCTATTATATTAATTGTAAAATCATAAATGAAAAATTATTTGTATTATTAATAAAAAATATTTTTAGTTTTATAGATCTATGAGTTATGTATCGAAATCCATAGACAAAATTATATTTAGGTAGACCCGCAAAAGGTAGTAAAGTCGATATTTCTACTGGAGGAATCTTCCTAGTTTTAACGCACATCCGAATTTCATCAAATAATGACGTAGGTTAACTGTCTTTAATTTTGGCTCCACACTTCCAGCGTTTTAGACGATTGTCCCAACTTCCAGCGTTTTAGACGATTGTCCCAACTTCCAGCGTTTTAGACGATTGTCCCAACTTCCAGCGTTTTAGACGATTGTCCCAACTTCCAGCGTTTTAGACGATTGTCCCAACTTCCAGCGTTTTAGACGATTGTCCCAACTTCCAGCGTTTTAGACGATTGTCCCAACTTCCAGCGTTTTAGACGATTGTCCCAACTTCCAGCGTTTTAGACGATTGTCCCAACTTCCAGCGTTTTAG
The DNA here is from genome assembly GCA_039619475.1 of Icerya purchasi. Taxonomy (NCBI): domain Eukaryota; kingdom Metazoa; phylum Arthropoda; class Insecta; order Hemiptera; family Monophlebidae; genus Icerya; species Icerya purchasi. The sequence continues at coordinate 369,320,876 of CM077115.1, forward strand.
ACGATTGTCCCAACTTCCAGTGTTTTAGTTGCTTTTCTGATCTCTGCTGGGCACTAATGTCGAATTGTTTAAAATCAAACATCGGTTTATCGATATTAGAAACTATTTAATATACATCGAATCGTTTTAATTTATATGTGCTGCATTGTTATGAATTTAGTCTGTTTATTTACGATTTAAATTTATTTCCATATCAAAAATTAATGTTCTATTTATACTGAAAACTGTCACGAGTTTTTACTAGGCAGAAATTTTATTACAAATACTGAAAACGCTTGATAACTGATAATTTTTACTTGGAATATTTTTAGAGTGAAAAATTTTATTACAAAACCAAGAACAAAATAAAATTAGAAACGAATTGTGTTTTTATTCTTTTAAACTATGTATCACTGTACTTTAAAATAACCGTTTTGACAAAACAAATCTGGTGCTTAAAAATTATTTTCTTGAAACTAAATTTATGAGACATATTTTTATCTTTTCACATTGAATGTTTTTGGAGTGGAGCCCAGGAGAAATTTTTCACCACATTTTTCTGCACAATATTTTTATCAGAAAAGAAGGGATATAAAAAATAACAAAATTTCAATGAATTTTATGTAAAAAAAATATTTTAAAACTAGGAAATATGATTTCATCACAATTTGCCTATCAACTGCAAATTATATTTTAGATCGAAAACTACTAAATCAGTAATAAAATATACACAGCTTACATAAATTGACTTTGAATTCATTTTAACAATGCAGGTTATACCAGTTATAATTTAGAAATATGAAATCATTTCAAATATAGTAAACCTTAACATTCACAAGGGATACATTTCGAAATTTGTTTTAGAATATTCAGTATACTTTTCTGTGTTATGCAGCGATGGGGCAACAGAAAAAATGTTCTTTAACCCAACATTATAAGAACTTAAGGTTAGTTTAAAAAAAGAAAAATGAATATTAATTTACTAAGTGTTCTTTTACAATATGGATGACAAATTGACTAAAAATGTGCATAAGATTAAATTTTAAATAATCATATAAGCCTGATTGGAAAATATTAGGCTGACACTTTTTCATACTGCTGTTGCAAAAAAAGCTTAAACAATGATTAAATATTTTATATCAATAGTAAGTCGTCACAATAGCATAGTTGCTAGAGTGCTTGACTTCCGATATGGTGGCTATGGGTTCGATCCCGAGCGGCGACGAACTTATTACAAGAATTAAATAAAATAAATAATCGCTAATAGTCATGTGGAAGGCAATGGCAAACCACCACGTACAACATCGTATGCGCACTAGGTCAGTACACAGCAGACCCACACCAGACAGACTGCACTTGTAGGGCAATAACAAGTAGCTACAATCAGTTCTGAATGTAGTCTTGCGTGTGTACACCTGTTTTGCATATAATAATTGCCTGGTACACAACCTATATTGGTACAGCTAAAAATGTATGAACAGGTTGCACTAACACGCTATGTAGCATACAGCACCTTAAGAAGATATCAATAGTAAGCAAATTGAAAATTTTAAACAAGTATTTTAGTTTTACTTGTTATTACAATCTGAAAATAAAAAGCACTAAAATTAAATCTACATTTCACTGAATGAAGCATGCGCACATATTCAGAATTTGCCTTTATAAATTTTAAAATCGATTGCTATTTCTTTTTGTTCACTAAAGTGAAGGGTTTACTGTAATAAAATCAAGAAATAATAAAAATCTAATGTAATTAATAAGGGGAAAAATAAACTATATGTACAAACTTCCTGTGAGATACACATTTTTGCATATGTTAAAGTAATTTTAATATTTTTATTTTGAAAAAATTACTAGTGTACTTTATACAATAGAAGTGACACTCTTTTTGAATATTTAGATTGCATTTTTTGCTAAAACACAATAATGCATAAACTGTTTGTGCCAAAAATTTCATTTTTTAATATGGCAATACATAATGCAATAAACGTGATGAAAAAGGTTACTAAACATGTACAAAAAAATTATGATGGAATATTTATATTTGCAAACCTGTACTTGCCTTGACACCAAATAAAATCATAAAATGAAGATCATTGTGCTAAGCAATTTCATTAATCAATTTAAAAAGCATATTTATACAATACTATATGCAATAAGTTGAATAGAATAAAAACAAATATTTTTCTTTTTACCCATTTTTCATTCCTTTAGTTCTAAATTTTCAAAATATAAATTAATTTTATATCTATGAGAACTTAAAACTTTAAATTTTATAATTTGCAATTTCCTGTTTAATCTTTAGCTAATTGCAAAATACTTACCATGGGTGTTAAGCTCATTATAAAAAAACATTTAGTTTATTATCAGTATTTCTAAACTTCCGATGTTCCTTTCATCAATTTTATAATTGTAAAATTTTATCAGATGTGAAATAAGGCGGCTTTTTTAGTAAAGACGATATGTTTAATTAAAGAAAATTAACTTTAAAGAATATAAAATTATAAGCTTGGCTATATTTTTCCCATAAATCAGTCCTTTATGTATATGTTTGAGATATGTTTTAGTTTTCTTTATTTCTTTACTCCAGCTATCATTGACGTGAACAAATTTTTTTTACTGTTTTTAGGACCAAAGGAGAGGTCTACATAATTTTTCAACTGAAATTATTTCTTTTATGTTAGATTTATTCAGACATTATTTGTTTCATTAATCTTTGTGGTGTTAATTCATACATAATTTTTATGCAGTGTGTTAATATCACCAAGATTAATGAAACAAAATATCTGAGTAAATTTTTTCAGTATTAATGTATGAACTAAATATATTTAGTTATTAATTTTTATGTGTAAAAAGTAATAGGAATCTAAGAAATATCTAATTAATATGGAAATAAAAATTGATGATGAACATTATAATTCTTAAATAACTTGGCACTTCATTTTTCAGATCACAAATTTTTTTTTTGCTGATAAAATGGCTAATTGTACAACATTTTGGTACAATTTGAATTTAAAAGCTGACAACCTTGGCTGTATTTTTTAGAATATTTTTTTTTTGTTCAGTTATATATTCTTGACAGTTTTTTCAGTTTTTTGGCGCCCAGGATTACCAGTTAGCTTGAAGTTATACATTGTCTAAAAGAGAATTTTAAGTGTAATTTATGATTCAATTTTGAAGTATATAAGTCAACCCGTTCATGAGTTATTGATTTTTTTGTCATTTCGAAACCATCTCATTAGGATTCTGTATATTATATGTGCCCATGGAATCGTAATAAATGATTGAAATATAAAAAAAAAAAGTAACATGTTAAATATGAATAAACTTTACAGTTTGTGCTACTTGAATTTAAGAAGTATCAGAACAATGTTCAAATTAATATTAAATATACATATAAACATTCATAAAACATTGAAAGCAATGTAATATTATGTAAAGTATGATCACATTTACCTCATTTTGTTAATTCACATCTGAAATGGTTATAAATATTGAATTTCCTACATTAATATTTAGAATTTTACTTAGTCACTATAAACAAAAAAATAAACATATTACCACAAAATTCGCTTCTGCCAAAATATTCTTTATAACCAAACTCATACTAGGTAACATAATATTGTACAATAGAAGTGTAATAATTTTAATTACCCTTATTAAAAGGAATATTTCTTTCTGAAAATCATTTTTCAAAAGGTAGTCATAATAAACACTCAGTAGTGTATTATAATGTAAAATAATATTTTGAAAAGAATTGCTAACTTCTTTTGTTTGTTGTTCCTGATGATGAATTTATGATTATTTTTGGTACCTTGTTCTCTGCATAATGAGCATTAGTCTTTTTAATACTTAATTTCTTTGGGAGAGAAAGAGAGAGAACTTTAGGACTGGAAAAGACAAAAAATCATGATTCTGTGGATTATCATATAAAACATTAGATGCATGACAAACCATCTGTACTAGCTCCAATGGAGAAATATAGTGTATGCAACCAATGAAACCCAGAAAAAGTTTACATTAAATAGAGTATATATTTATTCATTGAATGATTATAATATCTCGGCGACCAGACTTTCTTATATTCATTTTCTAGATTCCATGTTGACCAAACAGAATAAAAACAAATAAATTTTCTTCGCATTCATTTAATTCTAAATTTAACAAATACAGTTTGATGTTAAATATGCAGAAATTTACAACTTTCATTAAATTTTAATTTCCTAGTAACCTATAACGCATAATTTCTACTTTAATATTACACATGAATCTAATAATGATGTATTAGTAACTGCAAGTATTATTGTTTGTCTATAAATATTAATTAATCTAATTATAAGTGTAATACAATATATTGTGAATACATTTTAGTTCAATTTCTAATTTTCAATTATTTATTTACCAACATCACCTTAAACTGTAATGTTTCCTCTTCAGCTTTCCAGTTCTGAACTTTAGTTAAACGTTGAATGAAATTACTTTTGCGATAAAAACATTCTTTGCAATCTGAATATAATTATTTGGAACAGTTTGTACCAGATAAATCCTGAATTAGTCTGATTAAAGAAAATTTAGTTCTGTAGCTTGTTCTACGCAAATTACAGTACATTTTATAAAAAGAAAGAAAACAAATGAGAAAAAAATTAAATATAAAAATAAATTATAAGTGATCAGAAATTGCAAAATAATCACGAAATATAAATGATATGAACAGATGAAAATAAGCAAGTAACAAGAAAGGTAATTTAATAAAAACTTATAACATACTATAACAAAATAATGAGAAATTAAAATATGAAATTTAATATAAATAGCTAATCAATAAATAAAAACTGTAAAACATGTGAAATTGAACAATAATAACACAAAAATACAAAATAAACGATAACTAATTAAAAATATTTTATGGCGAGTGTTCCAGAATTTAAAAATCAACATTATCATAATTGTTAATAAACACATTCAAATAATGTGTACAAATTATGGACAAAATGAAAAATGAAATATCCATTTAATCCATAAAAAATCTCGTTGTAAACAGTTTTAGTTGAAACATGAAGAAACAAATTTTTAATTAGACAATTCTGTTTAAATTTTCTAATAAAGAATCACATTTGTTAAGAAGTACATATTTTTTACACCTGTTTATTTTCAAGAGTATCTTATAAAATGGCAATGTAGAAAATACCAGATATAACATTACATAGGTTTAACATTAATTCTATATTATTTAAATTAAGTTTAAAGTAATATTATATTATACTAAACAATCATATAATTGTAAATTATGCGACCATTAAATCTTCAACATTTAATTTCATAAAAACAACCACAATTTTGCTTTCATTAAATGTACATAATTACTTTACAATGTTATTAAACAGTATTGTGTAAAATTTTCAAGCATTGAATTCTAAATTGCAGCGAATTATAAGAAATATTCCCAGTAACTATGGATGGAAAAATAATTGTTATTGCTTCAAATTAATAATACAAAAACATAACTGATAACAAAAATATTATTACTGATTAATGAAAAACTTCGTTTCGCTTAACTGTAACTTAAAATTAACTGATCACACTTCTACATATTAACAATCGTTATATCATTCTCATAAAAACATACTTTATACTAAATTCCTGTTTTATATTTTTTTTCATCAGATGCATCCCATCAGCAATTGTGTTTCAATTTCTTTGGAAATCCTATAACGTTTTTGTATTAGCAATCCCATGAATACTATCTGTAAAAATGTATATAAATCGAAATAAACTGGTGTATATTATCATTCATATTAATATATTATTAACTGTTATGTATTATTTAAGACAGGTGATTTCTTCCAAATACATAAAATTAAATGATACATTAAACATAATTAAATTTTGTGTAATGATAAATTTAAAAAAAAATAAGCGTTGATTATGAAAATAGAAAATTTCATTTCTTTATTCTACTTTTCATTTTGATCCGAACAGAGATTTACTGCTAAAAAAAACATATTTCAACCATAATGTATCGTAGGCTATTGTTTTTTAAATAATTATATAGCTTACAAAATTAATTGAATACAAATTTTACACTTATCTAATCAAATATACTGAAATGTCTTCATGTTAGTTTGTTACTTATTATTTCGATTAATTAATTACTTTACAAATAACAAATTTTGTTACATTTGGAAATGCTAAATAATCATTTTGCTAGATATTTCATTTGTAAGTTTCAAAATAAACTCATTTTCTTCTTGAAGAAACTCTTAAATATGATCATAATGTAAAGGAAGCAACTATTAAATATTTGTAATTCGTTAGTTAAAAATTCAATTTTTATACCATAAAAACTAATTTCTAAAGCAAATACTGTACTTCCTAATTCCACACAATATTTTTTTGAAATTTCGGTTTAATACCACAATTACCTAATTTTGTTTTATAGTATTCCGCTATAATTTTGGATTTATTTTTACTTATTACCATTTTCAGCAGACAAGTATAGCCAAATTTTCAATAGCCCTATATGCTTCATTTTTCTTTTATTACTATAGTACCTATCATTCAAAATATAAAAACTCCAATAGTTTCCATGAGTTTTCTTATATTACAACGTCAGATAGCATAATAATTAGGTTAGCAACATTTAAACGTGCAATACAATGAATTATAAGATTAAAAGTTTATAATACTCGTGGTATATAACAACAATTGCAAATAAAATACTTCTCTATACTTCATGAACGATTTTTTTCCATCGCGTTCTAATTACAATTTTCAAAACGTTTCTTTTAACATATAATACAATTTAAAAAATTAATTTTATATAAAACGAAATATTTACAACTTACCATGCACATTAGTTTTATAATTGAAAAGTAAAGGTGTATTAACATATTTGTTTTTACTATAGCAACGAAACAAAATTTTGCATTGAACCCGATTTTTGATTCTGAACCAGGGTTTGAAAGCTGAATAATAATACAACTAAAATTTAATACGGCTTATATCCTTGAAAAATACAGCTTAAGCTTTCAGCTTTCGGCTTACGAAATGAATTTCAATAAATGTTAATTAAAATCATTTACTAATTATTATGCATCAAACTATTAAGCATTACTATTGTATCTTCAATTTTTTTCTTTCCACACAAAAATAAAAGTTTTTAAAAACAATTTCTTACACGAATAATTATGTCAAAAATGCAAAATCAAGAAATTTAAAAAAAAAAAGCTGAAGCCGAATATAAAGATAAATTTAGCTTCCTTAGAAATACAGCTTAAGCTTTCGTCTTTCGACTGTTCAAATTTTGAATATAGCTTAAGCTTTAGGCTTTTAACTTATGGAAATTTAAATATGGTTTTTGGATTAAACTTATGACACCCAAAAATGATTGGCTTTCAGCTTTTGGCTTTTGGCTTTCGGCCAGCTTTCAAGCCCTGTTCTAAACGTTTACAAGTAGCGCAGGTTTATTTCAATTCTTCTTGCAATAGTATGTAGCACTGTACAGAATTTCAGTGAAACTACCAGTCTATGACATAGGTTCATTTCGAGCCGGTCTGATTTGGTGACTCTTCTTCCAAACAGTGCTCTGTGAATCTTTTGAACAGTAGATACTCCTCTGCCAGACAGTAACTTGAAAATACCAAGCGGCGCTTGATATTTGCAAGTTACTGTCAAACAGCTACGACTTTTTCCAGACACGAGAAATTTCCTGCGAGCAGAGCTTGAAAGCTGAATAATAATACAGCTTAAACTTAATACGGCTTATGTCCCTGAAAAATACAGCTTAAGCTTTCGGCTTTTGGCTGTTTGAATTTGAAATATGGCTTAGGCTTTCGGTTTTTGGCTGTTTAAATTTAAAATACGGCTTAAGCTTTCAGCTTTCGGCTTACGAAATGAATTTCAATAAAAGTTACTTAAAATCATTTATTAATTACTATGCATTAAATTATTAAGCATTACTATTGAAACTTCAACTTTTTTCTTTCCACGCAAAAATAAAAGTTTTTAAAAACAATTTCTTACGCGAATAATTATGTCAAAAATGCAAAATCAAGAAATTTAAAAAAATAAGCTTAAGCCGAATATAAAGCTTAATTTAGCTTTTTTAGAAATACACTTTAAACTTTCATCTTTCGACTGTTTAAATTTTGAATATAGCTTAAGCTTTAGGCTTTTAGCTTATGGAAATTTAAATATGGCTTTTGGATTAAGCTTATGACATCTAAAAATGATTGGCTTTTAGCTTTTAGCTTTTGGCTTTCGGCTGGCTTTCAAGCCCTGCCTGCGAGTTGACTGTCTGACAGTACTTGCAACAATAACTGTCAGACAGTTTTCGATGCGCGTTCATTTGCGAGACCACTGTTACAAACGACTTTCGACAGTTTTACTTGCAAGTGAACAGCTAATACAAATTTTAAATCAACAAATAGATATATGTGTAAATTTAAATAGGTACTAAAGGCTAGATTTGATTCGCCATGCTAAAAGGGGTCATTTACAATGCGGCATGATCGCATTATTTATATATACAATCAGTCTTGGATTTACATAACGGACTTAAATGGACTACAGCCCACAGTGGCAAAATTCGAAGGGCGGAAAATTTGCATGAGATTGAAAAGTTTTTTCTTTTGAAAAATACTTATAATTTCCAAAATATTATTACATATTATGGCATTTTAGTCATAGCCGGGCAGGAGAAGAATGTGATAAAATCATTTTTTAACCTACATTAATGTACAGAAAAGTTAAAATGGGAATATATTAACTTAGGTAAAATTTCCAAATGATTATAGACAAATGACATGTAAACAGAGGAATTGAGAAATGAAATTAAAATTAACGAAGTGTAAACTGGAATGTGCATTATTATTAGGCAAAATAGTTATATTAGCAGTTAAAGGAAATTCTCAAAGTGTGCTCGAGACAATGGCTAGTCGGTATGACAAGAGATCAAACAAGAAATGAAGAAAAATTGAAAATTCGCAAATATTGATACGACAAGATTTAGAAAATTTTTCGAAGAATTATTTATATTATTTCTTGCTGTACCAAACGATGAAAGGTGCTCAAAGCAGAGTGGCACCACAGGAAACATGCTGGTCCCATAACCTGTTGAAACTATTCTGAATACTGAATCTAATGAATAAACATGCTAACGGCGAAAATAATATTTTATGAATAAATGTACAATTTCTCAAATTGGAAAATTTCTCTTTTGTGACGTAAGTGTTATAAAAATGTATTTTTGATTCTGACGTTTCAAAAATGTGTTTTAATTCAATATTGCACTGCAAGTCAAAGAGTTCCATTTGGAGATATTCTAGGGCCGACTCGATTTCAACATGAAAAGGAGATGAATATATTTCAAAAATTTAGTTGTACTTGTCTAAATTACTGAATCGGTTTTCAAAAGCGGCTGTAAATTTTCTTATTTCTTTTGCATATTTGATACAATTGCTACATTTAGATTTCTTAAATACATTCAACAATGGAAAGTGGTGAGTGTTATTACTTTTCAATTGCAGTTCAAATAACAACAAATTCTTCTGAAATGCTTTGATGTGATTAAATGTATCGATTATAAGTTTCCCTTTTCTTTGCAATGATCAATATTTAATTGATCGAGTTTTTCGGCAATATTCACTAAAAAGCATAAATTCAATAACCACTCATCACTTCTTAATTCTGGCACAGCTCTTTGTTTGTCATTCATAAACAAGTCAATTTCTTTTTGTAACTCATAAAACCGCTGTAAACATCTTTCACGACTTAACCATCTGACTTGGCTGAAGTTTACAGCGTCACCATATTCATAATCTAATTCTTTCAGGAACTCCTTAAATTCCCGATGCGGAAGTGCATGTGATCGAATGTAATTCACTGTTTTTTTAAACTACTTGCATAACGTGATCCATTGATAATACTTGGGCACATAAATTTTGTTGATGAATCAAACAGTGGATTATAATTAAATCCTCTCTTTTGGAGCGGTTACTAGTTTTGTTGTTGGATTTTATTTTATTGATTAGTAATTTTATAGCTAATTGCGACTTAAACTCCCTGAGTTTCAATTGTTTCATTTCTTTATCAAACTTGAAATAATCCTTATGTTTTTTTTAGTAATGCCTCTTGACATTGTATTCCTTAATTATATAGCAACGACCTCTCAGTAAATTAAATACACCAACTTAGTATTTTGGACTATGAAGAAGTACTTTGCTTCCCATTCCTCACTATACTTTCTATTTTCGTCCACTGTTCTTCTTTTCTTTGTAGTCCTGCTGAAAATCAAATCAAATATATTGGAATTATATACAAAATACATACAATAATAAATGCAAGAAGTATAAATTCTTAACATTTACTTGTAACTCCACAAGATTGCGTATGTGGATAGATTTCTTTGCGCAAGAATTTTTGCAAATAAACGATAGGTGATAAATGGCACATTGCCGCACTGCCCCAATGTATGATTACATATGTTAATATTGATTGATAAAGCGCGAAATATAAAATTTGGACTTGTTTATAACTGAAAAAGTGTTCTAGGTAATAAAATAAATAATTACGTTTTCTGAGAAATATCAAATATATCTATTTTTAATTGTTAAATTAAAAGTCATTTTTAATTTAATAGGAGTTATTACCTGGCTGCTGTTGTTTTAAATATGTTGATGAAGTATAGGTGCATTAAAATAATTATCTTTCAGTCACAGTACACAAGAAACCAAAAAGCAATTTTTCATTTAAAAGTGAGAGTCTACTCTGCTCTGCTATCAGTAATCAGTTGTAGGTGTTAGGCATGAGTAACTCTGGACACAGTTATATCTTCGGAAACATATCTCAACTCCGAAAGACGTCACATGAGGAACAAATGTTGTCATTCCCGACACAGTTGAATTCACCTCTGATGGAGTGATTTGATATATTTCCACATCGAAAGGCGACAGCTGCGCGCACAACTGTTAAAAGTTGCCCTATCATTATTGTTTCATGGAAATAGTGACAGTGTGATTTAAAATTTTCAAATCTAAATGCGTAATATGATCCACAAATTTAATACTATGTGTTATTTGACGCAATACAAACTAGCTATTTTATCAAAAATAGTGCTGGTAAATCAGAATTGCGCGAAGAAAATGCGCATCGTGTTCAAGGACGTTTTGTTTCTTTGTGCATTCCAAGTACTATGCGGAGTTGGAGTTGAATATGCATCAAAGAGTGCGATTATACGCTGGATATAAGATTTGTAACTCCGCCGGTATTGGAGTTGTAAAGCGGATATACATTCACAGTCAGAATGGACACATATATATCCAACTCCTCTAGTGGAGTTGATTTGCACATCTCTAGTATGTATCGATGGATGGTCACCGCGTCACTGAGGTCTAAGAATGAAACATAAAATTTGTTATATTAAATGTTCCAATGTGCGCGTGCATTATGAGTTTGCAGAATGTAATTTTTTATTACTCTGGTTGAACATTTTTGCAGCCCGCAGGTTGGCCACCTCTGCTCTACAAGTTCCAATAAAGGATCCGTGCATCCATTTGATAGCGTAGGTACCGTCATTAAGTTTTTATTATTTACTAGTATCTATAAATAGCAGCTCTAATATAATGCATTATTATCACTCCGATTTCACCTACTGTTATTTGATAGTTGTAAGCTTTGTGAACTAAAAGTTAATTAAATTAATCTCTCAGTAATTTAAATTATAGTCTCTATTTATATGTATTAATTTTAGGAATAATTTTAAGAATTCTACCGAGGCATAAGAATAAATAATCGCCATTAGTAATAATTAGAAACAATTTTCTACATCAATTCTCCTCCTCGTCACCAACATCTGTAAGAGACAAATATTCGAAGTAATAAAATGTCTCCAGTTCATAGAAGTCGTTAATCAAATAACTGATAGTAGTATCAGTTTCTGAACAAATAGCATGAAATCAGCATCATTGTCCTACAAAATTCTGATCGAAAATAATCGCCTGCGGCAATGTCATTCAATTCATCAAGTATCTGTTGTAAATGAGTCGGAAGTCGACAATCGTTCCAGAGTCTCAAGTCTGGATCACGATTCTGTTGGACTAACCTCTTTTGATTCTTGGAGAATTAGTGATTGTTTCTCTGATCTGTGGTGCTAGGTATTTGTTTACCAGGTGGAAGTAAGTAAAACAATGATCAAACTTCATCTCCAACATAAACAGTCTAGATGCCGATTAGGGAGAACATATGAGAAATTTACTATTCGCGATGTAGAAAATTTACAGAGAAGTCGCGATGAAAGAGCTGGCTTCTATCAACAATCTAGGTATATGACACTATTTTAAAAAAACCGAGGGGATGGCAGGTGATTATTAAATTGTTCCCGAAGATCATAGACATTCAGACTATTTGGAAGATGATTAGTTTGTTGTACGATGTCAGTATCGTTGAGTGATAAAGAAGCAAGCGATTGTGCCGAAGTCAAAAGTTTAGTCCCATCATTATGCATTCAAAAATTTAGTGCAGATATTTCATATTTTTTTTAATTTTTATTTTTTTTTGTTAATTATTGATAATAGATTATTTGATGATTTTTAGATAGCAAAGAAGGAAATTTGATTGCAAAAGTGAGTGAAGTGATTTCAAGGTTGCAAATTCTGATACAGACGCACTATGAAAAGGAACTGAAAGAACAGGAAGCGACGAAAAAAATTCCATTGACGTTTGAAATTATTTTAGTATTAATAAACAAAACATGTTTTGGTAACACTAAGTTGAATAAGGTAATTTTTTAAAATTAATTTATTGATTCGAATATCAAAGTTAAAATATAGTAACTCTCAAAATTTTTATATGATTAATAAATTTTTACCATTAAAACATATGAAATACATTTTGCAAAATTTTTATTTACAGATATCTGATTAATTGAAACAAATTTCAAAGTCAAATAAAACAATTGATCTTACAATATCTATCATAATACTGTATCTGATGACTACGATCGAAGAGCATGATATGAACTACAGTAAAGAACTAGACAAAATGAGCCTAGAGTTGTGCAAAAAAAAATGGCACCATGGAAAATATTTATTAAATGTCAACAAAGTGCATGATTATTCAAACACGCACTGTATTCAATAATGCACTTGTAGGGATAGTAAAATATAATAATTTCTTTAATACAAATATTTTATTATTTAGAAATAAGCGTCATTAAAAATGATCAGCTATTAGTTTTATATTCAATTTTTTATATATTAAAAATATAAATTCTAATCATTGAAATATTAATACTCGAATAGGCGAGTAACAGTGATCACACGACTCGGCCGAATAATTCCAGGAAAACAATCTTCTCTTTGTTCTATTAGACCAGTGGTTCTTAACTTTTAAGTGATGGAGGACCATTTGACAAAATGTCTCTCTGCTATGGACCACCTACTGTTTGAAGGTAATATACAGTAAATGTAAATAAAGGGTTGTTCTATCTATCTATAAATAAGACACGCATAAAATTGTTCAAAGTCAACAGTAATTTAATTTTTTTTACAAAAATTTTACAGAATAGAGGCAAATATATTATTTTAATACGATTTCTGTGACTGCATACTTTTTACTAACTTCTGAATCCTTGGTTCAGTGCTACTCAAAGCCAAACACATGTCAGCACTGGCATCCAACCAATTTCGGTGCTTGCTTTTAATTATCAAAAGTGCTGAGAACCTCTACTCCAATAGATATGTTGATTATAACAAAGTTTGGTAATGTACAGCAATTTCTTGAATCTTTGGGAAAGAAATTTCCTTTTGGCTCCAAAAATTTTCAAAATTAATTCCTGTCACGAATATATCTTTCAAGTTACTATTGTGTTGCATTTCAATCACTTCTTCTTGAATTTCATCAAGCACCTCAGAAACGTTGATCACTTTCCAAACAGTTTCGTCTTCAGTAGTAGGGAAAACAGCGACTGAATTTACTTTTTAAATTTTTCAAATAAAGTGTCATGTCCTTTTGTATTTCTCCTTTAATCTCAGCACGGTGCCTATCAATAATTCGATTCAGCATATCAAACGCAGAAAAATTTTTTCTTCCAACCTTGTCGATTCACTAATTTTATCTTCTTATGCAAATTTATTAATTGCGCCTTGCAACTTCAAATTTCATGACCCTCGCAGTTTAGAGTTCAATTTATTTAATTACGCGAAAGAATCAACCAAATAAGCAAAATAAATTTGAAATTTGGACTCACAGAACTGATCCAGCAACTCTTTGTTCTCTTTGTTAATTAATAATATTTGTACTTCCTCTTTCAGTTCGTGCAACCCCGACAGCATATTTCCTTTGGAAAGCCGACGCACTTCCATATGGAAAAGCTGAGTTTCGTGTTCAGAGTTCATATCAGAGCACAATTGTTTGAAGAGACGAGTATTAAGTGCACTTTTTTTAATGAAGTTAACTACTTTTATAGCTTTCATATTTTTAGGATGGCTTCGTGGACCACTTTGAGTGCTTCCAGGGACCACCGGTTAAGAACCCTGTATTAGACGATTAAGATTATTACGCAATAATGTCGGATTACTTGGTACTTTCTTATAAACGAAGATACGTTTCTTCTACAATATTTTAATGATTATACGTATTTTAATGTGCACGAACTGATAAAAATTAATTGTGTCAATAAATTCTGTTTATTTTATAAAAATATTCCTGTTCAATTTATTGTTCACATTAAAAATGTCTGGAGCAAACAAGCTCCAACACACTCAAAAATAAACTAAATAACAAATCATGGACTTTAGGAAAACTGAAAGCTTAACAGATGATCAAATGCCGTCGTAGATAATTTGTACCACTAAAAAATAAAAACCAAAGAATGTCTCTGTGAGCAGTTGTTTAACATCATAGTAACACTGGAGTTTCCTGAAAACATTGCCATTAGCCTAGGAACCAACACCATTATGACTTTCAAAAACTTCCATTCTTGAAGATTGAAAAAAAAAAATCAAAATTGAGGTTATATAATTGCATTTTATTAGCTCAACACTAAATTTTACTAAATGATAAAAAAAATGCCTGCAGACAGTAGTGACGGTGTTATTGAGTTGATTCAAATTGTTTTTCAAATTCTTGTTGGTACAAGTAGTCAAAATGCAAAGAACTTCACCAATTAAGACTGTAAGTGTATTTATAAGATTTTATTTAGTTGTTGAAGTATATAATAAATACGATTTAATTTTCCCAGCGAAAAGTAATAACTGGACATTGTCTGGCTGTAAAAAATTAAGTTTTTAAATAAAAATAAACAACGCTTATAAATGTTAAAAATGTTTTTTTTATGTAAAAAAAATAATAAGCTATTTTATAGTAAACGAAAATCTCATTCAGGTATAACTTTTCAAGTATATAACTTTTTATTAATTATATTAAATGATGTCTATTTTTAACCGACTTCAAAAAAGAAGGAGGTATTCAATTCGACTGTATTTTTTTTTTTTTTTTTTTTTTTTTTTATGTGTGTTACCACAGAACTTTCTTCTAGATGAACCGATTTTGATGATTCTTCTTTTATTTGAAAGGTGGTGTTTGTCATGTGGTCCCATTTAAATTTGATCAAGGTCTGACCGATAGTTTTTGAGTTATCCTTAATAATGCGGGAGATTAAAGCTTTTTGGATGCTTTTCATTTATGATTGTTTTCACCGTCGGATTAGATTTTTGATTTAAAATACTATAAATTTGCCAAATTACCATGGAAATGTAGCTTTTGGTGTTTTTACCGTGGAAATAAATGTTTTAATTTAATTGAATAAAAATGCACTAAAAAGTAAAAAATAAAATGCTTTTTTACAAAAAATAAATACCGACTTCAAGGTTTATTATAAAAATTTAAAAATGCACTAAAAAGTAAAAAATAATTACTCCCGATAAAATATATATATCAGAGTGATATAACTTAAGGTGATATCGTAATTCTTATACAATATTAATTTTTTGGAGTTGGCATCAAATTCATATTAAAAGAATAATTAAAAACTGCATTAAATGTTGATTAAATTGTTCCTAAGATGAATTTAATTCCAACTCCAAAAAATTAATGTTGTATAAGAATTACGATATCACCTTAAGTTATATCACTCTGATATATATATTTTATCGGGAGTAATTATTTTTTACTTTTTAGTGCATTTTTAAATTTTTATAATAAACCTTGAAGTCGGTATTTATTTTTTGTAAAAAAGCATTTTTGATATCATCTTTGTAAAACAGAATATCGTTCTGTATGATTTAATAAAGCTATATTTATCATTTACTTTATGAAAATAAAAAATGCTAAAAAGTTTTTGTTCTGTTATAAAATCTGAAATTTTTCTATTTTTAACTTATTAAAAATAGATATTTTAGTAATTGTAGGCGTGTAATAAGACTCCTTGCAGAATTTGTAATTATCTCAGAAGAATAATAATTTTTTAGATGAAATTAATGACATGCATTTTAAAATATAAATTTACATAATGATATCGTCAATAAACTTGCGCTTATCATTTAAAAATTGGTACAGACAATGTGCGCATGCGCAATAAAGGGCGGAGGGGTCTGCATTTAAATTAAAGAAAAATATTAAATAATTAGTAAATAAGAAATATTTATGATCCAATAGTTGCTAATAATGAACGAACAATCAATAATTCGTTAAAATCCATTAATTAAGGAGGTATAAAGTAAAAATCCTTAGTAAGGGGGGCTAATCTAAAAACAAATAATTGTTTAATAAATAATAAATAAACAACGAACAAACAAATAATTTTAATGGTCGAACAATGAAGAACAAACGACGAACAATCGATTAACGAAGAAAAAAATTAATTAATTGAAAAAGCAAAATTGAGAGGGGCCAGGTTCACTGAGCACCTTTTTATTTCGATAATACGCTCATATTTATTTACTTGTTTCACACAAAAGAGTGAAGCATTTTATTATAAAAATATATAATTTTTTAAATGTAACGGTAAAATTCAATGTATGTGATAGATTTGGTCTTGCGAATTTGATGTTATCTTTTTAAAATACGAGTATTATGCGTTAAGTTTATATAGAAATAAACGTTCATGGTTTGTTTCTTCATTTACAATTTCAAATCTCGATGTTATTTTCTGATTCGTTGTATTTAATGTAACCCACGGAGTGTGACGTCAAGGTTACTGAAGCCATCTGTATTTAACACTTTCTGTATTCAAAATGTACAAATATTGCAACGATGACGTAAGATAATTTTGATCCATTTTCGTGACACACTCTAGCCTTTTTAGATACTTTTTATTGTTTTCTCAGGTTGTGACGTCACGTATGCGGAACCTGTGTAAATTTCACATGATCCTTGTTTATCTGGTTGTTATGACGACAGAGAAATATAAATGATTACAATGTAGTCACCCGAAAATTTCGTATAGCATTGTAATGACGGAGTTATTAATAATCTTTTCATAACTTAATCAGATCCACAAATGACGTCACATTAGTATTATGACGCCGTGAAAGTTGAATTAAGCAGCTGAAAGCTTCAAATTGTATTCTTCAAGAACGTACACCATATTAAACTTAAACTGTATCATTATTCGGTTATGAAGCTCTGATCAGGCGTAAATCGATGTTGAATAATATTGTTTTTATTTTTGTGACGTCACTAGAGTGACGATTTTTGAAAGGTTACTGTTATATAACTGCTTGTTGCGACGCCAAAGAAATAGAAATGTTTACATTTAATCTTAATCACTCGTTCAAGAAATTAATAAAAACTTTATATGGCTTTCAGCTTAAAGTGTTTCGAAATAGACTATTTGAATCTTTTAATTTTTGATATTTTTATTTTGTATTTATCTTTTGAAAATATTTTTTTAAAATTTTTGTTGGTATTAAAGAACCATTAAATTGTAATATATTCTAATTTTTTAATAGTTTTTATTATTACATTTTTCGCCATTTCTGTTTTTTAATTGAAATAGTAATATTTTCTTATGCATATATTTTTTCTACAAATTAAATTGTTAATAGTATTGCCCATTAACTTTTTTCCATTAACTGCTTATAATGCCCACTAGGGTTCGTTAACGTTGCAAAATATCATTAAACATTTGCTTACGATTGGTCGATTGTGTGAAGAAATAGTTCTTTTCGTATTTTGCAGTTTTGCATTTTTGCGCTGTTACTTGGTAGGAAGTGTGTTGTAGTGATATTTACATTTCAAACTTTTGTTATTGATTAATTTTTAATCTATGAAACGACAGTGACAAAAGTATTATTAAAATTCACTCGGCCACAGTGAAGTTTTCTACTATTTCCTACTTATTTTTGAACGTACACGCGTTTGCTTGAAATTTTAAAATTGTATGTGCATTGATTTCTCCGTTTAGCTTGCATTTAAATTATATTTTTCAGCACCTAAGAGTCAGTGAAAATTTGGTCAAAATTCCGGTCATTCGAGAAGTATTCAAAGGCTCAGGCCGTAGTGACGGTAACAAAATGAACAAAAAGAGAAGTCGTCCGAGCAATAACACAAGCAGGTAATTAAATGAAGCAATTTTTTAATTATTCCTCGAATAATACGTAATAAAAATTTAAAAAAAAATAAAATCGTATCATTAAAATTATAATTGGCAGTAATGTTGAATGTTTAATAAATAATAATAATTTTGGGAGAGAAATGAAAAAATATTTCTGAACGTAATTTATCATATTTGTTTGTTTATATATCTACTAACTGCATTTTTAATCAATATGTGTCTCTAATATTGTAAATATGTGGAGTTTTTTAATGCGACTTATTGTTTTTTAAGAATTCATAAATCCGGTCCCCGTGTAGCAGATAAACTTGTACCGGACGGTATTTATTGCAATGGTACATTTATTCACGCTGTTGCTTCACAGATAGGAAACATTGCTAAGGTACTGTAGGAAATTGTGTTATTTTTATTGGTTGTTCGACAAATAAGTGACTCTGTAACAATTTTAGATGTTTATTGTTGTAGGTTGAAACAATGGAGGGTATTGCTTTTGAAGGGATATTTACAACATTTTCATCACAGTTTGAAATAGCATTAGAATTAGCCCATCAAGTTGAACCGCCTATAGAAGATTGTTTAAAAGCGAGTAACATTTTTGATGTGATAATTATTAAAGCTGAAGATATAGTTCGCATTACATTTGAAAACGTAGATCTTGAATTTGCTACCAGAGGTAACAATATACATTGGTCTATATCTCTTTAATGATGAACGTGTACATTTTTTAAATAAATGTTAATTGTGAACAAAAATTATAATTAAGGAGCCGAGCAGCATCGTTCATTTCAAACAGATAGCGCAATTAGTAGGTACAATGGTGTTGCAGCCGGAGAAAAGGTACTTCAACCGTGGGACGATGCCTCAAGCTGTAACGGAGACATTGATATAGAAGATATAGAGTTAGAAGAAACCAATGTAGATAAAGTAAGTTCATATTAAATATAAGTCATCGGTCTTTGTATTAAAAAATTCGGGTACATATAGAGCATCAACTGCTCGTTTAGTTTTGCTCCTGTTAGTTTTTTTATTTTCATTAATATCATTTAGCTTTGTCTTAAATGGTTGAATAAATATCATGTTAGAATATAAAATTTAACTAAACATGATTTCGAAAAATGTTTTATATATGTGTATGTATATATGTATACATAATTTGTTTTTTTACGCAATAAAAAATTGAATACAGCATAAGAGAATAAAGTCTCAAACTGTATACATAAACTACTATTATTTTATTGATTCCTATTAAGTTTCTTTAAATGTTGATGTTGTTTTGAATTATTACCAGTTTGAGTGGAATTATAATAATATATCTAAATTGATAGTGTAAATTAGTAATTTCATTAATTTATAATAAATTCCATAATATTTTTTCTGTTTTAAAAACAAATATTTTTTTTTACGGTGAATTATATAAAATTTCTATGTTCTTTTAAATTTAAAGCCGTTTTTTTTAATAAATATAATATTAAAACCACTTTTCTCTGATAAAGTATTTTCAGTAGCGGATCTTACAATGTAATTGCCTGGATAATTGGTAGATTTAGCTGTTCGGTATTTTTCCATAATGTTCTGTGGGAAGATTGAATATTAGGTAGTCGGTTTATTTCGAGGTTTTAATGTATTAATGAAGAATTCTCGGTATGAAAAAACTGGAAAATGATAAAATGTAATTCTAAGTCATTCCAAAATAAAGTAATTTTTATGTAGTTTTCATGATAAATTCTAATGGTTTACTACTTTCCGTATGTCAGTGTTAGGCCTGATGATTTTTTTTTTTTTTTTATAGAACTGAAATCTTTCATTATCAACAATAATGCCAATTATCAATAAATTTACCTTTTGGAAGTTTCATATTGTTATCCGTCATGTAAAAAAATCAATTAAAATCTTATTACATGGAACATCTCTTTGTGAATCTAGCTTTCACATCAAAAAACTAAACTAAAAAAGTGTTGATTTGCACTAGTAAAACATACACGTACTTTGGATTGTTCGAATGAATAAAAAAGCGTATAACAAAAAAGATGAAACAAATATTTTGAAAATAATGCAATACTTCGTAGTTGGGTGAAATGACTTGGTTCACTGAATTTTCTATCATTTACAAGCTAAATTTAGAAATAGTGTTGTTTTTGTTTTGTATTTTTTTTTTTTACGACGAAGTACAGTAAAGGCCGATAATTGAAAACTTTTGTTTTACAATAAAAATAATAAAATTATTAAAATATATTGGATTAAAGAAATTGCAATAATAAGCCGGAAGTAATGTTGAACGAATCATTTATTCGTTTATGTCATTTTCGTCTGGAAACAACAAGTTACAAAATTGCTTATTAATCCCAATATTATGTTTTGGCGTGAAACATGGCTAACTGTTTTTACGATAATTATAACTATCGAAAGTTCACTCTTGTATATTGGTAGGAGAAGCATTTTTTTTTTTTTTTATATTGCTGTATTATTTTTTGAATGTCAGGTATCAGCTTTTGAAATGTAATCGATCTAATTCGTTATCTTCTTAAAATGTTTACACTGTTAATTTTTAAAGTTTCCTTAATTACTCTTGCATTGTAATGGTTAACTTTTGCTAAAATAAACATTACAAAATTGCTGGTATTTTCTTGTGCTCTAAATGTACTCTACTAATGCGGATTTTACAATGCTAAAGTTCACTTATTCTAATGATGCTTTATCTATTTCTACAGTATAATGCGTATGAATACAATATCTTGTAAACTTTGTAATGTAATTCGAAGAGAAGGACGTCAGTACTTTCTAAAGTAATCTAATTTGTTCGTTCAGTTTGTTTGAAAAAAAAAAAAACCCCGAGAAAAAAGCAGAAATAAAAAGTTCTTTGTTGACTTGAGTTGAAAACTGATTATGTTAGAAATACGATGGATACATGATTTAAATTGTTTCAATGAGATCCGCAGCGTAATAATTTAAAAAATGGGCTTTCTCGGATTTTTATAAATTGGTTTAAAAACTACTGAAATAATTTTTAATTAAGAGCGGATAAGAAAATACTTAATTTAGTGAGGCGAACATCAAAATAAGATTATAATTGTACTATGCAAACCTATCTGAGTATTTTATAGAGTGATATAAAAAAATTGATGCTATAATCAGTAAATGATAACTTTGTTAACTTGTCGCGTACCCTTTAGAAAAGATCTTAATAATTTAAATAATGGGTGAAAACTTTACTATATTACCAAAAAAGATTCTTGTAAAAATCATCAACAATAATGAGGTTAATTTAAAAGGTGTGCCGTCAGAATCTGCGAAGTTAATGAGACAAGATTGTGCAGTATGTTGAGTAATTCTCAATAATCTAAATTTTGTGCAAAATCAAATTACCATATATGTTTAGAAAAATTGAAAACGTTGATCCTAGAGGTTAATAACGGTTATTTTAAAAACATGTATGAGATATGACTAACAAGTAGAGGTCACGATCTGCGGGTCACCAATTTTGATGAAATTTTGCAGATCGATAGAAGACCATGAGTATACAAACTGTGTAAAATATTAGAATGCAACTTTTTGATTTACGCGAGAAATTAAAATTTTTAAAAGCCGCATTTAACGGATAATATACAAGTATATAGAAGTTTAGACAAAAATATGCGATAAATTCCAGATTATATTTATTTACCTTTTGCAAATGATTTGGAAAACTGATTATTCCAAAATTAAGTATATTAAACAAAAAAATCATTGACGATAATATAATTTAAAAAAATTAATTTTTAATTTAATAAAAATTTAAACACGTCATTTATTATATTTATATAGTACAAAAACTCAAATCATAACGAACTTGTTTTAGTGGTGTAGTGGTAAAAGTGACGTATATTTGTACATACTTGGAAACAAGGTCCGGGTTAGAAACCACCCGATGTCACGTAAAATTTTAGATATTATGTTTCATTTACTAATTTTTATTTTCCAGTTATTTCAATTTTTTATACATAACTACATAAATATAATAAAGCGTAAGATAAATATGTTTTATACACCACGAATTCATAATATATATATATATAAACAAATATACTCATCTACACATGAAATAAGAGTGTTAATGAATATTAATTATAATTAAAATTCCACAAACTTAATCTTTATTTATATAATTTTGGGTGATATAAATCATAAAAACAAATAAAACAGCAATTCCTGCAACATTTACTACAACATATAAATTAATTATTACCGCAAGAGCAAAGTTTTTTTAATTTTTCATTTAAAAAACAAATTTCATTTACGTTTGAAAATATTTTACGTTTATCTGAAAGTTTAGAGGAAAACCATGCAAAAAGCAGTCATTACATAATTTAAATGTTTAAAAGTTGTTATTATATTTATGTAATTATGTATAAAGAATTTAAATAATTAGATAATAAAAATTAGTAATTTAAAATACAAGATTAAAAATTTTACGTAATAACTGGTGGTGGGACTCAAACCTGGACCTTATTTCCAAGTATGTTACCACTACACCCCCAAAACAAGATCGTTATGATTTGTGTTTTTATACTATATAAATATAATAAATAACGTGTTTAAATTTTTATTAAATTAAAAATTGATTTTTTAAAAATTATTTTATAGTTTTTTAATAATTTTTTTGTTTAATATACACTTCATTTTGGAATAGTCAACCTTCCGAACCATTTACACCAGATAAATAAACATAATCTGGAATTTTTTCCACATTTTTGTCTAAACGACTATATATATTATCCGTTAAATGCAGCTACTAAAAATTTAAATTTCTCGAATAAATCAAAAAGTTGCATTCTAATATTTTGCACAGTTCATATACTCGTGGTCTTCTATCGATTTGCAAAATTTCATCCAAATCGATGATCCGCAGATCGTGACGTCTCCTTGTAAGGTACGAAATATTTCTGAAAATATACAATTTTTGTTTCTTTGCTCAGAACTGTCCAAATTTAAAGAAAGAAAAAAACCCGCTTTGTAAGATATCAAATATGTCTAAACACACGGTGGAATTTTAAAATAATTTTATGTTGCGATTGTTAATGATTCAATCCGAAGTCAAAGAAGGGGTCGGCTCTTTTCAGCGTGATTCGTCTCGGCCGTAGCGAGCCAGAGTTTTTGTTCAGGCCTTTTTACAGTTTATCTGCAATGTTTTTCAAATTTTATCCGCTAAACATTATCATTTGTGTTAGTAAGAAACATGGGTTACCTTTATTTCCATATCATCCATTAATGTTATCAGTAATTTCGCGCGAAAAATGCTGTTGCTTGTTAACGATTTAGTTTTTCCGTATACGTAGCGTGTATATAAATATATGTATATATATATGTATGTATGTATGTATGTATATAAACTGAATACACAGAAAAACTAAATTGTTAACAAGGAACGGTACTTTTCGTGTGAAGTTTTTGATAGCAGTAAATGGATGTTTTATAGTGACGTAGAAATAAATCAGGTAACCCATGTTGTTTCTCACTAACACGAGAATGTGCGGTCTTCTCTGCTGAACAATCGTACTTCTACTCTTCTCTACTAAAACTCGGTATTCGTATTCTCCTTATGGGTGCTTCTTATACATTCATTTCCTTCTGGTTTTTGTAATTTCAAATTTATTTTTTCTCCTTGCATTTATCAATAAGAAACAACTCCGCATTACCTTTTAGTATCGTATTTTACGTTTCGTCATATTTTGCATATTGAAGTTAAAAATTATTTTTAGAAGGTGCTACAAACTCACATTGCTGCACACTCGAAAAGATGAAAAATATCTCTTATCCGTAAGGTTACATGCTTAATTTAGGTTGGTTTGTTGTAATTTCGTCGTTCTAATCTTTTCTACTAAAACTTGGTTTCCATACTCATTGCTGTGTTTCTTACATTCTCTCATTTCCTTCTACTTTCGTTATTCCTGCCTTTGAATTATTTTTATCCTCTGTCTTTAAACGTTTAAGAATATAATGTTATTTTCTCTTCCTTCCCATTTCTTGGCGTAATGTCCTCGTTAACAAACTCATTAAAAAAACAAAATAAAAACGAATGATAATGTTTAATGGATGATATCTGAAAAACATTGCAGGTAATTCGTAAAAAGGTCTAAGTAAAAACCCTGGCTAACTAGTGCCAAAACAATCTACGTCAGAAAAATTCATTCCGAATCGCTCTCGCCGAAAAGAGAATAGCTCTTCGAAGGGGATCACTTGCTTAATCCTAATGTGCTGACTAATAATTTTTGATTAGGCTTCACACAGAAAGGTATTCAGTAATTTATCTAAGAAAAAAGGAGTGAAACAAATTTACCTTTAATTTTTCCTATTTCGGTTTTTTTCCGTTTGTAATCCACGCTTTTATTTAAAATGCTGGTTCTTTGTCAATTCAATTTTAGGGTTAGCATTTCAACTTAATATGATTCTCCGTATTGTCTTTTCCTTGCACGTTTATTGTTTTGTTTTTTTTTAACTTCGTTTCATGATATTTCATACATTTATTTCTTTGATATGAAGTTATTTTGTAGACTGCGTAAATCAGTTTTATAAAATTATTCGTTATTTTTTTTATGTATATATAAATATTTATTAGAATAGCCAACAGTACCACAGATTCGCTAATTACCATTTAAAAAATAAAAAGAAGAAAAAGGAGAAAACAAATTTCAAAGTTGACACACAATGAAGTTTAGTCATTTTTGATTTCGCGCAATAAATATATTGATTCCGAAAATGATTCTTAAATACTTATAAAAAAATGTGACAGGCATGCATAGGAAAATTGTCCGAAATTAGTATATAGTAAGGAAGGTTATAAAGGGAAACAGTTACACTTATTTATAACAATGGAGTCCAGGAAAAATCCAAGTAAACCAACATATTAATTGAATGTATTGTACGGTTAAGCAAATTATAAAACGAATGAGCGTTTTCGATTATAGATTGTGGTTACTTTCTGGAAGATCGAGAAAAGTCAGGGATTTTAAAGAAAGTACAGAAATACTCGCGCTAGATGTAATGTATAAAACTTGGAAGTATTCAAAATGATTGCAGAACTGCCCAGTATATGTGCATTTCCTCTGTATAGATAATAAAACATCTCACTGGATTTTACTAATAATCAAAAAAGTAAAAGATTAGGGAAGCAATAATTTTTTTAAACGAGATGTTTAAGTGATTTGAGATTTTACCGCCGGGATTAAATTGTGTCGAAGTATGATAAAAAACATACTGTGAACTATTTGGAAATTATATGCGTATTTTTTTCTCTATGGCTGTTGTTTTTGAAATCGGACAAAAATCTAAAAAACCGAGAAAAATCAGCGAAATTTATTTTGAAAAAAATAGCCACCCTGTGTTGTCAGTATAATTTCGAAAATTAAATTATAGTTATTATGTAGATTAAAACGTGTGAAGAACAACAAGTAATTCATTATAAATACGGTAAATCCGGTATGTCTATCAACTTAATAATTTCATAATAACCATTATACATAAACCAGGGAGGAAAGAATTTTTAATGCTAAGGTATCAGTACCATGCCACTCTTTATGCGATTGTTTATATTCTGAAAAACAAATGCCGATTTAAAAAGCATTTTATTTTTCAGATACGTGTAAGGGAAAATAATGTTTCCTATCTAGATTCAGAAATTTAATAATGTAAGCATTATAAAGAGAATAATTGTTGAATACACGCATATATAATCGAAAAATTAAATTATGTCATCTTTTCATTTTGTAATTATGACAAATCATTTCGGTAAATTAGTTGTATGTAATTAATATCACGAACAAGAAATATATGTATTTAGTACATAAAAATATAAAAACCATCATGTTTTGTAGCAGCAAACTACATACTCATGGTATTTACGGTAACAATTTAAAATTATTATTATGAATACCATGATTATGTAGCTTATTACTAGGAAAAACGTTGGTATTTGTTTTTGTGTACTAAAATATATTTATTGTTCGTGATATTAATTGTATATACTACATATATATATCTTCTCGTCTGATTAACATACTCTAGTAAATTAATAAAAATTGGGAAAAAATTAATTTTTTAACTTGATAACTTTTGCTAAGTGAACTTCATTTCTGCTAATTGTGTTTGTCTTTTAAAACATTACTTGCATTTTTAAGCATTTTAGTAATAAAATAGTTTTTTTTTAAAGGAAAAAAAAACGAGGAAAACTAATTGTGAAATTGGTTTAAATCAGATTCTATTATGCAAGTTTAGCTCGACTATTTTTCTTTTGTGATCTTTTTTTCATATATAAATACGGTAAGTAGTTAAGTATTTGGAAATTTTGTTTATTTTTTCGTATCACTTCCGGATTATTCGAAGTTAACTGTGTACAATGTCATTTTTGAGATGTTTTCCCGAGTTGAAGTATTTAAAGTTTGATTTGAGGAAATGGTAGTTACTTTTGTGACATGCTCTTAGTTCTAAATCTACGTTGTTATGCTTGTAATATGGAGGTAATTTAAATATTGTTTGTAGCCGTATATTTGATTTAAATAAAAATGTTAATTTATAAATATTGAAAATAATTACGAACGAATTATATTTTTCTTCCACCAATTCAGTAAATTGTTCCATAGTACTAAACTTATTTTGTCATTTTTTACGTTATTTGTATGAATGCGCACATATTTTTGATAAACGAATTAAATATACCCTTAATCCGTATTATAATTGATTTTATTATTACTGTTATTAATGTTATTAAAATACTGATATCGGTGAAATTACTTTAGAGTTTATTTTTCAATTTAGCCAAATATCTATTATTACTACAGTCAGAAGTAATTATCAAAAAGAAAAGAAAAAAAAAGAATTGTTAACAATTATATTTAATAACGGTAATAATGCGGAAATAGACGATATCCCGACAATATTTTACATTTTAATTCTATGTTAGTTTATTTACATCATTACATTATTTGAACATGATGTAAAATTTCGAAAATAGCAGATTAAAAATAAATTTTAAATATACAGAGTAATTCGTTCAGTATTTTCACATTTGGTGCCGTATATACACAAAAAAAAAGTGCATTTAAACTGGTGAAAATAGAGTTAGTTTAAAAAGTAGTATGAAGGGCAGCTATTAAAATATTGTTTCAAAATAATATTTTTGTATTTGAATATATTCAGTTTTTTCTTGTGAATAGTAAGATCGATGTTTTATAATTTTATTATTGTTACTGAAATGAGAAAATTAAGCAAAATTTTACTGAAAATTTTAAAAAGATAAGTTTTTTTTTTATATAGAATGTTTTTGGTAAAATCTCGGGAAAAATTAGAATATAAACTTAGAAAATTAAGTAGATTTTTAGGAAATCTGTTAAGTAAAAAATACTTTTTATTATAGTATTATACTAGGCCTTTTGAGTGAATTATTTCATTTTTCTTCTTCTCCAGAAATTCAGGTGTGAATGTTTTCTCCTCCTAACAAACCGATTGATTTTTCGGGGTAAAAAAGAACTATTACTATATTAGATTTCTGAAATCGGTTCACCAGAAGTAACGGAGCAAATTAACAAACTTAATTGTTTCACTTTTTTTTTTTTTTTTGTTAAATTGGTTCCTTGGAAAACTAGTTGATTTTCAATGAAAAAATTGTTTTT
Organism: Icerya purchasi; assembly: GCA_039619475.1. NCBI lineage: Eukaryota > Metazoa > Arthropoda > Insecta > Hemiptera > Monophlebidae > Icerya > Icerya purchasi. The sequence goes on from CM077115.1 coordinate 369,349,049, forward strand.
CTCTAAGTTTTAAGCTCCACTTAGCTAAATTTCAAAATAAAATTTTAGTTATGAAAAAAAAAAGTTAACAAACACATTTTCAGGTTTATAAAATTATTGTGCGCTCGTGTACTGTGTATGATATGTATATTTGTATGTCGGAAATTACAAGACCATTTTATTTTAATCTTATTACTTTCTCTGTTTGCATATTTAAATTTTGGATTTTTGTTTTGTGAAAATTTTACTATGGCAAATAAACAACGTAAGTTACACGTTTTTTTTTTACAGATTGGTTGGGATGCTCGTGATATGATTCGTACTAATCAGATTAATTATGGAATACAAAGTTCATTTGATGATACGCTAATAGGTTATACGTGCGAAATACAGAGAGAGGATACAGAAGATTTTAGGTAAAATTTTCCGAACATTCTTATAAAAAGTTTTCAGTTGTCTGGTTGCCCTTGTACACAGAATCTAATAATTTGATAAATGGTGCAGTTTTAATTTAGCCCTTTTAAAAATAAAACTGATCATTGTTTACGTATCAACTATCTTACGGATTTAATAAGCAGTAATTCCTTCTGTCATTATCACTGATAGTTGAATAATTTTAAAACTTAAATATGTTTTCATTCATAGATTTTTTCCCCCTTATGGACCAATTCTAATAGTGCTATGATCAGCGGTAAACTGCGTGTTTAATTAGGTAGTCATTTCGCGTTCAATACCAACAGCAGTGAAAAAATTATTAGAAAAATTAAATAAATGAATGCGTATATTTAAATAATAACCTAAGATAAGTAATCAAATGGCAACGGCTAGAGCTAATTAAAAATTTAAAAAAAAAAAATGATGAATATAAATCAGAATTATTCACTTTATTTAAACACAAACCAACTTAATAATTTTTCAGGGTAGCCTTAATTTCGTAAACAGACCGGAAAAGAAAGAAAAACTATTAAAAATGTACAATACCATTAGTAAACCAAAGTGACAACCCATTTAAATAAATACTTTGTAAAAAAGTGACGGGTAAAATGCACTTTCAATTAAAGCTCTCCTATTTCATAATTTGTTCGTGCCTATAACTGTCATGAAATTCGTTTGTATTTTTCTAAATTGTATTTATTGTTTACATAATACAAATTATTTTTTAAGAACTCTTTGCGATTACGTAAATCAAAAACCTACTTATAGTTAAGTTTTGCTTTATTGAAATTGTTCTGAAAATTTGTAGAACTTGTTTCGTAGTTTTTGAAATAGTCATTTAAACCAGAAATTACGTGTTTTCGGGAATTTCTCATTTTCAGCTCGAAACAAAAAAAAAACATATATATTAATAGAGATAAAAGTGTGTAATTTATTGGAAAATACATCAAATATTTGCAGCTGAAAAAAAAAAGCAAAGAATGTTATTAAACATGAACTTAAACGTTTGATTTTTATTTTTATTTTATTTTTTTTCACTGTACCGGTAAGAACCATAAACAGTGCTCGTGACCTTTCTTTCTTATATTTATTAATCATGTAATAGCCAACCCATCCTTCCAATGAAGGATTGAGTCGGAGATAATAATAGGATTGTAACAGCAATAAGGATGTTTTATAAAACCAATGGGGTAACGTGGCAACCTATATAGTGAAGTATGGCCCATAGAGTCCCGTCAGTACTATAAGAAGAATTTGAGAATATTAATAGTTAATTCAACGCCCAGCTATATGTGTCTTTTAGAATATTAGCGTATAGCTTCATAAAATGAATATTATTTATATATATATATATATATATATATATATATATACATGAATTATTCATTTAGCAGTCATTGCACTTATGTTATTGATAAGGTGTGTTTCATAGAATTAGCAGGATAACATGGCAACCTATAAAGTGAAGTATGGCCCATGGAATTCTGCCAGTACTATAAAGAGGATATTAACAGTATTTTAACACCCGCTATATATGACTCTTAGAATTCCGGCATATAGCGTTATAAAATGAACATTATATACGTGAATTATATGTTCCGCACTAATTGTATTTGTTAAGTTCTCCATTTTCTTCTTTTTAATCTCCTTTTAGGATTGCCCGGCAGTGTTTTAGTGTACACTGTATGTATATAAAGATTCGGATTTAATTTTAATTTTTCAAAAAATTTGTTATATAAAAAATTAAGATATATACACATACGAATTTTAATGCTAAAGGAGAAGTGTGATGGGATTATCTGATTAGAAATTGTGTTGAATTTTTAAAAGCACTAATTAATCTACAAAAAGTCGAAGAAATAATAGTAACGGTAAACGGATTCTCCTAAGAATTATTTTTTTTTTTGTATCTAGTTGAAAATTGAAAAATTCCAAAAATGTTTCTAGTATGAAGGGCAGTCAGAAAGTAAGTTTCGGTACTCTTTTTCTCAGTGAGGAACCACTAGCGTATTTAGATTTTGACAGAATAAAATTCAGGGTTATCTAATAAGGCTATACAAATTTTATAAGGATAACTTAAATATACAACGCGGATATCCGTGTAATAAATACGGAAGTGCTACTACGACGTCACGCCACGTGTGAAGTTCGTGCTTTCATTCGGTTTTTTGCACGCAAAAGACAAAAATGCCGCAGAAATCTTTCAAAAAATTACACGTTTATGATGACGGTACGATGAACGTTGAAATGATTAGTAGGTGCATGAAACAGTTCGCTGAGGGCAGAGAGGAACTGCATGATTTAGTGCACTATGGTCGAACAACTGATGCTGAGAACAACAATAATGTGAACAGCGTTCGTGCATCAGAGACTTTTAGCCGATGAAATTCAACGTCGTTTACGAGAATACGAGTTCGTTGAAATTGATCATGGCAGTGTTCACTCAATTCTTAGTGACCACCTGCAAATGAAAAAAGTATGTGCGAGGTGGATACCGAAAGAACTCAGTGAAACACATAAAGCAAATCGAGTGGCTGCTGCGCTGGATCAACTTTGTGGTAAGCGGCACACAACAGCAAAAGAAGCGCAGGTTGCAGTTCATGACGTGTTAACAAACTTGCCGATAGAATAGTTCTCACGCGGGCTTGAAAAACTTGTATCACGTTACAATACTTGCTTGGATCGCTTCGGTGATTATGTTACAAAATAGGATGTAACTTCAGGTATTAGATGCATTTTTTTTAGATCTTTCTCTTTTTTCGTTCTATATTTTGTAGACCATCGGAACTTATTTTTGACTGCCCCTCGTGTATTAATTTATGTTTATTTAATGTTTATTATAGTTTTTTAGTTTATATGTTTTAATTAATAAACGATATGTACAAACATACTACGTTTAAAATTTTTCTTGTTTTAAAGTGTTTGTTAAAAATTTTACAGAGCTACCGAAGCTAGAGCAGCTCTTATTGCTCAAGAAATAGAATCTAATACCGCATCACAAGCACGATCTGCTTTGGAAAACGGTGAAAACGAAGAAGAGACGTACGCAGCTGTGCGTCGAAATAACGATGATCCTGACGCCGTTCATTCTGGCAATCACTTTGAGGATGGCTATAAATATGTATATTCTAATAAAAGACGAAACGGTAGAGGACCAATACGCGGTAATGGAAATTTAAGTAGCGCTTCTAGTTCAACGAACGGATCTCATACGAATGTTAATTCGAATTCGTACAACAGTGCAAACAGCACGTCAAAAGTTCAGTCATATAATAATTCAAACCATAATGTTCCTTCTTACTCATCTAACACGCGCAGCCATCATGCCCCGCCGCCATCACGTGATCGTGAACCTCGAATGAATAGTCAGGTGCAAGAAAATTCGAAATATCACGGCGGAAGACAATTGCTTAATATTAGAAATTCTAGCTTAAGAGGAGGTATTATTTGATTATTTATTTATCTATTTCTTAGTTTTAATTGAACTTAATTAAAAGAGTTTAAAAGGTAAAATCTTTTCTAAATGGAACAATTTATACTTGTAAATAAGAAGAAGCGAGAAAAACTTATTTCGAAAGTAACCACAAAAAAAACTATATATATATATATATATATAGCACAGTAATGTGAAAGGTCAGTAAATCAGTCAGTCGTAATAAAAAAAACACTAGGTAACCAAATTAAAAAAAAAAAAAAAATCCTTTAAAAAGTTACTCAGTAGGTATGCAGGTTGTCTCGCTTACATATAATCCGCGTAAATTAGTTAAACGTGCGTGTGACGTCAATTGCACTCCAGCTTCTTATGCTATTTTTATGTTTTCTATTAACGAGATTGTTAATTTTTATTATTGTAATATTTTTGCATTTATTACTATTATTTTTTTATTCAATTAGGATAGTTAAAATATATTAATAAGAATATAATAAAAAATCTTAAAATATTTATGTTTTTACAAAAATAGTAGATTTATTTTAAACTTTGAAAACCAGTAATTAAAGTGTATCATTTGTATTTAATAAAACTAAGTAATTGAAAAAGCAATTATTATTCTATATTTATAAATGCGAGTAAAACACCACGATGCTAAATTATGCGTAGCAGACAAAAATTGTGCTAGTTACTTGAAAACATATAATTTGTAATAAATTAGATTTCAGAAATAATACGTTGATATCGTTCATGACAAATACTTGATCTTTACAAATTTTTTATTTGTCGCGTTCATTTGTTCCGCTTGTTTAAAAAACTTCATTTGAGTGCGTGTTCTTTCTATAACTTAAAACGTAAGTTTTTACATTTCGAGAAATATTTTTTTCTTTGGATAAACTTTGTTCTACTAATTTAATAACAACTGTTGCATCTTTACTAACGTTCACAGTTGGTATATACCTTGAATTCATGTTCAATTCTTTTAGCCTGATTTAACCGCATTGTTAAAGGTGAAGTTATATTCAAGTCGATTATTTTCAAATTCTTCATTATTATTTAATTCTGGTAATTTTTTTACGTTGAGGTCATCTTCAATCTCTTGAAAAATGACATTACATTTTGTTAGGTTAATCATTGCATTTGTAAGCTTGGATATTCCAGTATCTCGTAACATTTTTTCAATATTAAATTCGGTATCGCCCTTTAGTATTGTGATTGTATTAGTTTGAATAGCACTTTGTTTTTTACGAAGTGTTGTTATTCTTAAACGGTACAAAAATTTTAACGGTAGCGGATGATTATTTAATCCGTCTCAAATGCGAATTTGAAAAAATAAATTTTCCGACGAATCCTGGTTAGGACGATAAGTACGTTTATCTTCGACGCGGGAAGAAATTTTTAGATATGTATGCGATAACTGTAAAGACTGATGATGTATTACACTCTTTTTGAAAAAGTTGCATTGGCTTTTTTTTTTTTACTACAACATCAAAAATTACATATCTCAATCATATCGTCAATAATTTTATTTTGTTCTAAAATATTTTGACCATAAGCGCTTTTTAAGAGTTTTACTAGATTTCTTGAGACAGGTTTATAAGGTTCATAATATCAAACCATTGGTCCACAAGTTCTATGAAATTTCCTGTTTATTCAATTACCTATGCACCTTCGCCAGATTCGTATTATTTCAGTGCTACGGCTGTAGTGTGAGATGGTAACTAACTAGCTCTTTTAACATTTTGACGTATATTATTAACAGATAAATGATTTTGGCTTAATTTATGACACATTTTAAACTCTAAATTAGTTTCTGCGTCGATTAATTTTATCAGACTTTTATTTATATTTTTGTGTTCTAGTAATAATACAAATCCCATGTCAATAAACCAGTTTCGTATTAATTTCAGAATGTAGCACATTTGCAAACACAAATACTACTGTTTTGTTCACAATCCAAGTGGCTAAAACGTTTTTTCGCAAAATAACATTTCCTCCACCATTACGTACCCCGTTTTTTAAGTTCATGAATTAATGATGTTGTGATAATTTTAGTTATTTGTTTGAAAACAATCCTCTTGCCATCACTATCTACATGTTATTAAATAGTCCCATAACTTCGTCTATGTAACTATTGTCATCAAACTACAGCACAATAATGCGTTCACTTTTGTTAAATTTGATGGCTGCTGTTTCTAAAAATTTAAACACATTATGAAGCGTAGTTCTCTGTCGCATATCTATTAGAGAAGCCCATCATTGAAATGATAACAAATCTGGCAGTCACTCTTCCGTCAAACGTGTTTTTTTTTTATTCAATTAATAGGTCTAATTTTTCGTTGAAAATTTTAAAAGTAGTTTTTGATATTCCTAAGTATTTCGTAAGATGTTTACAACTTTTTATTTAAAATTTAGATTTTATTTTTTAACCGTTTTATGCAACCGGTGTTTAATTATACTTTTTGTTCCAATATTTCTTTTCGTTTTTCTCAATTGTTCATTCTCCTATTTATCTTTTCGTTCGCAACGCTGAATTCAAATATTCTTAACAACGTTGATTTTGAAAATCTGTGATATATAACTCGTTGTTCTTCCGCTAATTTGTTAGTTTTTGTGGACAGATGTTATTACATTCCGAAATAGCGCAACGAGATCTCGCTATTCATGAATCTAAAATGCATTTTAAATTTAAAAAGATAAAAAAACATTTATTAATTAGCATCTGAAATATGAAGACATAAAAATAAATACTCTGTACCATCTAACTTAACTATAATTTAAAAATAATGAACCAAGGAGAAGAAGTAAAAATATTTAAAATTTAAAATTATATACTTACAAGAAACAATATAAAAAAAACCGTGCTTACGTAGAAAATATTAAAAATTAAAGAACATATGTTAACGTAATAAAGAATAAACAACTTTTACGTTACAAATTCACTATAACGGGTTCCAGTCGACAGAGGATTGTAAGAACGTCACAAAGTAGTATGTGCAGCAATGCGCGCTTACAAGAAAAATAGCCTTTATATATTTTTAAAACCATTCAGTTGGTAACCTATAGTTGTTGGGTAACTCCTTAAATTGGTCACTTATTGTAATTCGGTTACCGGACTTTCAGTCAATTTAAAATAGACAATTGTTTCATCAGACATGACAGAACATTTAATAATAGCCAAAATTGTTTACATCCGAATTTGTTCAATCGGTCTTTTATCATTACTTTATCATTATAATCATTTTACTGCATCCTCGTTGTTCGTTAAGTCATATTGTTAATAGGGAGGAGAAGAATGCTTATTTAATTTGATCCATGTAATACTTCTTGTTCATACCGATACAAAATGTCTCGCTTTATGTATATGATTTATTTATTTATTTATTTATTTTTTCCATTAATCGGCAAAAAAATAATTTTTGATTTATCGTTTTCTGTATTTTGAACATATTTTACATTTCAAAAATTAACGTTAAAAATATAATTTTGAATACAACGAAAATAAACAAATTTATTGAGGATCCATTCCTTCAGAGATAGATAATTAAAGTATTCAACGATGTACATTTATTATTTGTTATTTTTTTTTTGATTTTTTTGAAATTTTAATGTTCATATTGATCTTTTGGGTACATGAGTTTTCTAAAAATTCAGGATTTTTATATGTAATGTATTCTGGTCTTTTCTTAAGAAAACTATGATGCTTTCTCAACTGTGTTGTTGAATTTTCACAGTTCCATTATTGAAACGATAACCTTTTAAGAAAAATGGTTTTTGTGTTGTAGTCTACCCTCCGCGCACTTCAAGCTGTTGCGGACAGATTCATATAAAGTTTTTTATATCTAAACACCTTTTTTAACTTTAAATAATTTTTACTTCAACTGTGCATTAAAATAAGAAACAAAAAAGTTTACATGATTACCATAGCAGATAATTTTACCAACTGCGACAACGAACTTCAAATTTTGCATTTCTATGGTTTGAAGTATAGTATTAGAAATGTAATTTAAAAAGTTAGAACATTTTCAAAAAACTTGTTTCCTATACAGTCGACATATTTTATTATCTTAAAAAAAAAAAAAAAAATCAGCAAAATTAAATTTTAAATAAGTGGTATAAGAAATATGATGAGAAAGTGTGCTTGGTTAGATTTCATAAATTTTATAAGTCAACTTTTTAGTAAATTCCGAGAAATCCGTTTTTTAATAATAACAGCTAAAATCATTGAGATCACCCTATATTCTAATGGAATAAGTGAGCAGAGAAGATAAATTTCAGTTATGTGTATTTTGATAGTTTTTATCACTTTAGGGAGATACAATACTTCTTCAGAGAATGGAAGAAGTCAGGTTAATAGTCCGAATAATTCATCTCGTTACCATCATCAATCGAATCAACATCATCAGCAGCATGTATCCTATAACAGTCAGCCTGCGAGAGAAAATCGATCATCAGAAAAGGTAATACCAATAAGTAATTGCTCAACATTACCGTCTGCAGCAAGTTCAGTTCAATCAACGGCAACGTACGCCGCCACTGCCACAAACCAAACTCGTTCAATACCAGCTGCCGTCTCTTCATCGCCGCCACTGTCTAAACCGCCCCGAGTTTCAACTACTTCTGTTCACGCGACAGAGTATCATAATAAATACAATGCACAGAAAATTCCTCAGCATAATCAGAGATCTCATTCGCCACCACCATCGTCACATCAGTCGCAGCAGTATGTTGGCGGTGGTAATAATAATAATAATAATAATAGTAATGATGATAATAATAATAGTAATAATAATAATGTTGGTCCTACTGCGCAACCACAACCGAATTCAGTGTCCGCTAATGGACATCCACTGCCACAAAGGAAAGCCAACACGAATCAGGCTTACAATCAGCACACGAATAATAGTAATTCTAGAGGTTAGTACTTTTACAGTTAACAGTTTTTTTCTAGCGTAAAACAAAATTTATGCCGGGTAGTAACTCGAAAAATAACGTAGAGAGTCGAACTTAGGTATAAGGTTAAAAAGGGTTACATCAATGTTAATTTTATCATTAATAGACAATCAGCTTATCTTAGTCCTGTTAAAATTTGCTCTCAAATATTTCCCAAAGTTAATTTTAAGAAGTTCGTTTTTTATCTATTTCTTTACTTTTGGTTCTCCCTTAAATTGGTTGCTCGCAAGTTAGCTATTGTACGTGTAAGGTGGGAGAAGTAATTTAAATTTACAAATCCGCATTGTAACAACTAAGCTAAAAATCAGTTCATAACTTTATCGGTGTAAATATAAATGTTATTTTACGGGGAGGGGAGGGGACAAAAAAAAGCGGAATAAGTCCAAACTCAACCTGTCACCCAGTCCGGTCTAGTTGACAAGAAAAACCAGTCCCCTGAAAAAGTGATGAAATGAACATAATACATACCGGCCGATCTAAATGTAAGAAATTAAAAAAATATAGAAAATTTGTTGGCATTAGAAGAAGCATCTGATAGAAAAAAATTAGATACAAAAGTGTTAGTAAGGACTAACAGACTATTCCATTATTAAATTGATGAATTTCATATGATTAGGAAATGACGAAGAATAGAAAAATATAGATTTTTTAAGAGAAAAGCGATAGAATAAATTAATCGAATATAAAAGATACATAAATGAAATAGGGTTGGCTATGATACTGTAAGTGCAATACAGGTTTATGCGTCGAGTGCCACCTTGTATAAATCGGAAATGAGCGAATTTTATAGAAATATTAATCAGATTAAAGAAACGAGAGATATTAAGTAGTCAATTAGAAATAAGGAAATCGGGAGAAAATAAAATAATGGGTTTATATAACTACGGGGGAAAAATCAGAAAGGACAGGAAATTAAAGTTTTGCTAAAAAATTAATATAAATAATTATTTTTAATCCGTAAAGAAAGGTTACAGTCATAAACTATCCAAATGCGCGATGCAGTATTCTAAACTAGTTTATACGATAACTATTGTCACATTAATTAAGAAATTTTGGTGAAACGCTAAATTTTTACTATTATTCGGATCGTAAATCTATAAACTGTGAGCTGGAAGTTTAGAGAATTAGACGAACACCAATAAATGAAAAGGTCTAATGTAACAAACGAAAACAAAATGAAATAAAAGATTGTATTTAACGAAATACGAAATTCAAAATAACCAGAAAAGTATATTTAAGTAATGTTAAAAAACAGGATTTATTAATATATATATAAAAAAAAATTAAAAAAAAACAGAAGTACTACAAGGAAACTAACTTGTTTGAAAAATGATTACAATAGAAACTGTAAGCTTCTAGTTTGTATCAGATATAGAGCTAAAGAAGGCGTAGAGGTTAATTAGGAACTTACAAGAAAAAATTGAATTGAATAAGATGTAAATTATTGAACAGCGAATTAAAAACCTGCAGCAAAGAGAAAAAAGAAGTGATGGAAAAAGTATTGAAGTCAGTGAAAAGTACGAAAGTTATGTAAAGAGAAACTTGTGTCCAATTGTCTGGTAAACAGAAACAGAATAAAATATAGTGAAATAAATAATATTGTTCAGTTTACTCTTATCATCTTAAGAAAATGATAAATAAAAAAAAAATAACAGTAACGATGTTGTAAATATGATATTAAATGATGCGGAAATTTATGATATCAATCGGAATAATAAGTGAATGAATAAAATATACTGAGATCGAAATGATTAAATTATTAACTAATTTTTTTAATCTTATACAAATTTATAGGAAAATTCCTAGGTATTGGAAAGATCGCGGCATCATTTTTATTTATAAAAAGCGGTAAGAAGAAAAAATTGAAAATTACGAACTAAAAAATTTAATTCCACCCTATCCAAAATATTTTCTAAAGAATTAATTAACTGCTAAAAACGTATTAAACTCTGAAAAACCTTCGGAATAGGTTGGTTTTTGAAATAAGTATTTAACTTCTTGTACTCGTTATTAAACAAATTAATTGAGAAGTGTGTAACCAATATCGAACAGAATTAAACTTAATATTTGTAGTTATATGAAAACGTTTTTAACATGCTAACAGTTTTTTCTTGTAACGGCGGTATTTGATGTCTCTGAAAATTGGTGAAAAACAATAATATACGATATTTGTATGACTATGAAAGCGATACTAATAACTGATATAACAGGAATAACCGATAAAAAGAGGTGTCGAATAAGGGAACCCACTCTTTTCAATATTATTTAACTGTTTCAAAGGAAGTTTTTAGAAAACTGGATAGGGAAGATGTAAGATATTATAATAAACGGTAATTCACTAAATAACTATAGATGATGTGATGTTAATATTTTTTAAAAAATGATAAAAAACTGCAAGAAGTTATTTTTGTATAGTTCCGAGACTTAACAATATCAAAAAAATATATAAAAAAAAAAAAGGATACGGCTAATTTAAAATGCTTCCGAGAGATCAATAGAGATCAAAAAAATATAAAAAGTGAACTAAGATTTAATATCAGTTTTAGATGAATAATAAAGAATTTAAAATGAAAGTAGGTGGAACACATGGAAAAAAGGAAAATTTGATCATGAGACTAAAGATAAAAGAAAAGAACTATGGTCCAGTTAAAATGCTCGGACACGGACATTGACCAGTTTAAATACGTTCGATTATGAATACGTCAATTAAATATGTAATATCTTGTGTAAACATTTGATTATGCCTGTAATAATTAATAATTAATATACAAAAATTAAAACCTTTTTATTCCCATTTTGCCCGCCGCTAGTGTATTCGTGTTCTTTCTATTGTTTTTTTTCTATCAGAAAATCATCAAAATCTATCGAGCCGATTGCATTCCAAACTCTTTAAACCTATTAATGAAATTCATTTTTACAGTTCAGCAAAGTAAAATTAAACTGCTAATTATAAATAAAAAATATATTATAAAATCAGAAGGAAATCAGATTTTATCGAATGGAAAATATGATGAAAAATGATCATATAAGTTTTAAATGTTTAATCCCGCTATAACCGGATTCGACCGTACATGTTAGAAAAATTGAGTTCACCACGTTAGTTTTTAAGGATTTTAAAAAACTTTCTAGATATATTTTTAGATGTTTGTCATGCATATATGACACGTTTTATAGACATTTGACGTGTAACGTAACTGAAAAATAGAATGACATTTAATTAAGTTAATGTTATTAGATTTATTGTGCTATGTTCACTTCATCGAAAATTGTTATTAAAAAATATTATATTTTTGTACATTTTAAAAGCAATGTGTGTATAAAATGAATAAATGTGGAAGTCGAAAACGATTAAAATTCGTCATATATAAAAAAAAAATCATGCTCTTTCTACATGTATGGTCATCCCTCTCCTCCAACCATTAATTTCCAGTTTAATTAACAAAAATAAAATAAGTGTTAGTTATGACTTTTTAATATACAAATCTTTGATTGTCATAACACAATAAATTGTTACTGTAAATCTTTGAATTAAAGTTCCGTGTAGTATGCTATCAACTACAATCGTTTCTGCCCTGAACCCTAAAGGAGCGGACATTAAGTAAAGAAGAAATCTGAAATAATAAGTAAACGTGAAACATATTGAGAGATTAAAAGTGTAACTATATATTTATAAAAATATTTACTCTTTATCATTGTCTATTACGAATAATAAAGTTCATTACATTCACTAAATAATTTGTGATTTGAAGTTATTTGAAATTTTCTATTGGGAAATACGCTCCTCTCAAAAATTAATGAAAGAACCAATTTCTATTATAAGTTATTTACATTAATTCAACTAAATTTCAATTCGGAATACTTCTTATTGTGATCTTTAGCTCGTGAAGATTTATCAGATTTGAAGAAATTTGGCGCAGAATTTAATTTGACGTCTGAAAATAAAACTAAAGAATCTACAGAGACGAAATACCAACCACCGCCTCGTGGAAATAGTTCATCGAAATCGAAGCCGACCCACTTAGATTATGCCACAGTTGTATCGGCGGAGGAACCGACAGCAACATCGGCGCAAACTGTTGAATCGTCCACGATAAGCCCGGCATTACCTTCTACGCCACCTTTGACGCCGTTAACAGCTCCATTACCCCAAACGATGCTAATAACTCACCAAAGTGCAACTACGCAAACACCAAACGTCCATATTCAGCAGCAGCAACATATTCAGCATCAAGCGCCGCAGCTACACCAGCAACTGATACAACAGCAACATCAAATTCAACAAATCCATCAGCAGCATCAGATTCAACAACAGTTACCGCAACAGCAACATCAACCGCCGCCAACGCATGTTCATTACCAGCAGACTCCACCGCAACAAGTTCACGTTCAACACGCTCATCAGATTGATCCAAATCGTCAACAGATGATAGTTATTAAGCATCACCCTCAACAACCGCAATTAATCACGCAAGCACACCTAATTACGCAACAAGTACTGCAGCAACATCCGCATGTGCAACAACAATATTCGCAACAAAATTGTTCTCAACAACATGCCCCAAATCAATCTCCGCCTGAGTCGCCGGCACCGTCAACGTATGTCCAGTCGCCAACATCACCGTCTTCAACTATAAGATCCTCGCCAGAATTAACTATTAAAGATGGCGGTGAACATGAAAATTATTCAACGGCCGACGAAAATCAGTCAGTGACTCTAGAAAAAGTAACCCATACACTTAAAAATTCGAATCTTAATCCAAATGCCAAAGAATTTGTATATAATCCGACTCCGAAAACTTTCACTCCGGTATGTAAAATTTATTTTCTAATTCAGTAGTACTATATAATAGTAATAGTATTTCATTTTTTCCGTTTATTGTTTGCGAACTAATTTCTAATATTGTATAACCTTTTCTGCCATAACTCGTAAGTTTCATTAATAGTTTTCACTAATTTCGAGATTAAGAAAATAATTATTCCCTATTCCGAAATCAGCAAAATCAAAAACTTGTAATCGATAACTTTAGCCTTTTCTTATATAGATCTTGATGTTACCCCTCCTTCTTCCAAGCGTGAATTGCTTTTTATTTCTCTTCTTAAAAATTTTAATTCTTTTCTCGGCCTTGACAGCATCTCCTATCCTGTTCTCGAGAACCTTCCCAAATCTTTTTATAGAATTCTTCTAAAAAATATTTTTAACTTATGTTGAATAAACATCTCGGTGGCTCAAAATCAATAGTATTCGTCTGGATAACATGTACAAAACCCAATCGTGGTCCTGATTTCATTAGTCTGTTTCTGTCCGATATTTATAAATCTTATAGCCGAAATAATTACACCCTGGTCACGTTTTTTGATGTCTTCCGTGCCATCGATAGTACGCATTTTCCCACTCTTCAGACCAAAATGTTGTTCATCATAATCTTCCTCCCATTTTTATCTCTGATCACAACACTTTCCCTAATTACAACTGTTATTCTTTGATCTCCCTTTTTTTCAGCCTCCATGAACCTTTGCGGTTTTCCCTAGGGTTCTTGTCTAAGCCCCGCTCTTACTTTATTTATACTTTAAATGTTACCTCTCTTCCTCTTCTTTTCTTCTTTTTGTTTTTTTGTCGACGATATCCTTCTCTATTCTAGAACTCCTTATTTTATAGAAGCTAATCAGAAAATGCAAGACGCTTTAATCATCCTAGAAATCTCCTTTTCCTATATTCTTTTTATTATTGCTCCTTTAAAATCTTCCTAACATTTTCACTTGCCGTCCTTGCAAGCAAGCGATAATTAATTTATCCATCAAGAACTTTCTTATACCACTATCAGTTAATCCGTTATTTAGAAATTCGCCTCACCGGTCATTTAACTCTCCGATTACATAAGCTATCTTTGTCTTAAAGTCCTTAAAGCTCTGTCTTCTAATAATTGGGACGGTTCATAATATTTTTCACATTATGTTAATCCGTCGTTCGTTCGAAATTTGATTTTTTTTTTTTTTTATGGCAACGCTGCTCCGTTCCTTTCTTCCTAAATTAGATCTAGTTCGGAATGCAGCTCTTCATCTTTGTCTTGACACTTTAAAATACACCTCCACCTCTGCAATTCTCGTCAAATCGAACATTCTTCCTCTTTCTAAGCATAGATCGTACCTCTCTTATCGCTTCCTTATCAAACATCTTCCTGTTTCCTAAAATATACTTATTCATTGACGTTATGCCACTAGTAAAATTTCTCTTGAATTGCTACTCGCCTAATCAAATTTTTTCCCGTTTATTATTTCTTCTGTCAAACTTCGGTTTTTTTCATTTTAAATTTCTGAACATCATCCTTCTAACTTTTCCTTTTGCCCCCTCATACTAAATTTTTCTCTTTCTCTTCAATAATTAATAAATTCAAACATAAAGTTAACTGTGTTTTTCGAAACTACTTTTTTTTTTTAGGTGCCGACGATTCAGTTCATATCCTTAATTAAATTCACTCTGTTTTATCTTATTCTTTCTCCAACTAATTTTTTTTTGCTTTGAGCTCTAGGTCACTGTGGAATTGAGGGAAATGAAGTAGCTAATAGTTTTGCTCGTTCGGTGATTACCTTTAGATATTTTGCCAGACAGTTTCTCTCTTAAGAGTTATTAAACGTCGCCAAGAAGATTCAGTTAGCAAATTATTTCAAATCCTCGTTTACACTATTTATCTGTGCAACTTTATTTACCATGCTATTCATGGTTTTCGGACTTTTCCCACCTTCGTTGTTCTGTTACTTTTTCTCTGTGTCGTTTGCATTTTGGCCACAGCTGGCTTTTTTCCATTTTTCCCCTAATCTTTTCTTAAACTTATCATACCAGTGATGAGCAAACTGTTGTTTTTTCTACTTGATTGTTCTCTTGTCATCGCTCCTAATTTTATTCGCTAGACTTTATTGAAATCCATTTGTGCCCTCTTTTCCCTATTTCCTACGTTCCTATTCACTTTACTATTTTCTTTCTTTCTTTTATATTTTACGTCTCCAACCCTAAATAAAAAAAACTGTGACACAAAAATGTAATAAAATTTTTAAATAACGCAAAAACGTTAAAAAAATTTCTTATTACTCTCATTTAAGTATAACACATAATCATTAATAATTTCTTGTACAACTATCAATACTTCGTTTCCATCAACAGTCAAATAATACATATTCGAACATTGCATGAAGAGGTATTGAAACTTGTTAAAAACGCGGTTCCAAACTTAATAAACATTTAAGTAATGTAGAGAGTAGACTTTCGGACTACTCAACTAAGATCTAAAGGTTGAACCAAATTAAACATTTTGTTCTGCACTGAATATTTTCTCAAAATGTAATCTATTGTCAAAGGGTTCTAATAGATAACTTTGCTAGTCGTAAATAAACAAAGCGGTCCTTTATGTATATGTTTGAAATAAGTTTTAATTTCCACAACATTTTTACTCGCGCAATTACTTACGTGAATTTCCTTTTCTTGCTGTTTTTAGTCCAAAAACGGGGGTTTAAGTAATTTTTAACCGCCATTTTTTGATTTTATGAAAGGGCTTCTGCATTTTATTTTAAATTTTAAATTTCACTTTTAAAGGGTTATCCGGTGATGAGTTATGAATTTTTAAGTGATTTTTGAGGTAGTTCTAAATTCTATATTATATATTGACGGTTTTTTATGATTTTTACTGTCCATGGTAATCTTTTAGCTTGACATTATAGATTATCCTAACAAGAATTTTATCTGTAATTTGTAATCCAATTTTGAAATTTATAGGTCAAACCGTTCGTGAGTTATTGATTTTTATTTGATATTTTTGTCGTTTCTAAACTAGGCATGGGTAACTCCGGACACAGTTATCTTTAATTTTATATTTATTGACAGGTATAATATTAAAATATACTAATAAATTTAATTGATTGAAAAATATAAATATACATAAAATCTTGAAAATTTTTCGATAATTTCCACGAAGCCTCTAACGGGAAATGGTTATTTAATAATAATTGTTTTAAAGGCGGCTAATTAACCACGCAAATATCGAATTAATAAAAACAACAGTTTCAAATAATTTATAATAGGTAATAATTTCTCTGAAGTCTTTTTTTTTTTTTCCGCATTATAAACTATTTTAATACTATATTGTGGTATATAATTTTCTTTTCAGCGTTCACCAAGTACTCCTACTCATTCTCGTCCGCACACACCGCAAACACCAAGCTATACATTACATCAAACTGCTGCGCCAGCTGGTATACCATCGATGCTTGTGCCAACCGGTACCTTAGTTGTGCAGTCAGCTTACATTCCAACGGCTCCTACGTCTAATCAAACTAGCCGACTTAGAAAAGGTACTATTTTAAAATACATTTAATTGAATACTTATTTTCAACTATTATTTCTTATTATTATTGTGGCTTATATAAAAAATAAGTTTAAAGTATTCGAGAGATATATCAGAAATTTGTGATTACCTGGAACAGTTCCCTGTATCCTCTTTAATATAGCACATATTGCGAATGAAAACAAGATAATTTCTTTAAGAAAGAAAACAAGAAACACCACTAAGAGCTTGATAAGTCGAGAAATTAAAATGGTTATATAGTTTTGCTAATTGCGTTAAGAAAAAGAAAAAAAACTACATCAAGCATCTTTTAATAGTCAAAAAGTGCTAATTAGATATTGCGGCAATAATATTAATTATTATTATAAAAAAGCGATTAATTCTTTCTAATAAAAAGAAGAAGAAGAAGAAGAAACGTTAATTTACATATTAAGATAAGAGATACAAACAAGCAAAACAAAAGTATTATTGATTAATATTCGTACTGAAAATAACGATTTTTTACTGGATATACACATTTACTAGCTATTATTTTATAGACGGTTATAATATATGTAGAATATTTATGAATATGTTTGACAGCAAAAAATGCAAAATTTTATTTACATTAAAATATACGATCTTTTAGTTATGCTTTTACACGTATATCTGCAGTAATATGTACAGAGCTTTTGAGATGTGTTCGCGTGATCTGTACCGCCTGTATTGTAAGAATTGGAACCCTGATCCCATGTCAAAAGTATATTTTTGAACACGTCTATGCTTATATTTTGTATATTTATTTCATATTTTTTCGATAGTTACAATCACCTATTTCTTTTACTATTGATATATCTGACGTGCTCGCATTTCTTAAAAATATTTTTTGCCCTTTCTTATATAATCTCTCTTCGACAAGTGGGAATTGTAGTTTTTCATATATATATATATATTTAATGCTTAAGCAGCGCGGTTTATTTAATGTTATTCTGAAACAACGGTTCTGTACTCTTTGGAGCTTTTAGATATTGCTTCTGTTTATATCGTATAAGACCACGCGTGCAAACCATAAAGTAGTAATTTGGGCAATGTACGCTTCTGTAAATTGAAAATTTATTTTTTATGCTTAGAGCAGATTTTTTGCTAATTTTCTCTTGTGTTTTTAAAATGCATTGCCACAAGCAAGATGTACACCTGGTCCTCTTATCTAAAGTTATTCCTAAGTACTGAAGATTGCTTTCCCATTCTATTTGGCTGTTAAGAACCTTTATAATTTGATTGGTAAATGTTTTACGTCATGTGATTAAAATCGCCTTCGTTTTTTTTCATTTATCTTAAAAGTGATCTAATAAGATGACCAAGCCATAAAATAAAGAAACCAATAAGTCCTATTGAAAAACTGTTGATTAATTTTAAATATACAAAATCGGCATACTATGAAATTCTAAACTGGCGGTAGGCTGTTTTTTATTGGAGAAAGAAGTAAAATTTATAAATAGCAATGTCAAATATAGATTATTTTTTTTTAATTTGCTGACTTAATATTATAACTTTGATTACTTAAATTCTTTACTAACACAAAACTTAAAAAAGCAAAAATATTTGTTGCATAATTTAATAAAGGGACAAAATTAAAAATTAGATTAAAACTATCTGAGAATTAGTTGTGAAGTAAGTTATATAATTTTTTAATTTCTAGAGCACAAAAGATAAGACAATTTTAAATTATTTTCAGTAAAATGTAAAATACGCATTTCAGTTGTAGTATTGGAATTTTCATTGTACTTTTTGGAAGTATGACGCATCCTAAAATATATAAATATGAGTACATAAAAAAAATATATATATTAACAGATTAAAAATTTAAAGCTTTCACAGTGATTACTCATGATAAATAATTTTCGGAAACAACTGTGTTTTTAAAAAGATATTTATTCGCTTAACGTTTCGACCAGCTTACACTGGCCATCATCAGAAGCAAAGTTTGCTTCTGATGATGGCCAGTGTAAGCTGGTCGAAACGTTAAGCGAATAAATATCTTTTTAAAAACACAGTTGTTTCCGAAAATTATTTATCATATTAACAGATTTTTAAAAATTAGCTTTAAAAAGCCAGAATAAGTAGTGTTGCAAAACCGTACTAATTTAAAAAAAATATGTATTTAAGATTACAAATCTTAACTCCTGGTTGTTGTATAAAAATCAATTATAATAATTAATGCAAATAAATTTCTAAACAAATGATCCTTTATTTAGAACACTTGATTCGGAATATAATTTTTGTTTTTACTGTTAATACTTTAATGCCAGGCTTGTAAAAAGCGAGGTTAAAATGTTTGATCGTTTTTTTGTTGTTTTTTTTATATACTATGTTGCTCTTAGTTCTATTTACGCTTCGGAATATTTTGAATTAGTCAAATTTCAAAAAAATGTTTCAGTTCAGCATGATGTTTTAATTGTTTTGTTCTGGTACTTTAATATAGTCGAATGCAGCGATTAAAAAGAAATGGATAACAGTTAAACATTGTTTTGTTTTTGTTCCTTTCATGTCAACTATGCTAACTTCGCAACTGTTCAGTTTAAGCAAAATAAAATGCAATTTTAAAATTAAAATAAAAAAATTCGTTATTCTGTCGCTTTTTTTCACTTAATATTTAGCTGACAGTCGCGCGCGGTTTAATGACTATACTGTTATAGTAACCACTATCGCAGAGTCACTTCAGCCACATCTCCCTAAACAAGTTTCAGAATCAATTTAAATTGTAATTTGAAATAGGTGTACCAAAGCAAAATCAAGGAACAGATTCTTAAATTTAATAAATCATTTTAGTTTCTAAATATTTTTGAAGATATGTTAATTTCTTTTTAACTTTTACATATGCACTTTAATAAAAATCGTATTTTTATAAAGTGGCCGTAACCCCCCACAGAGCGGATTATCATCCACTGAATGTGCAAGTATCTGCTGCTGCTGTAACAGGTCAACCATTAATTCCACCAGCTGCTACTTTAGCTCAAACCACATTGACACCTGGAACTCAGTTTGCCGTACAAAATTATAGTCCGCATCACCATGTTGCTGCAAATGCTCAATCGTATCACTTGCAGGTAAATAAACTTATTCTTGGTATGTCACCTTTTAAACTGGCATTCACATTCTATTATATAACTACGTGTATGTTTATAAGACGAAAATGTATAAAAGTGACCGTATTACAAACATTATTTATTATTAATTGTAACAATAACATTGCTTTAATACTCACTGAAATTGGTTTTTGTGTCATTAATGAATAAAGATACATAATTGTAAGTAGACTGTAATTGTTTGATAATTAAATTAGCGGCTGGAATACTAATATTTTGCATCTGGTCAAATCACATTAAATTTTACCCAGAAAAAATTTCAATCGTTTAAAATTTTACTTTCACACAGTTATTTCACTATTAAAAACAATTGCAAAACATTAGTTAAACTCAAATAAATCCACTGTAAACTATAAACAACATATTTGACTTGTCTATCCTCCTTTTTTTCTCATCTGTTTATACGTTGAATTTGATTCCCTTTTCCGATTCTGTTTAGACTGAAGTTAAAATTTTTCAAAGTTATTTTTTAGCGAAAAGTTCCCTTAGTCGCCGTTCGTTGGACTTTAATTTTAATTACCGCAATATATATATTTTTTAGTTCATATCGTTTACGTGATTCTGTTAAAGGTGTGATGTCGGTGTATAAAATATAGAAACCAGGCAATATATCGGTATTTCCTTTTCAATATTTTTTCGTGTATTCAGTTATTCCGCATATTATATTTATGTTATAATTTTTCATCATGTTTTGACGAGTCCCTCCTCGTTACAACGTAAACGCTATCGACGAGTCTTTTGCTTATTTGTACATTCAGTATGTTAAATATATCGATATACTTCGATGTAGTAATATAATTTTAAAAATTTTCATTTCTATATGTGAGTTCCTGTTTGTTTATATTAAGTGATGAAATTGGTTAAAATCTGTACTGATCTGTTAAACTTTCTTTAAATTAATGAATAGAACCATGAAAAGAGATTTAAATTTGGGGTATCTAAAACTAAGTGCTACATCTAAAAAAACTTTGCGTGTGTTATATATTAATGATTATGTCATTCATACGTTGGCGATGATAAGCAGTTCTGATATATTTTTATCTTATCTAAAAGTTATGTAACGTTTTTGCATTATGAAAATTGTAATAGAAATTCCTACGTAAACCGTAAATTAAATTTATCAATTCTGAAGATGTTTTAATTGCATTGGGGAGTGCGATATATATATATATATATATATGTGTGTGTGTGTGTGTGTGTGTGTGTGTGTGTGTGTGTGTGTATTATATATTTATTTATTTGTATGTATTGTAATTTTCAAATAAAAAGCTTAATTTCAAATAATTTTAAATACTGCAAATTTCGGAGACAATACAAAAAATTAAGTTTGGTTTCTAGACGAAATAGATATTTTCTTGCAATTTTCATTATTTAAAATTTAATACAATTTAGATGTTACGCGGAGTAGTTCCCCTGGTTCCAACATCGATAAGTTATCATCACGATAATACTTCCGGTGCAACTGGTACGACGATATTTATGAACCCGTCCTCGGCAGCCGCAGCATCTAATGTAGCTATACACACCCCTCATATTCACCACCATCATGCACATCAGCAACCGCAGCATACGCCTAGTACTGCTTCATCACCATCACAAACCCCACAAATACCTCCGCAGACGCATACGCCGAATTCTTATCAAAACGCAACTGTTGCAACCCAAAATGCTCCTCAGTTTGTGTGTCCGGTTATACCAGCAGCGGTGCCCCAACATACACCACCTACGCATCATATGATAACCCAAGCACAAGCTGCCCATACAGTTCAACAATATATACAGCATCCTCAAGGTTGGTACTAAAATGCTAATTAACATAGCATTAAACTAATCATCCCTTGTAAGTAGTGAACATGGAAAGTAATAGTATGGAACCGGTTATTTCCATAAATGTAAAAGTAAAGTAGTTTATAAGTCTGTACATACAAATGGTTTGCTTTTTTCCCCTTTCGATAAGAAAAAGACTTTTTCATGGATCTGAATTTTAAATGAGTGAAAAAAGTTTTGAAAGTTCGTTATCATAAATAGGCAAACGTAATGTGCTAAGATCAAAATTAATCCAAATGAAACCTGCGAAAAGTTAGAACTAAAAAATATAAAAACGAATTTCTGTCTGTTTGTTCGCGATTTATTTGAGTCTATTCGACTAATCACTTCTAAATTTTGTGATTTTATTGTTCGCAGAACAGAAAAAGTGAAATAGCTATTAAAAATAAACTAGCTTTTCACCTACGGCATCGTTCCCATATTTAGACATGTTTTCAAAAGAAGATAATTTGATTCTATCATTTAACTGTTGCTGTTTTACTAAATTAAGTGAAGTGTATATTTATTAGGAAAATTTTTATAAATTTTGTCTCCTTGCTTTATTTACTTCATAAGAAAGATCGCTTTCGTTCCTTTTGGACATTATTAACGTTAACATACAATACGTCAAACAAGAACGCATTATAAATGGAACAAAATAATAAATCGCAATATTTTTACAACTGAAAGATAAAAAATGTCACTCACTACAAAAATGTGAACGTTTATGAAAACAAGACCTAAAATAATTACAATAATTAAAAACTTTACGATAATATCACCTTACGTTATATCACTCTGAAATGTATTTTTTATCAAATAATTATTTGTTACTTTTTTAGTGCATTTCTGTTCAATTTTTATAATAAACTTTAAAGTCAGTTTATTTTTTTTTTTTAAACATTTTATTTTACAATTTTTAACAGGATGCTTTAAATTTTTTCCTTGCTAAAAATTAAATTTTTTGTCACATTAGTCTCCAATTTTATGCCTTAAAAAAAAAAACATCGATTTTTCTGTTTTGAACTGGATTTCCTTGGTAATGTGGAAAATTGATAGTATTTTAAGTCAGCCGCCTCTGTTATACTAATAAAAAATAATAAAAAAAAAAATATCCAAAGGGATCACATTTTTTCACATTTTTTGACGAATACTCAGTTTATAGTCGCTGATTTTCATCAGTACTCACATGGTACCACCGCTAAATGGTGTACTTTCTGATTGGTAAAGAATCTGTAAAAGCAGTCCATTTAAATATAAGTTACGCGCGAACAAACATAATACTAAAAAAAAACGCGACAAACGTGTAACCCCTCCTTCTTTTTGAAAGTCGGTAAACATACCGAACCCTTTAAAAATCAAATCATATAATACGGGGTATGTGCACTTGGATTTACACAAACAAATAGTGTGCGAAAAAGTAACGAACTAGCGCTAAGTACAAGCACGGGATTTTACTTGAATAAAAAACGCGGTGTCAAAATTAAGTAATGCAAATCTTAAATAAAATAAAATAAAAAGTTAATAAAAAATATTCAGTAAGGGCGAAAATTAAAGCACAACAATTTTACGGCTAGGTAATTTACAATAGTTGTACAAAAAAAAAAGAAAAAGAACGATCGGAAACTGCTAACATAATAAGCAAGACGAGTAGAAAAAAAATACGAATATATAAATGTAAACAAACAAAATGAAAAAGGAATAAAGATAAAAAAGTTTAAAACTGGCCTAATAACTAAAAAAAAAAAAGAATATTAACAGGCATTTTAGTTTATTGTGAAGTACTGATCAACATTTCAAATTGCAGACAGCTGGGCCATTAAAAAATAAATAAATAAAAAAATACATATATGTTTTTTCCCGATTTTGTTCATATTTTCTGAAATAGTCATTTGTATAGCCCATTAATTTTTTTAACTTTTCAGCTTTTTAATTGCCAGACTAGACAGGTAAAAATGTTTTCAAAATGCTGATAGTAAAATTTTTTGTCTCTATAGTAATTTATAACAAAAACAAATATAACAAACAAATTTAAGAATAAAATGCATGCTTACTTAGTACAGTAAGCATTCATTTTATTCTTAAATTTGTTTGTTATATTTGTATTTATTATAAATTACTATATTTTATATTAAACAGGATGTTGAAAGATTCTTTTTTGTCTTTGTTTCAAATATGCGTGTCACTTTATCTCGTGTCGTTAAACACGGAATAGACCAAAACGTAAGAAGCCGATTCGAGAAGAAAACACATATGTCAAATCCCTGAGGGAACGGCGAAAAAAAAAACGGAAAAAATGACGGTAGCGATGTTTTTCTTTTATCAGTGTTACGGTTTTCTTACTTTTTTAAAATACGATGTAAACGGTTTGACGGAAATATCATTGTCTTTTTCTTTCATTTTGAACTGTTGCAATTTCTGTACTATTCGTAATGTCAATGTAAAATAACGTCTAGAACGACCTGGGTAACGTAAACTTTAAGCCGTGTTAATTTCATTTTTGCTTTAAATCGGAACAGACAGACAGGTAAAAATTTTTAAAAAAAGACAAATTTTCTGCTTCAGCCCAATGAAAATAGCCTAACGCAATGACTATAATGTAAATATTCGCAAATCACATACAGATGTTTTATATATTAATACAGACTGAAGAAAATTTATGTGACTCTTACAAACAATTGTATGTTGTATACTTAAAATATAGTAATATAAAATATTAATTTGCTTTCTTTTTTGAAACACTTTGCGATCATAAATTTTATTTCAAGAAAATAGGAAGTTTAACATCATTATGACATTGTATTGGTAGTTCTGTTGGTATTTTGCATGAATATGAATTAAATCCTTCTTGAGCGCCGAGATTAATTATGAGTCGTACTGAATTTATGCTGTACAGCGAAAAAGGATACCTCAGAAAATTTGAAAAATAATTAAATTTCTCCTCTTTAAAAAATCAATGACTTTAATGTTGTATTTTTCTTCCGTGAATGATATGCAAGATCATTTAACGTCTTAAAGGGTTTCACAAATTAACCCAAATTTATGATAACGAAAACTGTTTAAACGAAGTGTTTACTCTTAATAAGTATTATTAAAAAAAAAAAAATTGGAAAAAAAGAATCAGTCGAATTATTTTTTTAATACAATAATACACCACCAGACAAAATATGTTCATACTTTCATTCTCGGTTATACTGCTTACGACAGACAACAATAAAATATTTTTTTCGCCTTCTGTAGTCCATAGAGAGCTCTTATGTAAACTACAGCTAATCACTTTATTTATATAGTATGAACGTCTAAATTTGTAACATGAAAATGAAAATTAGAAAACTGAAAAGGGGGAAAAGAAATTTTATCAGTTATACATCATAAGCACGTAGCACGTGCAAAACTTTTAAGACGAGTCCAAAATGATCATTAAAAGTGTAGAATAGTCTTCCGAAGAATTATAACTATTAGAGACAATCGTCTACGAATATTAATCTGTGTGAAGTAACATTTTATGATATAAATTTCATCAAAAGTGAATTAAGCAGTTAAGTTAATGAGTTTCGAATTGTGTTTGTAAGTTTTTTATGCATTATGACTTACAACGTATGATTCGGTATAATAAATTCAATACTATTTTTCAAAGATTATGTTCAAATTTTCAATCCATCTTTCAGAACGCAATATACGGGGAGGATCAATAAGTAAGTTACACTCGTACGTAGTTTCTACCTAAATTAACGTACAACCTCGCGCTCCAGCTTAAATGAAACCGGCTTACATTCTCTATCCCCTCGTGAAAGAATGAAACCGGTATCTTGTTTGGTTCGTTTACAGTGTCTGTTTAAAATGGAGCATCGTGTGGATCGATTGTTCAACATTGTGAGGCCAAGTGTAGTGCGGTTTTTGTAGGCAAACATCATAATTCCGCAGAAATTCATCGACAAATATGTGAAGTATACGATAATAAAGAAGTTTCCTGACTCACATGGTGTCCGAATGGTGCCGTATGTTTGCGTAAGGACGAGATTATGTGGAAGATGAAGCACGCAACGATCGGCCGTGAACTTCGCACACAGAGCAAACGTTAAGCGCGTCGAAACTTTCATTCTTTCGGATCGCCCATGTGTGTTCGATCACTTAAAAACATTCCTGAGAGGAGAACGTTTCGCGAAGGACAAAGTGAAGAATTTTGCCATGAATTGATTAGCCGAAGTTGGACGAACGTTTTTCAAACAGGGCATCGAAAAATTGGTAACACGTTACGACAAGTGCTTGAATATTTTAGGTGAATACATGTCGTAAAATAGAAAAAGGATTGTAGATTTCAAAAATATATTTATATATTTTTTACGATTTTTTTTGATTTTTTTTTATCGCAAAGTATTACTTATTGATCGTCCCTCGTGGCTCTCATTTTATTTAAATTTTAATAACTTCTAACATTGAAAAAGTTGTTGGCCTCTGATTTAGGAGATATCGGAATTCAAATACCACAGCTATAAAATAAATAAAGTAAAACAAGTTTGGGTTCTTTATTTTAAATCGTCAAATAACAGTAGTAAACGTCTCTTTAATATTTTTTTTAATGCATAATATATATTTACCAGTAATGGAATTAAATTAAACATTTCGTCATTCAATAACACTATTTAAAACTTTTTTTTAGCAGGAGCCTACAATTTTAGTTTTACAATTTACATCTTTAATATACGGCAACGCAGTTTAATGTCACAAAGGAATCTATCGTTTAGCAGCATAAATAATGATTAAAAATAAAAAAATACATTTTTTCAATTTTGTTATTAATGAACTGCATTAAAATACTATATTTAATTATGTTCCTAATTTAAATACTTAATTCGAACAACATTCAGCTTTGTAATTGAAATATTCAAGTAACAAGGGATGATAATGCCAATGAACTTTTGTCTACATTAATTCTCGGCGTTTGACGTAATATTGATTACATTTTGTTTTTTAATTTCAGTTGGCCAGCAGCCTCATCATATCCAAGTTTTACTGCCTCATGGTAACCAATAAAAATGGACAGTACATAAATTGGTGATAATCATAGTTGAACAGTTAGTATCATATCGGAATTTAGATGTATTCCTGAATTGTTTTCGCAGTAATATAAATAATTTTTTCCGTGATTTGCTTATTATTAGACATACACATAACGAAAATTCGCTTTATACGTTAAGTTAGATATTTTCTTGTTCTATTTTTGTTATTTATTCTTTTCGCGTTTTTCTTCTAGTTTTTTATTATTATTATTATTAATTTTCCTAGTACTGTTTTAAAAAAATTAAAATCGCCCCTAATAGTCTGCCACTTAATCACAGTTAAAGGCATTTCTTAATTTTTATTATTATTATTATTATTATTAATTTATTAGTCTTTGTATATTGAACTCATATTTATATGCTGATTTTTTTATGTGAAAAATTTAATTTATTCTTTATAAATTCCCTCTCCCCCTTTAAAACAATAAAAACAATACCGATAATTTTATTTCTAAATAATTGTTAAAAACCAACTATCTATATAATGAGGATTAAATGGAAATATTAATTTAGATGTGAAGAAATGTAAATTTTTTTATATATATATATATATATATGAAGTAAGTTTGACAGAATCCCACTGTAACATTATTATTATTATTATTATTATTATTATTATTATTTATTTATTTGTTTATTTTTTTCTTTGTTCTTAATAGTATATTAATGATGAAACGCGCATTGTAAATATTTAAATTTTTTATTTGTTGAAAGGCAATCCTCTCGAAATCTGCTATATACTTCTGCGAATAATATTTTTAAATATCTTTTTTTTTTTTTTTTTTTTCTTTCAAAAGAACGTACATTTTGTTTTACTTGAAATCACCTTAATTAAATATAAAATTGTCGTAATTTTTTTTTTCATTGAATTTTCCAAATATCATCGAGAACAAAATGTCTATGGGATAATTTCGGTTAAGTAGAAATCATTTTTAATTGAAACTGCAGTTTCCGAAATGTGATCGTTAAACTAATAGTACTAATTAATTTCTATTTGCAAAAAGTTAAATCTAAAAAACTTGTATTTATTTATTGTAGTACTTATTTATTTTGTATTTTTTACAGTTAATTTTTAGCTATAATAGAAGTCATTTAATTCATTATGCGACTTTATTTCAGTTAGCTTTTTGAAATACAATAATATGTTAGAATTTATCGTTTTACTTAAAAATCGAAATCTGCATCGCCAATGCGTGTTTGTTGCCGATAAGAATAAATGAACAAAAACTAAAATAATAGTGTCAAAAGATTAGTATTATAATCATTAAATTATGATCATAAATTATAAATCTCGTTTCTGTCCAGCGGGTAATAGGTCGTTTTCGAATTAACATTTTAAACAATGGTTATAAATAACGATAAAGTTTGGAAAATAGTGTAACGGTTTTTGTAATGTCAGAAATTATTTTGTTACAAAAATTCTGTATGTTTCCTTGTAGAAATTAATTCCATTAAAGTTATTCGCGTTATTATGCGTTTGTAAAATTTATTCGTCGTTATAGGGCTTGTGAAATTAGGATGAAAATATATCACTAGATGATGAAAATATATTAAAGCCAACCGCCCTTATAATTGGAATATTTCTTACAGTTCCATTTTCTTTTTTTTATTGACTTATTCAGAACATCATAAAATAAATATTAAATTATTGCGAAGATAAATTACAGAAAAAATTTTACATAAAATCTGTTTAATAAACAACTTATATTTTTCATTTGCTTCATGGAAAACATATGTATTTTTTTTGTTTATTTATTTTTTTCTCCAATTACTTTTCTGAGAGTCTTAAATTGTTTTGCTTTTAATTAATTTAATCAAAACGGTAATTGATGTTTCGTTTGTTATCGATGTGAGTAACATTTTCTTTCTTTTAATTTAAAACTAGAGCTGCTAATTAGTGATCCAGTTGGGAACTTCATTTATCTACGGCTGGTTACATACAGAACGAAACAAAGTGTTCATGCGCGATTCACCGCGTTAGGTATTAAATTGGCTGTCGCGTAATGCATGGGGTTCAAAAAGAATCAAAATGAATTTCTTCCGGTTCTGTAGTTGGTCGAGTTTGTTCATTGTGTTGTAAACAAAAAGTAATAATATAATAAAAATCTCAATGACACGCAAATTCCCCGTTTGAATAGAAATTACAGCACAATGTTATCACAGTTGAATTAATTTTTAAGTTTCGAGATAACTTGTTAAACGAATACTGAAGCTGAGGAGATATAATTGGAAAATCTGCTTCTTAGTAAGAATAGTGTAGCCGTTTAAATATTGAACAGGTTTGTATTGGTGAAACAATTTAACTTCCTGTTCTCACGTACATACACATGCACGCAAGTTTAGTAGTGAAATGTTTCACTTTTATCGATTTCGGTGTGTATGTGTTCATGTATATGTATATATTATTTAAATAAGTTTTATTTATAACCGAATTATAAGAACCGAATATACTCGATTTGGATCGATTTTAAATTTGAAATATAATTAAAAATTACTGGAAAATTAATTTTCCACTTTTTTAAATTATTAATCAGTGATATACTCGAAACACTTATTGAGATTTTCCAGGATATCATTCATTCAATTATCAGTTTAATTTAGTATTTTTTTTAACTTTGATGATGATTAAGAACTGGCATAAGTAGTAAGGGCTATCGAAATGAGACTTTAGGCTATCTTTCAAACTGGATGAATATTCAAAATTCAACGTAAGAAGTAAGTTTATTTTTCGATATTACCAATGTTCTGTTTTTTTTTAATTCTTTTTTTTTTTTTGCATTATATTTTAAACCGATTAAGGGCCAGTTTTACATACCCATACTGTTTTTTTTATCAGAGATCTGTTGATTAACAACACTTCATTTAGCCGATAGACCTCACCGTTATTTACACGTTTGTACCGTTCATGTTTAATTTTTAAAAACGAACAACTAAAGTACAAATGGTAGGCGTATTATTAGTTTTTAAGAATTAAACGTGAACAGTGAAAATAACTGTTTATTAGCCTTTTTTTTTTTGTATTAATAATTAAAAGTCAGAACCGTAGTAAGTATTTAAGTTGAAAAATCTATCAAATTTCGAAAACTTTAAAATATTACTTAGAAATTAAGTTTAATAATATGTATTTTTATTTAATTTAGTAAGATATTTGTGAAGTAAGGAAATTAAAATGAATCTATGATTTATACAGTTTAAATGGTTACTTTATGCGAAAAAAGAACCTTTTCTTAATCGCTTATGAATGAATTCTCCTACTCGGTTCCATTTTAAACGGTTAATAATTACTGCTTTTTTTAATAACCGAAATAACAGCAGATGTTTAATAAATTTGATGCAAAATATAAGATATTGGTGATGACTTACTCAGTAAAGGCTCATACATAAAGATGTTCTTGTTCTTTGGAATTTTCTTCATTCTTTGTATTGTATTCCCTGCCATATTTTTAATGCCTTTATTTATTTTATTTTTTTTTAATAACAATTTTGCAATGTAATAACTGATGAAAGCGAAAGCCCATTCAAAAATTTAATCAAACAAAACTATTGCATTGCACTCTTTGTGGGTATTTTTGTATCTAGCTCATTTCATTTAATTACTCAAACAAAAACAATATTTGTTTTATTTAAATAAACTGTTTATTTAGCCCGTCTTAGAAACAATATTAAGCATTTTTTGGACTTCATTGAAGTTTGTAATGTGAGAGTTGGTCATAAAACACGATGTAAACTGATATGAAGGTGAAACTAACTTGTTAAAAAAATAAATAAATAAAAATCCTTTTAATTCAAGTTTTTCTAATTTTTTTAAGACCGAAAAAGAAAATTAATTTGAAAAAATAAGGCAATTTTCGTTTGTCTTCATTCCATTCATGTTTTCCACACTAATCTAGTCGACAATTTTCAACCATTAATGTATTTTTCAATCCAGATCAATTTTAGAGTACTGATTGGTTTCTCTCTCATCTTCAGTGAGTATAATACGAGGGCTGATCAAAAAGAAACGGAACTCTTTGCAATATGAGTTACCTATGCAAGCTAGCAACCTGGTTTTCATTTTAAATGAAAGCTACAACTACCCTCCTTCGATTCCTTTAAAAAACGAGTCGAAATTATTAATTTTTTGTAATATTTTAAAATAATTGTTTCTTTAACGAACGCATCGCAAAGCTACTTCAATATATCTGCATTCAATTGGTCATGAACCGCTAAGTGCTCGATGTTCGGCATATCATTTTTGAAGGGGGGGGGGCGTTTTCGTTTAAGATGAAACCCAGTTTACTAACTCACCTAGGTGACTCACACTGCAAAGAGTTCAATTTCTTTTCGATCGCCCCTCACTTAATCCTGCGTTTAGTTTAATTTTATTTTGGTTTTTATTATACGTTCCTGATATTCCTCTATAGACTAATAAACGCTAAATCTTAATCTGAGAGCCCCTATGTTATCAAAAAAGGAAAAGTCCTATCGTATTAAATGAAAGTTTTATCATGTGTATATGATAGTTAATAATTTATAAAATTTTCACTACTTGTTATTCGTTTGTAAATCAAAAACTATCTGAAAGGCTAGCTTCATTAACAAAATCAGTTATCTCTACATTTGAAAAACTATTACAGCTGGCAACATTCAGTGTTAATAACCTGGAATATATTAGTTTCGACTCTGCCTTTTGCAACAGCTAAACGCATATAAATTTGAAAATCATCAATTGTGACTATGATATCATTTTTACTGCATAATGCGAAGCCAGTGGTAAGTATTTTCTAAGTCTTGTTTTTCGTTGCTTTTTATTAAAACACGAATACTCTGCTAGTATTATAAGAAGTAATCCTTTACATATCGCCTCGGTTTTTATTATCTATGTTACAAATCCCAACAGAATCTTCGGTGTTCTACTTCAAACGTAATTAATCTAGTAGTGCTCTTAAATAATTAAGCGAATACTACATTACTCAATGCATTAGTATTTCGTCCTGATTGTGGGAATTTTGATAATGTAGACCTAGATGTCGATTTATTACATTAAATTTGTCTTAGTAACTTCTGGCTATGTTCTATATCCCATATAAATGTATTCCAAATCAATATTCAAGAATATATAGATACAGATAAGAAACACTCGAATAAAAACAGTATGATAAAACAATTAAGGTGTAAAGTAAGAATATTATTGTCACATTATAGTGTGGAAAAAAATGTAAACTAATTAATCTGCTTAAATCATTTACGACTTTTAAGTGTCGAGAAAAAATGAATTACTTAATTATGAAATGTTCGTGTAACTCTTATGACTGAATGTTTCCCTCGTAGAGTTTATATTCTAATGAAAATCTGTCCGTAAAAACCGCTTAATAAAATTCTGAAACGGGAGGACAAAATAGAATAAATTTAGAACTAATAAGTTCTTCAGTGTTGTAGTGATTCCTACAATTTAAAAAATTAAAAGAAAAGAAAAGTTATTTTAAATGTATTATTATTACAAAATTATTAATATTTAATCTAATATTTATTTTTCACATCGTTTTATCATTGAGAAGTTTGCGATCCGTATAACTACTAAAACTCATGATGTCCTATGAAAGTCTAAAAGGAGATCGTTTGATTATCAGTCTTTCTATCAGTAATTTTTTTTTATCCGTTATTTTTCTCCCCGTTTTTAATTTTTCGTATTTTCCGCTTCATACTATATCACCTTTTTTTTTCTTTTATTAGTACCGAACAGGTCTGTTTTGATTCTATATAAAATTAGTTTTCATTATCAAGCTGAAAATATAGTGCACGTTTTATTGTTTAATTGTAATTAATAATTCAGGTAGAAAATTTGTAGTTTCCTTTGATCATTTGTTAATGCAATAACAACATTTCTTCATCTAAGTTCTTTAATGAACCGATATACGAAGTAATATTACTGTTAATATTTCGTTTATACTTCATACTAGAACGTAACATCTAAGATTCAGTTCATTCTTTCTATTTATTGCTTTGGTATTGTATTGTGTGAGTGTTGACATTTCGAAATATTTGTTTATTGCGATTCGCAATGTTATTTTATTCTGTACGCCTAGTCTAAAAGAAAAAAAAATACAAAGAATTATTTTACTTAGGCACAAAATATTCCAAATCTTTCTAATTAAGTGTTAATAAGTTTTACACAGTTCAAGCGGTAAGAGTTGACATCAATTATTTTAATATTGCAGTGTCTAAACTATTTTTATCAAGAGAAGTTTTAAAACATAATTGACCCTTTTATAATTCCATTTAACAAAATTTTCTTAAATATCTAATCTGGCGGTTTTAAACTGTCAAATAACTTTTTATTCTTGTCTGGCTGCGCAATAAACAACGGACCTCTGATCCAATTTCCAGATGGTTTTGCGTGAATAATTATTATTTTTCAAATAATAATCCCTATGATTGGTCACATTAATACTTATAGTTGGACCATATTTAAATGTATGCTTATAAAAAAAAGGAAAAAGATATCCGAAAGAATTTGAAATCAGAGTTGCGAATCAAAACAGTTTGGAAGTCGCTGTACCCATCTGTGCGTCATTTTTTCCTAATTATCAAATTTTTTTTAAATATTTAGGAACGATTTCTTTTTGAATTATTGGTTTTTGTTTTTGCTTTTTCTATTTTACATATATGTTGTATATTCATAAATTATATATAAAATTATTCGCTATATTTCATATTACCAAAGCGAAATAGAATCAGCGATTATTAAACAGAAATAACTGTTAATTACCAAAAGTTTATTTAGTAAATCAAGTATAATAACAAAGTGTAATTTATGTATGACTAATTTTGGCGATCAGTAGTTACTTGTATGTTTGTTTAAACTTATTTTATACTTATCGGCTATGAAAACATTATTTAATGTAATTGCACTTTAGATTTGTAATATTTATTATATTATACAACTGTTAATTAATTTTAAATTTACATTTGTTGTTACGTATTAATATTGTAATTAATTTAAATTATTTCGATATTACCAGATTATCTATATATATATATATATATATATATATATATATATATATATATATATATAATTATGCATCTATGGCTTCAATTTAGATTCAGAAAAAAATTATCCTATGAATCAACTATTAAATTTATATCCAAAGATAAATTTTATATGTATAATATTTATACATTTTAATCAACTTCAAGCTATTGTTTACAATTATAAATAATAAGATGAGTAAAAAAACTAGATGATCTATAACTGCCCCTTTGTTTAAACTGTTTTTAAATATTTTATAAGTGTTCTTTTTTTAAATTTTTAATAAAACATTTAATTTTTTTTTCAGATAATTTGTACGTTATTTAATTCAAATTAACGTTTATGAAAATGTGTTAGTGTAATATTTTTCATTTATCTTATATTTATACTGCCAAAAACTTTAAATTTTGCGCAGAATAAGTATTTAAAATATTTAATCTGCAACAGCATATAACTGTTCAAAGGTGCCATTTGTTATATCTGATACATCTAAATTGCAAAATATTGTGTGCGTATGTATGTGTATGTGTATAGATATATTTATATGACATTATTTTTACGATATGTTAAAAATATTTTATCTGTTATACCTTCATAATCGGGATCATTGATAACTCTGACAGATTAAATTCGTACTCGAGATAGAAAAAAACATGTTCCATAGCACCTTTAACTTAAACGCATTATAATCCAAAATTTTACTAAAAAATATTAAATTATATCTAATTCGGATTAAAAAAAAATTTTCTTTATACTTTACGGAATTAAAGCTGATTAATCGAAATTATGACTAAAAAATAAATCGTATGTATAACGCATAAATTTGAATATTTAATAATTCATCTAAATTTTTTTTTTTTTTTTTTGAGGAGTAATGTTATATATAAATTTTGAATTCTTTCTGAACTTTTTCCAATGCTGATCCGGGCATAATAATATAAGGATTGCTTATTATATGTGTGTTGATCATCGGTAGCAGAGGTGCTCTTGACTGCTACCAATATCACAAAGCGACATAATAAATACAAAATTTTACAATCAACATGTACTAAACGGTTGTACAACCATGAAATTAGACATTAAACAATTTACCGAATTCGATGCACTGTGTAAAAGTGCATCCAAAATTTATATTAGCACTTAAAAAATTTAAAGAATTACTACGTAATGAATATTTGTTTATGTTAAATCAATGTATTTGAAGATCGTTAAAAAGTAACGACATTGAACGTGTTATTTTAAATTTAAAAAAAAAAATAACTATCGTATCTTTTGATTGTATTATTGTTTCTCATTACATGATCCCTTATTTTTCCTCAAAATAATGTTGCCAAAGATGAAATTGTACTAGTGGAAAGACTGAAAATTTTATAATCTATGAAATGTAACATAAATATGCAGTGTATGATCAATATTACGAAATGATGTTAATGTTTATAAAATTATTATTGTAAACACATAATACAAATTAAATATCCTAAGGTATATGTAGATATCTGCATGTATGAATATGTATTACCGAAACGTATGCGTGCGTGTGTGTGTATTATGATAATTTTTGATTCGTGATAATCATTTTAAGAATGATATTTTAATTTGGAAAAGTTAAAATTATTCTCAATTCAACGTGAACAAAGAGGAAAATACATTTTTTTATGACTGTTATTAATTTTTGATACAAAAACAGCATTATGATTAAAATCTTCTCAGTTATTTAGGAGAAAGTTATAGTAAAATTAGTTGTTATTTAAAATTAATTTTAATACTATTAGATTACAAATTTTTTAAATAATACTATATTTTGTAAACTGACGCCGTCAACATTTGTAACTTCGAATTATAATTATTCGCGTTATAATAACCATTTACGATTCAGATTTTTTTTTTTTTAAATATACTGTTCTACCATTCTCTTTATCTTTTTTATTATTGAAATACTGAAAGTTAATATTTTTTATGATGCAACAAAAAATACCTTTTAAACTTTCCATACAAAATATCGTTCAATATATATTTTTCTATTTGCGCAAATGGCTTTCTAATATATACACGGTAAAAATATATTTCAATTTTTATTTTTTTTTACGAGCACTGTAGTATTTTTACGATTTAAAAGACGCACATAGGTTTTAAAGCTATACATTTATCAAATGTAAGTTGCATTCCCATTTAAGAGACATTTAAAAAAAAAAAAAAGCAACAATTGGCCAACAAATTTTACTTGAGAGTTCATCTTGTTTAAATAAATTTAGGTATTATTATTATAAAATAAAATTTAATCAAAAACATGAGAATCGTTGAACACCAAAAATCAAATAAAATTAAAACAGAAATGTGGAGTAAGGTTTGAAATAGAAAAAAAATTGAAGAGCCGTTAATAAGTAGTGCGGTTTCAAAAAAAAATTCGCATTTATTAAAAGTTGGTACTATTTTGATGAATTTTATTTTTTTCAGTACAAAATTCCTTTATTTATTTTTTAATAAAAATGTTACCTAAATGTAATATGCGACAAATAAAAAAAACTTTAGTTGACAAATAATTATGAATGATAATGTATGTGCAACAGAAATATGCAAAATGGTATAATTTTAATTTTCAATAATGCGATTATTTTTAATAAAAATGTAATGTAACTGATAATAGTACATCGGGACTTGCAATTAATTATAATTTTTCATTGCACGAACTAAAATAATATTAAAAAAATTAGTTTTATACTAATCGGGATGCCAATGCAAGAAATGTACTCTTTAACAATAATGCTTTGTAAAAATTATTATTTTTTTTTTTGTAATTATTATAGAGCCGTGCGATGTGTTTGATGGTTTTTTCCTGTAATACTTATTTACACCATAATGCATGACCTTCAATTTGCACTAAACCGCTTTAATCTCTGCCAAAAGTTAAACATTTGAAGTGATGTTTCTTTTTATTTCTAGCTCCTTAAGCTTTTCTTTTCTGCCGATGGTATTTTCATATTCCTTATTCAATTTGGAATGTAGGCTTATGCTCGATATTCTTCGATATTTTGTGGTCAAATCTCAAAGCATCAATCGCCCTATTCTTGCAAATTTTCATATTAATCCGAAAACTAATTTCCTAATTTTAATTTCTGTCTTATTATAAATCTTTTTAACACTGATGCTGTCAAATTTCATAAATACTTGTTGTGCGAATCCATTAAAATTAATGCCTTTGTTAATGTTTACATTCTTAATATATAATCTTCAGACGTGATGTAATAAGAATTCTTATCACTATTTGGGACGAAGCTCGGATTTCTGTTCAGAAATAATCGCTGCGGGAAGAATCAGTTGAATTTTGATTGCATTAAATTTTCACAATGCGAAAGAACCAGTGGTAAAAATAACGGGTAGATAAATAATAAATAAAAAAATAAGAGATAGAAATACAGAACACGCCTGATAGGAAGTGGTCACAAAAACTTGCATCGTTCTGCAAATCCTCTTGACAAATCTACTGCAGCATTCTGAAAAAGGTTTCTCTATTCTTCAAAATTCTGAACGTCAGATGTTCTGAAAATGCTCATTAGCTTTTATAAAAAAAATTATATCCTTTGAAAGATGTTTACATGTTACTCTACAACCTTAAAACTACTTATACTAAAAATAAAATTAAATGTGTTGCAGTTAAGAAGTTTTACGCAAGCATAGAAAACGCGTATGATATGAAAAATTGTTTTTTTACAAAATTTATTGAAAACAGCCTCCTTTTGGTAAAAGTTATGAAAAACTTTCATGAAATGTGCAACATTTTTAATCTATATTTTTTTGTAAAGAATGAAGTAGTCGATTGAAATTTATTGTTCCATTAGAAGAGCTGCCCAAAAGGTACCTGGATGGCAAGATCCGAAAAATCGTATATGTATATATATATATATATATTAATTACAACGTAATTCTTAGGCTACCCCCCATTAGAAAAAATGTCCAAATTTTATGTAACGTTTTGTTATATTTTGTAGGATTTTTGTTATTGTTAATTAAAAAATGTCACAATTTTATGTAATGAAATATGTAACGAAAAAATGTCTTAATTTTATATAACGGAAGGTAAATGTTAGAATAGGATTTTTGTGGTTATGTTATTTTTTGTGTGTGTTGATGCCAGTAAGAATTACGTTGTAAATTTTGATCATTTTATACAAAGTATAGAAGAGAAAGAGACAGGAATGAAAGCAGGAGGGGTCAAGGGGCACAGCCCCTTGCGAGGCCAAAGTGGCCGAGTTATATATATATATATATACATATACTCCCAGGGAGTACTTCTGTACCTGTCGGGGTCCGGAACTCCACCCAGAA
Organism: Icerya purchasi; assembly: GCA_039619475.1. Taxonomy (NCBI): domain Eukaryota; kingdom Metazoa; phylum Arthropoda; class Insecta; order Hemiptera; family Monophlebidae; genus Icerya; species Icerya purchasi. The sequence continues at coordinate 369,387,505 of CM077115.1, forward strand.
AGAGGCGTGTCCGCGGTTGGTGAATAGTAAAATGGCCTGTAGATATACTCGTTAGCTGTGAATATTTAATGAACAGTCGCGAACCAAAAGCAACTACTAGTGGAAAGCCTCAAGTAGACGATCCAGTAGTGACAGAGCAATGTGATATAAGAATGTAGATGAGTAGTTTGAGGAGCTCTACTTATAAAAGTCTACAAACAAAATCTTACGAATATCTCATCCTCGGCAGGGTTTGGTTGCCGTAAAAACCTTACAATGCTACCTCCTTAGTAGCAGCCGAAACTTAGAAACACCTAACTCAAGTAAAACGGCTATCTGGTCAGCGTCTGCAATCTATATTAGGGGCGGCTGCAAATCTATCTTCACGGCTAACAACCATGGCAATATATCAGTCGACACATAACATACTTATAATCTTTCAACCGTGAAAACATGATGGCAAAAACAATTCATATAACTACTCCAGATGGTACACAATCCACCATCGCAAAGCCGCATAGGCTTGTCATTTTCTGGGGAGCCCGTACCAACATGTTCGGATAGATGGAAGAGTTCCAGAAAAATTAAATACAAAAGACTTTCCTTCTTCGCCACGTTCAATGCTAAATCGTTGATGAAAACTGGAAAATTAAAACAAGCCACAGACACGCTAGTGTAACATATTATAATAGCGGTAATTCAGGAAGCGAAATACACTGATGAAAACAATCTTGATTCGGAAAGGTACAGAGTATGTAAAGGCAAAAAAGGAAAACCTGTGGGAAAAAATGTTCTAAATCTGGGAAAACGCGATAAAACAAATCCAGCTACTGGAGAAAGAAGCGGCAAAAGCAGGTCTCCGAATCTCTGCCGATAAAACAAAATTTATCACTAACATACAATCAGCGTCTAATTTTCTGTTAACTAAAAATAAAAAATATAGCAAAGTGGAAAATTTAAATACCTGGCAGAGTGGATTAGAATGTGCTAGAAAAAGCAGCACTGTGTTCTAGAATAAACAAATTAGAAGCAACATTTCAATTGACAAAAAATGTTTATCACAAGAAGTGTATGTCACGTAATGCGGAATATCGGCATTATCATGCAGTTATTCAATCACTCTACGCGGCAGAAACCCTGGTATTAAATACGAAGAGCATGTCTGAAAATTACATAAAAAGAAATAGGTGTTATGAAAAATCTTAGGCCCAACTACCGAAAACGAGGAATATAGGCAAAAATCCAATGAAAAATTATACAAATATTCGGACAGGATGGTCGATGTAGTTAAAAAAAAGGCGAGTTATGTTCTATAGACGCCTAAAGTGTTCAAGCCTTACATGGCGAATTAACCGAATATTCACACACATTTAAAATCTAAAGAACAAAACAAATAGAGTTGGTTCAAGGAGATAAAAAGTGATTTAAACGAAATTGGTATAGAACCGAGTGTCATCCATTAAGAAAGAAACTAGCAGAACATGCCAGCTTTAAGAATAAACCGAATTCAGGAATGGGAAAACAGTGTACCGAAGAAAGAAAAGAGTAACATCGACAGTGAATACAGCAATATAAGATACAGAAGAAAGCTAAAAAATATCGTGGTTAAATTGGCCAATTCAGATTTTTAAAAAATATATATGTATAAGTATATATATATATATATTGTTGTAGGTTGCTGAATTTTGATAAAGGCCGATATAAAAGCAAGTTAAATATTTAACAAACAACAGAATTATTTCTATTCTATACTTATAAACAGCCAACCAATCCTTAATTGTCGATCCTAAGCCGGAATAAAATGTAAAAAAAAAAATAATTTAACATTTGTAAAAACTAATTTTTAAATTTAAGAAGTATTAAAGTCGCCAAATAATAATTAGAATACAATCTGTAATTAGAAAAAAGACATACACTACACTCAAAGTAAGAGTCCATATATTTAGCCAAATATTTTATAATATACAGCGTAAATAAATTATATAAGTCATTTAATTATACAACGAAAGCCGCAGGTAACAGTTATATTATCAGTTAGTGTTCTAGGTTTAGCCCTGGCATATATATCCACCTTGATCAGGAAATCTGTTAATTTAGTACATCAGGGAAGGGGGTCACATACATGTGTATAAATGGTGTTGTGAGTGAAAAATATTTTTAAAATTTTGAAATTCTGCACTCAAAAAGTTATCAATAACACTTGGACAATTTTTTTATTGAAGCAATTTACGAGTCTAAGACACATTTCTTCCATTGTACACTATAAATTTCCGGAAACAATTACACCAAACATATTCGCCTTTAAAGTTACTTCATTCTATTTGAATTAGCTGTAAATGTCATAAACACATCTGGTTCACTGTATCACAACATATTTGTATATGTAACAAGGAACATATGCAATATTAGAAGGCAGAATGAACAAATTAACTAAAAAATCATATAAAATGATAAAGAACTATTACGGTGTTTTCAAATAATATGAAAATATTTTCTACTACTTGGTAATTTCCGGGTTAAAATTAAATATTTAATTATTATTATTTAAAAACATTGGGCAGTATGTACATAAATGAAGGTTTTGTAGAAGGAAAAAAAAAGCATTTGCTAAACTACTAAGTGCTTATTAGAAAAGTATTGCTTTTGTTACGCTTTCACTACGCGATAAATAGCACGCAGTCCATAGTTTTAGTCAGACCTCGTAGATCATTGTCCAGATGCAATTTACTATTAAATAACACAAATTAATTTCACGTTAAATCGCAAGTCAAAATTAATTTTTTCTTGAATATATATATATATATTTTTTTTTAAATATATGTATAATCAACTTTTGGGAATAATCTCAAAATTCTGATTAGATCCAAACCATTTTTAAATTCCACTTAATTTTAAACTGAATCTGTAAGTTAAATCAATTCAGGTTTTATTCATTCGTTGCTATTAAACTGATTTTTTTAAAATATGCCTGATTAATTAAAGTGTTACGTTTAAATTTTCGGTATTGGTTTAAATACTTTTAATAAATGCGGTGAATAATATTTTTATTGTTAATAAAAATATATATTAAATTATTTTATTTTCAAATACTACCAGAGATTTAGTCCTCTGCTCGCTTCAATCACACGCGTGCAGCATTGTTCTATCAAAAATGCTATTTTATTTGAAATAATCCGTTAATTTTCTAAACTTTAAACTTCTAATTAAGTTTTTATTTGAAAAAAAAAATATTTTGGTAACAATTTTTTTATATAAAAACAAAAAGTTAAATCTAAAACTATTATGCAAGAGTAAAATTCTGAAGTTTTACTAAAACGTGTATAATATCCATTAACAATGAATTAAGTACTTTTATTTGATTTATATTTTGAATTGCATTAGATATTTTTTTATAATCCAAAACCAGAAAAATTTTTGTTCATTTATTTTTAACATTATGATTTATGTATTTATCGCCATATTTTAAAATGAATGAAATTAACAAGTTGATGGAAAGAGTGTTTTAAAATTCACTCCAATTTCTGGATTTGTACTTTTTCTTGGTTTCCAGAGAAATGTGTCTCGCGGTCTGGTTTTTTTTTTTGCGATCTTCAAATATGAGATAAACGATGATGAATAACTACGTCTTCTCTACCCCTATTTAAAAATCAGTATGGAATAAATATCTTTAAAAAAGAATCATTTTTTCTACTGAGTACCATCACCAGTTTCAGCACAATTTCCGAAGCAAAAATTTCCTTAGCTATTCAATATTTTCCTTATCAAATTAATGTGTAACATTTTATAGTCTACTTTATGAGTCTTTTCTTTCCATTTATGCGTATTTTAAAAAAATGTTTGCTATTAGGCATTCTACGATTCTTTATTTTATTTTTTTGAAATATTGCCTTCAGCGAGCGATTATTATGCATCTCAAATGAATGCCTCCATTATTTCTCAATATTACTTTTACCCTTCACTATTATAGCTGATGCAAAATCACCGCTTTCCCTTCTTTCGAAATACAAATTAAAGTATTACCTTCAATTACTACGGGAAAAACTTTCATCATTAATTCATAATAAAATTTAGTCCACCATATTATTCTAACATTTGAACGGAACCGTTTTAATAATCCCCTCTTCCATTTATGATAGAAATATTAGTTTAAAAAATCTCAAATCCTTCAGAATCGATCTCCATTTCTCTACAAAGTAAATCGACATAAAGCACTAACAAGTTGACTTTAATTATAATACACATACATAAAGATATCTTAACAAAAAATAAATTATCACGAAACAGAATAATCCATACTGTGCAAATACATAATTGCGATCGTGCTTTCATTTTTATCTAGTATATAACTCGGCGGGGAGTTTATAATTTATGCGATTAGAGGTAGTTTTACAATTTTATTTTTTGAATGTTTTTATATTTCTTCACATTTGCTCAAAGAGCGATAAATAAGTCGAAAGATGTAAAAATTCTCCATGTTCCAATATATTTTGGATCAAATCAGTACGTCCCAGAATAATAGAAAAAACGTAAAATGAACACAGCTCATCGCAAATTTATAACTTCTCGAGTGCAATAGTGTTTGAAGAGCAATTTGTATTACTCATAAGCTCATTCTACGTTTCCGAAAATAGTTCTTACGAGATAATTATGATTTATATCTTATACTTTTTCCATTTACCCACCAAAATTTAATTTTAAAAAGTAATTTCTTAACTAATATTTTATTAAGATCTTCGACGTTACCGATTTATTCGTTTGAAAAGATAATAAGGAATGACTTCATTGTAACGGTTAAACAAAAAAAAAAAAGAGATTTCGAAGGAATCATATACATTTCAGAAGCTTTTTCATGAAATGTTTTATTGAAATTGGACTTGAATTTTCCTTTATTACGTTTTGTAATAAAACATACATTATTCAAAATTTAAAGAATAAATGGAGTTGGATTGAGGAGGTGGAAAGCGATTTAAATGAAATTGGTATAGCAACAAGGGATATTGAAACTCGTCACCCATTGAGAAAGAAACTAGCAGAACATGTCAGCTTTAAGGATAAACCGAAATCAGGAATGGGAAAACAGTGGACCGAGAAATAAAAGAGCAATATCGACAGCGAATGCAGCAATATTGGATACAGAAGAAAGTCAAAAGTTCAAACAGTTAAAATATCGTGGTCCTACGATGGCCAATTCGAAAAAAAAAATATATACATATATATATAAAAACTGGGACTCCGCTACTTGTTGCTGGCAGGGGTATCTCATAACCCCAAGCTCTATCCGTTATATACTATTTATAGAATGAGGAAAATTTACGTCATTCTTTTAGACCTCGATACAAAAAAAAAAAAATAGTGACGTGCTCTATTTGGCTACATTTATTTTTTTTACAATGAAACGTTTTGGGACAAAAAATATAATAGGTGTCGGGCTATGAATGACCGTGCCATTATATATACATTAATTACAACGTAATTCTTAGGCCGGCCCCCATTAGAAAAAATGTCCCAATTTAATCTAACGAATGTTATTTTTTTTTTGTATCAATGCCGGTAAGGATGACGTAAATTTTGATAATTTTATACAAAGTATAGAAGAGAAAGAGATAGAAATGTAAGTAAGAAGGGTCAAAAGGCAGAGCCCCTTGCGAGGCCAAAGTGGCCGAGTATATATATATATTGCGACCCCTTTGGCTTTTTATGTATTTCGACCGGCTAACTTACCGTCTTATCTATCGTCTGGATACAGGATGTTTCCCTTAGAGAGAACAAGGGGATTCTTTCCGAAGGTCGACCTGTGAAGTGCCACATCAACTTGGTCCCTCGAACAGATTTCAACTATTTCCGGCACCAAGGTTAAAATAATCAGAATTTTAAAGAAGGAAATTATTTCGGTTTAAAAAAACTTTTTATCGTTCATTTTCTGCACTAAAATTATTCTAAAAATCTTCTTAAAAGGAAACACGGCAATTGTATATTATATTTTCGAGCGAAAAAAAATCCATCAAATGGACAACCAACTAATCATCTCTTTTGATAGCGGTATGTTTCTCTGTACCAATGTACCTATGCAAGAGCACTGACCTGACGTGCTACCCCATTTGTACAGCACAGGACCATTACCACTAACACACCTCCATCGCGGCTTATAGAATATGCTTCTCGGAGAATCGTTCAGCACTAAACTACCCAGTTATAACTCGTGATAAGCACTCTGCACTGTACTTCGCCGAAACCAGTAAAACTGCTCTGCTAATATTATTTTGACAATTTAGAATAGATGTTATATAACGAGAAGTCCATAACAGTATATATACTTTTTTTTTGTTCAGCAACTTGTTCAATAGCTTTCCCCACAAATATATAATTAAATATACTGAAGGTATTTTGTAAAAAAAAAAACAAATTGTCTTCTAACCCCTTCCTTTGTGGCTATTTTAAACAAATCACAACGTGTATAAAATTCATGAGAGTTCAATTTGTTCGTTTCATTTTTTAAAACCTAAAAAAATGTTTAATTTACGCTTGCTTCATCACTAAATACTAGTTATAGAAATTCCGCATTTTTAAGTTGTTTTCGCCGACCATGTCTTTAAAATTGGTAAGTAGTAGCGATTTTTTGTTGCAAAGTGACTTAAAAAAATGTAAAACCTACATGTCTAGAGAAAACAAAACTTTTTAGGATCTAATTTTGTAAATAAGCACATGTCATTTTATGCAATATTTTTACTAATTCTATTTTAGGAATCATCACTGAAAGTTTAGATTAACTTGAGATACGTTTTAAATACTCATCTTAGGTAGTATCATAAAACAGAAAATACTGTTTTCTTGTACACGAAAAAATTAGTTCGCGATATCCTATCAAACTTATGAGATCAGTAATTTTTGATTATTCGGGTAAAAAAATTTCAAAATACGTGGCAGTCTTTTTTATGATACAATACAAAACTTAAATGAATAAATAAAAAGTTTATACAAGTCTCTGTTTAAGAAATACGCATCCTTTAAAAATAGTTTAATATGCATATTTAAGTGTTAATAACTAGAAAATTAAAAAACAAAAAAAAAAATTTAAACATAATTATTATTATATAAATGGAAATTATATGAAACAGCTTAATACGTTTATTGACCAGGAGTAGAGAGCGACTTATCCATGAATCTTTTTTTTGCAAAACACAGCCACCACTTAGACGGCTTTCCATCTGCAGTCGAATAAACTTTTTCCACTACCCTTATACCTGTTTCCTGACGTATTTGTTGAAGGTACTGCCTCATTGTATCTAAAAAATGATTTAATAATTATATTAACGACCTTTACCTTTTTTTTTTTTTTTTTTTCAGTTTCTCTGTCTACCGTCTGTTGATAAGTCATATTCCGTGGCCTAGGAATAATTACTTCAAGTACATTAAATTAGTAGCGTAAAAGTAGTTCGTGTTATTTCTAATTATCGATAGCGATACTTTGTCTTCAACCAGTAACATCAACAACCGACAGCAATTGCTACCATAGGTTGATAATAGCAATTTTATTAATGAGAGTTATTATAACAACATTTTGTATTACCTATTTCTTTATACACCTGTGCGACCGTTCAAAAATAGCTATTTTTTATTATGTTTATGCGAGTTATTTTCTAGAATTATTTTAAATATTAATATTGTCAATGGTTCAAAACGAATAATAAATAAAAATAAAAAATAATTTCCTTAAAAAAAAAATCAAAAATAAACATGCAGCTGGACAAAAATTCAGTTGTAGAACAAATATTCTGTTGCACAATAACGATAAATTTGAAATGAGAAGATAGTTTGAATTTTAACTTAAACTAATGAATTATTCCTAAAATTATTTTCATATAGTATTACAACGTGAGATATCGAAGTATACAAAAAGCAAACGAATATATATTTTACACTTAACAACGTAAGAATATTTTATTTTTTTTACATGTTTAAAACTAGAAAAAAAGTAAAGTATAAACTGAAATTAAATTAAAAGATATTAGGCACAAAATATCAAATATTTTAGTTTTGAAAATGAAAAAAAGTGAACAAAATACTTATATTTAATGCATCGATTAGTGCGAATTTTTTCTGTGTATGTCAAAAATTACCCAAATTACTTGGGAATTAAATTTCGCACGTAACAAAGCAAGTTCCTTCAACTTCAAAGTACGCAGTAAATTCGCACTACGAAAATACGATACCGAAAAAATTATGACTAATCAACTGTGCAAGTATAAAAAATGATTTTGTTATAAACCGAAATCAAATTACAAATGTGGAAAAATAGGATTTACCTGCTTCAGCAACAGATGATGGCTTAGCGTATACTGAATTCAACGGAAAGCCGGGATCTCCCGGTACATCAAATCTTGAAATACATAATGAATACATTTCTTGCAAAGCCTGAAGCTTAGTTGCACATCTTTGTAATTTTTTTAAACATTCAGTGATAAACAAAGTAACATATATCAGTACACGATCTGCTTCACTCTACAGGAATAAACATTTTTATAGTTTCAAAAAAAAAAAATATTATTGTTAATGAATGTGTGAAGCTAAAGATCATAGCTTACTTTTATTTCATAATTGCGAAAAAAAACATTAGCTTTGAAGTAAAATAAAGCTTCATCAATTATATCAGTAACATTTTGATCTGACAATGTAGGTGCAGGGCCACGAAATTGCGTTTTAATTGGTAATAGTGCCATATTACCGATAGTTTGAGTATAAACTAAAATGTTGGAATGATATGCCTGAAAAAATTCAATTCATAACAAAATCTAACTAGCACTTTATAACATATAAAGACTACAATAAAAGTTTAATATTAATTTTCTTTTGTGATTTACAAACATACGTTTTCAAATTAATGTTAATATTAAAATTGTGAATTTTTTAGATTATTAAATTACAGTACCGGCATAATTAGTCTGAGTATTATAATTCGATAACACACATTAAATTTCTTTCACATTTGCTAAAACCGATTGTATCCAACATTCAGAAACCTGTAAGAAATTATTGCTTATATGTGAGTGCATCGAAAGTATGAGTAACATTTTAAGCGGAAATGAGCATAATTAATGAATAACATTAACTTTTTAGAAAATAAAATTTATACGTAAAATTTTAATTTAAAAATAAGGAGGTTACCAGCCGAATACAGAAACACGAAAAGAAATATAATGAAATTACAAAATCAATACAAATTTTAGGAGGTAATAAAAATCAGTATAATCCAATTTATGTCTAATACTAAAGTAATAAACGGAGTAGAAAAATATTTTTCACTTTGTAATCATTAATTTTATAATTGAATAATGTAGCCAAAAAGTTTAAACTTTATTTGATTTATCACTGACTTTAAAAATTCATTTTAGATTTGCAAACTTCAGTTTACGATAATTCGAAAGCAGCCTTCGGCTTTCAGCTTTTGTCTTTTAGGACATAAAATAATTTAACTGATATGATAATTATACCCCACGGGCAATAATTTTTTTGAATACTCCGTAATTAACAAAATGCTCACGAAAATATTAGTTAAGTAAATATCAACAAGAAGAATGCACAAAATAGCAATGAATGCGCGATATTTTACATTTTAATAATCGTTTTAATTTTTGGATATATTTAAAATAGTGGTGGCAAGTGTTTCAAATGTTTCAATGTTTCGACACAGTGCATTACAAACAGAACTTGAAAGCCAGCCAAAAGTCAAAAGCTAAAAACTGAAAGCCAATCATTTTTTAGATGTCATAAGCTTAATCCAAAAGCCATATTTAACTTTCCGTAAGTTAAAAGCTTAAAACTTAAGCTATGTTCAAAATTTAAATAGCCAAAACACAAAAACTTAAGCTGAATTTTAAAAAAAAACGAATTAAGCCTCATATTTAGCTTACGCTTTTTTTAAAATACATAACAAACAGAATAAAGATTGTAGTTTGTGCATTTCATTAGATCATTTAAAAGTTGATAAATGTTTGTTGACTAAATGAAATTTTTTTTTTTTTTTTTAGTAATAAAAACACAACTTGTTTTTTAGGATATATATTTATACGTTAAAAATTATTTAATTCGACATGTTTTGGCACCATATTGCATAATTTTTAATATATAAATATATTTCCTGAAAAACAAGTTTGTTTCTATTACTAAAGAAATATAATAGAAAAAAATGGAAACAGCAAACATTAATAAAGATTTTTTTCATGTAATGTTCGCAAACTGATTTTTATATTGAAATATATAATTAATAGTAAGTTTTTGACTCAGTTTTACATTTTGAAACTTCACAGGCAACTGATGATTTTGTGGTAAATTTTGCTATATCAACCATAAGAAAATTATAAAACCCTCAAAATTTTAAAATTAAATGCCACAAATTTCAAAAAATGTGAAAATTAAGTTTTAAAAAAAAAAATTTTTAAAAATTCCACAGCTGGTTTTATATGAGTATTCATTTTCTTTTTAACCTGCACACTAAGTTGAAACAAATACAAACTTTCGACTTTATAATTTCCAAATAGGCAGATAAAAATACTTTCAAAACGCTGACAATAAATTACTGATTAAAAGGACAGAAAAGAAGGTGTAAAATGAAAATTGTGCTGTCTCAGTTTTTTAATCTAGGTTACAATAGTTTGATTACTTTTTCGAGATACGATATAAACGATTTGACACCTAGTCTCTTTCTTAGCTAGTAATTGCTATTTAAACCGTTGCAAATACTATATTTCTGATGCGGATGCGAAATAAAGCTTAGAGCGACCTGGATAATATAAGCTTTAGGCTCCGTGAATTTGTACGATATAGACTCATTCGGAAAACCAACAGTTACGAGTGCAATATGGAAGTGAGTCATCAGAAACGGTATCGGCTATATTTGATCGGCAATATCGCTTTTAGTTTCTTCTGGTTATCAATTTACTTCATACTCCGAGATTGTAAGTGTACCGATGAAAAAAATAACTTTATCGAATATTTCAACCCGGTTATTGCTGGTGAGTACGTTATTACTGAATTTTCTGCTACTGGTATGATATATAACAGTTGGATCCTTTGCACCCAAGAGCGCAGAGGCTTTTCACGGAACTGTAGTGTTGACTCGAAGTTTAACAGACGCAGAATGCAAGAAACGACCCGTTCAATGTGTTGCACGATGCTACTAACGTTTCTTTTACTGAGCACTTCCTCATTCTCCTGTTTTATTTGCGCAAAGGTTTTTAATTAGGCCAGCGACAAGCCATTACAAAAGACGGAATATTCTTAAGCTACATAAGATGCAACACGAAAACAAAGCCCGTTTCCAGTTATTCCTTTAATCACATATACGGCCGGTATTTTATTTAAACTTTTATTCATTGAAAGATTAATTAAAGAAAATTCTACTCTCTATCTTCGTGCATGTGTACTACTTATTTTAATTAATACACACCATTTTATAAAAATCTTCCACTTTTCCGAAAGAAAATTTTACATGTAGTTCTTTTCATGTTGATACAATAATACTATAAACACGTTTAGAAAAACGTTTTGAAAATCTGAACAAAACGTGGAACAGAATTACTCTGTCGGTACGTAACAAAGCTAAAAACACAATTTATTACTTACAATTTAATAAACTTATGAAGAAGGGGAATATGTATTTCACGATACATCACCTACAAGGCAGAACATTTAACGGTAATACTATGAAGGTAGTTTCGCTGGAATCACAAGCTACCAATTATATTAATTAGCCCGATTCGTACCCCTACGTTCTGTCTTAGAGTACAAACGATAATAATGGAATTTAAGCAAACTTAAAGTGTTAAAAAACACCCCAATATAAACATGTATATATATATATATATATATATATATATATATATATATATGCGTGTGTGTGTGTGTGTATATGTATAGGTTTTAACTCCTTAAGAATACGGCTGAAATGTGATACAATAATATTGACACCTTCTTTAATACAAGAAAATGCATTAACAGTAACAGTTTCAATCATTCTGGAAAATTGGACTTCACTGAAGGATCCTAAGAATCCCATGGACAGCAAAGAAGACGAATCAGGAAGTGTTGTAGATGATGGGAAATACGGATATGGAACTAATAGGCATCATAAAAGACACGAAGAGGAAATACTTTGGGCATTTCATGCGTGGATCAAACTACTCACTGTTGCAGATAATATTATTAGGAAAAATATGGGGCAAAAGAATGGTCGGACGAAGGAGGCGCTTGTGGCTGTATGACATCAAGGCATGGTTGGGGATGAATACTGAACAATTAGTCCACCTTGCATATGAAAGATTTTTTTAACAGGGTCACCTACCATCGAGAACGGTCGAGACTCGAAAAAGAAGAAGAACCGGGTTTAATAACGTTTTTTACTCTGCGTGATAGACAATATCCGTCTAACATTGATTCAGATGTCGCTGGGAGCGGTGCACAATAAACATGATACATTTTCCATGAAGAATATGATACCCGCGACTAATAATCGAAGACTCGAATCAGTAAATATTATATAGGGTTAGGAAGACAAAGAAATTACGTAAATGCAAACTTCTGGTAATTCCCTACCACCGAGTATCGCAGATGGGAATGACGAAATAACCCTGACTTTTTAGCATTACAAAAAACTGAGCCATATCTTCAAGAAAGCAAGTCTTCGTTCGTGATATCGTTCTAAACATTCGAAAGCGCTTTAAAAAATTAAAAAAAATACTTTCTCAAAAATGTTTTGGAAATGCAACCAGATATGATAAATCCATTCTCAGAATATAATAACAAACAATGTTTTATTCATTTATTTGGAAAGTTACATATAGTACGAAGAGTCAATAGCAGTGTACACACATCAGGGCGAATCCAGAAGGACATGGGGGGGGGGATTATATAATCACGTATAATTTTTTACGGTGGGCAGCAGATTTGAGAAATACCCCTTGTTTCATACAGAAAATCAAATAGCGACCTCTATAGAAATTTATTTTTTTTTTAAAAATACATAATTATTACAATTTAATTAAAATTTTGTTTTATTTTTAAGTCAAAAATAAAACGAAATTATAAAATTCTAGCTAAAATGGTAGTTTATAAATAGTAAAAAAGAAAGTATGTATTAGACTTTAGGTACTTCTTTTTTATTTTTGTTAGTAATCCGATCCGAATTCTTTGTTCATGAGCAGGTAAAAGATATATATATATATATTTCTCATTGCACTATTTTCATTTATATTACAAAATAAAAATTAAAAATAAATAAAAAAGGCAAAAGATCGACGACAGTTGTGTTTAAAATAGAATAAAAAAGGAACAATAATAGTTTTACTAGAAAATAGTATTAAATATTAATTATTAAAATCCATAGGTGTAACATTTATACAAATCTTTTATAGCATAAATTAAGTTTCTCTGTTATAACAAATTTTTTCATAGAGGCTTTGGTTATTTGGGGGGTGTCCCCTATTCGCCCCCTCCCTCCGTAGATCGCGCCACTGAATATATCTATTTACACGTTTATATTCGTTACACTTCCACATGTACATCCCTACTTTACATAAAGGTTTCAGAAAAATAAACAATATTCGTGTGTGTACTACATTAAATTACAAGCAAAAATTAAAAGAGAAAAACTAAAAAGGGTTTCTGGTTAGGGCGACGAGTTTTGTTTTCGCGTTCTATTGTTGCGAGATTTATCTCTGATTACCGATTTTATTTCGTGATTATTTTCCCGCGGCTGTTTCAATTATTGCACTGATCGTCTGAATACCGCGACAGTGGTAGTGCGATAAGTTATCTCGATGTCACAGTCCGGACCCCCGCCACTGCGGCGGGGCAACCACAACGCTAGCAGCAAAGCAGTACCGCCAACTACAACCACAGGTACTAGTATGAAACTAACACAACCGGCAAGTAAACAGCCAACAACTACGACAAAGATACAACCCTCTTCTCAGCGTGTTTTGCCTACAGAAGCTGGTGGTAAGATCGTTTCAAGTAATAATACCAACACAACCACACACGCACCCGCAGAAGATAACAAACAATTAACATCGCCTGATAATAAAAATATAATGAATAATATCAATGAAACAAGCCAGTTTAATATTAAACAAAATCTAAACTGTAATCAACTTGCAAACGAACACGACTCTCAAATAAACGAATCTAATATAAAAACGACTTTTGCGGAAAAAGCAAAATCTATCGCTAAAAATAAAATATCTCCGTTAAATGATCTGATAAATTACCCAAACGACCAGCAAGGGCTTATGTTCCCCTATATCCCACCCCTGACGATCTATGATTACTTAGAGTCTTTAAAAAATCAAGTTGGAGGGGCCCTCAATATCACTGCAGCAGGACGAATTTCCCAAAACAGATTAATAATATTTTTAAAAACACAGAGCATTACGGACAATTTCTTCGCTAATGGTGGAGAAATAAACATAGGCTCCCAAGTAATTCAAGCGAAGAGATTGCGCAATCCATCCAACAAATTAATTTTATCGAATGTGTCCGCAACCATCCCCAATAATATAATAATTTCGTACCTAAATACAGTACTACAATTGAAACTGCTCTCACCGATCTCAATACTCCGGTTAAACCCATCCAATGCCGAATTTGGGCATATAATTAGTTTTCGACGTCAAGTCTACATAGAACAAGTAAACTGTGAAATTATTCCTGAATACGTGGACATAAGACATGGTGACCGAGAACACCGTTTATACTTACAACTGGAGAACCATATATGTAAAAATTGCAATGGAAAATCGAAGAAGTCGAAACAAGTAACTCTCGAAAACCGACCGACGGAGCTCACAAATGAACAGACTGATAAACAAAATGAAACTACGATAAAGATTACTGTTCCTACTCTCTTAACGTGCGCATCACCTGCTGAAATAAAGACCGACCATCCATCATGTACCACAAAACGCCCTCACCCGACTACACCTGATGAGCCGAAAAATAATGACGATCACCCGTTAAGCATAAAACCTGCGACGAAGAAAATAAATTTGATCTCCCCTAGACAAGAGATCGAACAGTTATCAAATGGCCTTAAAGAAGGAAACAGTCATGATAAAAAAGATGAAGACTTTAGTCTATGTACAGACCAACCAGAACAGGCACCCCAGCCTAGGACAAAACATATCGAAGAACCTCAGGCGAGTAGTAAACCGAAGTGTAATGTGAGTAAGACAGACCAAGTCGACACAGAACATAATACCCGAACTAAAGTGAATCAGAAAAAGCAATTACAGAATGACCTTGAAAGGATTTTAGAACGTGCAAAACCATTTATTATAGAGAATCAACCATCATTGATTATGGGATACGAGGAGTTTAAAAACTTTGTCAACAACATCATCAATAATACCGATTACATTAACTTTGCCTCGGATTACACAGAGAATAAAGAGGGGCTGATCCATACAATTATGACAATAAAACCATATCTAAATGGGAAAAGCATAAAAAATAGGTGTACGCGTATTATTAATAGGCTGTCAACTTCCCTAGAAGACTATTCAACCGACGAACAGAGTGAACTAAACTCAGACTAAAAGTCCATGTTACCTACACCTTGATAAAAGATTTATACGACCGCAATGATGAATAAGAGTAATATAATACAATGGAATTGCCGAAGTTACCGAAGAAACAGCGATGAGTTAGAGCAAATGATTAATACACTAAATCCTGCCATCATTTGCCTACAAGAAACCCGTCTAAGACCATCAGATTACATATCGATCAAAAATTACAACATCTTTCGACATGATCACACTCTCAATAACAGAGCGAGTGGCGGTGTAGCCACTTTGGTACACATGAACTACCCAGTGAACAAAATAACAATATCGTCATCTTTTCAAGTAGTGACCGTGTCAGTTAAGATCCCCTCTCTGTCATCTGTTGAAATTGTAGTATGCAATTGTTATTTACCACCCAATAGCAATGCGTCAAAAACACAGTTTGACTCTCTTATAGAGCAGTTAGGACACCAACATATAATACTAGGCGACTTCAACGCTCACTGCCCAGCATGGGGATCAGCATCAGAAAACCAACATGGATCAGTAATATCAAAAACTATGTTAGATAAGGACCTAGTATTACTTCCACCAAACGCGCCAACCCATTTCAATTTTACTTATAACACCTTTTCAACACTAGATCTATTTTTTTGTTCCAGTGTACTCGCCCCAAAATTTAATGTAACAGTATCTGAAGACTTATGTTCTAGTGACCATTATCCAATAATAATAAATTTCCAAAAACAAGTGTATAAAAATAACGAGAAGAGGGAGTTAAAATTTCAATATCACAAAGCAGACTGGGTAACCTATTTATCAAAAATAAAAGTTCCCACCCAGATTCCCACATTTTTAGAATCCAAGATAGATACACTGATAAAAATAATCCTAGAAGCTGCCGAGACAACAATTCCAAAAGCGACTTCAAAGAAATCTAAGCTTAGGTTACCGTGGTGGTGTAAAGAGATCAGAGTTGCTATAGTGCAGAGGAAACAAGCTCTGAGAAAATATAAAATATCCAGACTTCAAGAACACCTAATTGAGTTTAAAAAATATCGTGCAGCTGCAAGAGACCTGATTCGAGCCAGAAAGCAGGAAGTATGGCAAAAATTGGTAGAGTCTATAACGCAAACGACAAATAATCACTATATGTGGAAGAAAATCAAATCTATAAATGGAACGCCAAATACCCTTAAAAATCCAACAATAAATGATAATGGAACATTAATTACCGACCACCAGCAAGTGGCCAATCAGTTTGCGAAGTTCTTCTCCACAGAATCATCTATGGACAAATATACGAAAGAGTTTCAGGAACTAAAAGCGCATATAGAGCAAAATAAGGTGGAATTCAAAACCGATGGTGATGAACCTTTCAACCGCCCGTTCACTTATGATGAACTCGAATTCCAACTTCAATTTCATACAAAAAATAGTGCACCTGGCATAGATCAAATCCACCCCTATATGATCAAATACGCGTCGCAGTCCGCTAAAGAATTACTATTAGAAATATACAACCAAATATGGGATACCGGTGATATACCAAAGAATTGGAAGGTTGCTATGATTGCCCCAGTCTTAAAACCTAATAAGGATCCGTGTTCGACACAGGGTTACAGACCAATTTCCTTAATAATAACGTTATCCAAAATACTAGAAAAAATGGTCAACAGACGCCTCCTATATTTCTTAGAATCTAACTCCATCCTATCGCCTATACAAGCTGGAGGACGCAGGTCGAAGTCAACTATCAACCATTTGATAGGTTTACAAAGACAAACTGTATCAGCCTTTCATCGCCGATCTCACTTGTACTCAGTGTTCTTCGATATAGAGAAGGCATTCGACCGTGTTCCGAGGTTTTTATTGCTTCAGAAATTAAAAACGGTCGGAGTGGACGGTAAGCTGGGGCGATACATTCAAAGCTTTCTAACCGAACGATTAATACAAATAAGAATCGGTTCAGCAATCTCAGAACCCATCTCTATTGAGAATGGAATTCCGCAGGGCTCTGCTTTAAGTGCAACCCTATTTATATTATATATTAATGACATCGCTGACTGCATAAAACCTCCAGTAGTAGGTAGATTATACATTGATGATCTCAATATATCTCTTTCCTCTGATAATCCTTCTCTAGCTAAATCCATATTACAAAAAACAATTAATAAATTAAGTAAATGGTCTGAGAACAACGGATTAATGTTTTCCAGTCAAAAATCTATATGTGTTGATTTCCATCGAAAACGCCAACCTCAAAACCAAATACAACTGTTCCTAAAAGAATCGCAACTCCAGTTTAAATCATCAGCAACCTTCCTGGGAGTATCACTAGATCCCTCGTTGACATGGAGATACCACGTAACTAATCTAAAGTCAAAATGCTATCATTCCTTGAATATAATGAAATGTTTATCCAACCGAAAATTCAATATCCACCCAAAGCTACTACTAAACATATACAAAACATTAATACTCAGTAAAATCAATTATGCATGTCAGGTGTACTCATCAGCAAAGAAATCAGTATTAAAGATACTTGATCCAATACAAAACTCTGCGCTTCGCATTATCCTGGGAGCACACCGTACTTCACCTTCATCCAGTTTGTGTTCCTTAACGGAGATATTACCCCTAAAATACAGTCGCTCGTTACATAGCTATCGTAGTTTATTAAAGTGGTCGACTGAAAACAAAATAGTTTGCCCCTTCAAACCTGCTTTCCCCAACGATTTACTACCAAAAGTAAATAAATTGCTGCGTAAACATAATGTACCCCTTCCGTGCCTGGCGGAAGCTAAGAGGTTACCACTGCTTCCACCATGGGACCAGTACCCAGTAAAAATAAATCTATCACTATTAGAGTACAATAACTCGCAAACAGCTATAGAAGATCTCAAAAAGAAGGCAATTGAAGTGATTAACAGATACGAAGATTTCACAAAGGTGTATACAGACGGATCTAAGGCGTGTACAGGTATATTGTCACCAGCAGCGTGTGCCTACGAAATTGATGGAGTACTAGTAGGGGTCCGTTTAAATGATGCGCGTTCGGCACTGGATGCAGAAATGCTTGCAGTTCTGCTCTGTCTCCAGGAGTACGACAGTTCCAAAGCTCAACCGAAAAAGATTTTGATAATTACTGATTCTCTGACCACCATACAAAATCTACAAAATAATAATGCAGAAGAATCAATCGCGCAAAAAATCCAAGGGACTCTGCTATTGCTAGACCAGAAGGGCTTTCGGTTTGAGTTCCTATGGGTCCCTGCACATACTCAGATCCCGGGGAATGAGCGCGCGAATCTAGAAGCTCGGTCTGCTATGTTATCTCCAATGCCGCGTAAATCAGGAGGCCCAACAACACTCGATATTTTCCTATGCGAAAGACTAACTGAGCAGTGGAGCAAAGAATGGATGTCAAAGACTACGTTATTGCGCCAAATTAAGCCGATGATCGATCCATGGTGGCCGCCGACTGATAGCACGCGTGTCGAATACACAACGATCAATCGGCTAAGAATAGGGCACACAGCTAAAAGTCATGACCACATACTACAAAGAATAACTATCCCTAATACATGTCCATACTGTGGTGAATTAAAATACCCATCAGTACAACACATCATAATTGAATGTCGCACTTTTAATGCAGTCCGTCCAAGCACTTTCACAACGTTATCAGAAATATTAAGCGACAAATCATATAACACCTCGAAGAAGTTCATTCAGGATGGCGGACTGTTGGGTGGTCTTTAGGTAGCCTGGGCAGCTCTCACCGTGATAACCTTAGTAGTTAAAAACGGTATTTCAAAAATAAAAAAAAAAAAACAAACTAACAGACCGACAAATTTTAGAATAAAAAGTTTCTCTAGCCGATTCTGTAATTCATCTATACGAGACTATAAAATGTCATTATCAGCTTGTGATATTTAAGAAGTTTTTTGCAACGATTTACCCATGTTCAAAAAAGCAAAAAATGAAAACATCCGGTTGTTTAAAATAATAAACGATTACTAAGAATAAGTTACAGGCATCGTAAGAATAAATATTAAATGAAATGTGCTAGAAGAAGGCCGTCACGGGACGCCCGGCAGTTGTGAAACATCATAATAGATATTTAATCAAAGAACCTATAATTTAAAAAAACTAATAAATAAATATGAAGTAGAATAAATAAAAACCGACTTCAAGATTTATTATAAAAATTTAAAAATGCACTAAAAAGTAAAAAATAATTACTCCCGATAAAATATATATATATATCAGAGTGATATAACTTAAGGTGATATCGTAATTCTTATACAACATTAACTTTTTGGAGTTGGAATTAAATTCATGTTAGGAACAATTTAATCAACATTTAATGCAGTTTTTAATTATTCTTTTAATATGAATTTGATGCCAACTCCAAAAAATTAATGTTGTATAAGAATTACGATATCACCTTAAGTTATATCACTCTGATATATATATTTTATCGGGAGTAATTATTTTTTACTTTTTAGTGCATTTTTAAATTTTTATAATAACCCTTGAAGTCGGTATTTATTTTTTGTAAAAAAGCATTTTATTTTTTACTTTTTAGTGCATTTTTATTCAATTAAATTAAAACATTTATTTCCACGGTAAAAACACCAAAAGCTACATTTCCATGGTAATTTGGCAAATTTATAGTATTTTAAGTCAAAAATCTAATCCGACGGTGAAAACAATCTGAATGAAAAGCATCCAAAAAGCTTCAATCTCCCGCATTATTAAGGATAACTCAAAAACTATCGGTCAGACCTTGATCAAATTTAAATGGGACCATATGACAAACACCACCTTTCAAATAAAAGAAGAATCATCAAAATCGGTTCATCTAGAAGAAAATTCTGTGGTAACACACATAAAAAAAAAAAAAAAAAAAAATACAGTCGAATTGAATACCTCCTTCTTTTTTGAAGTCGGTTAAAAAATAGACGAGTTTCGTTAATAAAATATATATGTACGATATGTCTCAAATTAGATGTATTTTGGTCATTGCGAGTTTCTATTATAATATCACCTACCTCTTTCGTTGTTTGTGTACTGTGAAAATAAAGTAGAATTTTATTAGTTTAACATTTTTAGAAAAGTAGAAGCCAAATTAAATTAAAAGAAAGTACAGTGAGAAAGATGCAATGCGGACGAAAAAGAGAGATGCGGCGTGTGCAGAAAGAAAGAGATCGCATGTGGGTTGCTTATGTTAAGGGGGGGGGGGTCTTAGAGGTCAAAAAAAGACAATTTTTTGATAATTTTTTTAGAGAATATGGTTAATGCAAGTTTATTTACATAATTGGTATATGATAAAGTAACATCTGAAGAATATTGTGTTAAATTTTCATTGAAAAATATAAAGAATTAAGCCAATGGCAGCAAATTTTCGTAGGCGCCTCGAAAAAAAGTTGTTTTGCGGTGCACCGCATAACTCAACACTGGATTATCGGAGATGAAAAAACCAAAGTTTTTTCATTAGTTAATGAGTTTCTGTAGGTAGCAACGGTGAGTTTTTTAATTTATTTTTATTTTTTAATCGTTGGTAACACTTGGAAGTGAAAATACCGATTTTTGAGTAAAAATTAGACATTTGTTATTGTAAAATAAATAATAATAATTAAAAAAAAAAAAAAAACTCGACGTTGCTACCTTGCAAATTACCTATAAAAATAGTGTACCAAATTTCAGAACGATCGGTGCAGTAGATTTTGAGTTACAGAGTGCACCGACTTTGAAAACGCTGTTTCGAGAAAAACGCGTTTAAAGTTTTTTATAGTATAAAATCACAAATTAAACGTTAATAAGGTAGTAATTTTTGTCTATACTCACGCAGAACCATCAATGCCAGGCCCATAAAGTGAAGAACTTTGATTTAGAATGTCCAAAGCATCTTTTTGCTCTTGCCTACGACGAATTTTCTCTTCTTTGGTATGTTCCGCCGCTCGCTCATCTGCTTTGCCAATTCATGTATTGTCCACTGATTGCGCCTATCCATGAGAACTTGGGCCTGTACTGATTCCCATCACTTCCAGAAAGGTCAGGTAAGCAACACAGCCTTCATTGAAGGTAGAGGCAGCCACATGAGCTGCAAACTCAACAATAATTGTCGAACCACTCTCAGTTTTGGCGAAATTTTCCAAATAAGTTGGTTGATAGTCCCATTATTGTTTTGGGAGAACCCGCCAATACATCACTCCAGGAGGGCATTTTTGCTCAGATGTTCATAAATTGGTGTTTAATCCCTTCTAGAACATCACTTGGTAGAGCAGAGTAAGAGTGTTTGAAAAAACGCAATTCGTTTGCAGCTGCGGCTCTCTGCCATTCACGCCATGAGTTTTCGCCGCTCGGGCAGTTTTGCTGTGGGTATTTGTCAGTTGAGGCGTAGTGATAATAAGTCGCCCAAATGGCCTTCTTCATTTCTTCTACAGAATGAGAATTGTAACGGATGACATGACCATAGTAAAGCGTTAGTTTATCAATCAATTTAGCAGTGAGCTTGCCTTTATTGGAAAGTGTTTTCCTTTGTATTTTCTTTGCAGCCTTAGTTTCAGTATCTATTACACTTCTTTTTTACTAAATCGCGCAAACGGGTCTCCATCCTCTTCTGGACGTGTCCTACACATTCTTTTTTGTTGATTAACATACAAAATCTTCGCTCAGCTTAGCATTACTTGACACACAGTATTACGCTTTCTGTCGCAAGCACAAGTCAGTGCCTCGACCACTACCATTCAGACATAAATACGTCTCTACCCCGATGCAGCAGTGCAAACGACCGGACTTACAACAGAACACAGGGATTTTTGATTTTAGCCGAGTAATCATCCTTGACACGACAAAGCATCGATGTAACCTAGAATGACGTTTGAGAGATCGTGAATAGATGAACAAACAGAGACTAATTTCTAACTGAAACATCGCGTCGTCAAGAAATAGCATTACGCGTACCGAATCCGTCTCAAGGTATAGTTATAAACATCTACCTACCTGCGTAAATCTTTTTCGAAAAAATCAATTAAGGGATTATACAAAAGGGACAGAAAAATATGCTCTGTAATCCCGCTGTGCATTAGGGGCGGATAGTCGTTTTCGTTCTTTTAGTAGAGTTAGAGCGGCGCACAGTTATAATGCCATATCTTTGTTAGTTTTGCTTCGATTTATTTGAAATTTTGACGCAATATTCTTGTGATGTTGTACATTCATTTTATGAAATAAAAAAAAATCAATTTTTTTTACCTCCAAGACCCCCCCCCCCCATGGGCATGTAAGAAAGAGATGCGACGTTCACGGCAGAAAGATAGCCAGGTAGCTGGACTCTGTGTGCCTCTCGGTCAGCTGTAAGCTATGTGCGTACAAGAAAGGAAGAGAGAGAGAGAGAGACGCGACGCGTATATGTCGTAAGTATGCGTGTATACTGAATATGTCTACGCACACATACAGAAAAAGGAGTTAAAGCACGTGAATGTATATATCCCGCGTTTGCTTACACATGTGTAGAAAATAAAGCGCTAGTTGGTAACAGTATTCACATTTCTAACCTAAAATGATCATACGAAATAGAATGGTAATATATTAATATTAATAAATAACATATTAATAGATGATTTGCTAAGCTTTGGTTTTAATCGGCAGATTGTGTGTCCGCGTATTCAACATTTTACTGCAGCTTGCACTTATGCAAGCACACTGCACTTACACGTACAGTGACTCCCAAAAAGATCCGCACAAGTAAGAAATTTCGTTTTTTGCAACTGTGGAAGCGATAAACAATAAAATGAAAAAAATGAAAAAGGACGCCCATTAATTAATAGTACAACATCACAGCCATGCAGATCGCATAATAAGAAAAAAAGATTGTGAGAAAAATACCAAAAAAGAGGAATTTATGTAAAAAAATGAAAAAAATCATCGCTGAAAAAGATCCGCACTATGATGTTAGATGGGAAAACCCGTGCATTGTAGCGCAACAGGAACGGGGATGACTCATAGGTGTATCGCAGTTAGCTCTCGTTTAAATATTATGAGGACAATGATCCTAAACATCGAGCTCGCATTGTGCAAGAATGGCAGCTCTACCGGTGCCCAAAAGTGATCCATCCTCCTCCTCAATCACCGGATCTAAATATTATTGAAAACTTGTGGGATGAATTGGACCGTCGAGTTCATCAGACGCCGGTTATTTCTAAAGCAGAGCTGAAGAAAAGAATTGACGAGGAGTGGATAAAACTGGACAAAGAATACTTAGGTAAACTTGTAAGTAGTGTGCCAAATAGGTTACAGAATGCGTCATTGACCAAAAAGGATACTCAACGAAATATTAAGTTAGTTTTTTAACTTAAATTTCTAGTGCGTTTCGTTTTCTTTCCTCGCGTTTTCGATTTTGTGCGGTTCTTTTTGAGCGATGATTTTTTTCATTTTTTTTTTATATAACTTATTTTATTAGTATTTTTCTCGTTATCTTTTTTTCTTATTATGTGATCTGTATGACTGTGATGTTATACTATTAATAAAAGTTCTTTTTTAATTTTCATTGCGTTTTTTATTGTCTCTACAGTGTAAAAAACGAAATTTCTTACTTGTGCGGATCTTTTTGGGAGTCACTGTATACAAGCGGCGACGCGTCAATATACTGTATAAAGTATATTGTAGACGAATAGAGGTACATGCAGTACACACTTACGCGGAAAAGCAACGAAGTATATAGTATACGCACAATGCACACACAAGCGAGTAGTGAGCGGCGGCGGAGAAGGGGCATGACGCATGACGTCACGCTGTTTCCGTCGCGGCATACAAATCGGTTTTACTCCCAAGGCACGCTAATAGATATTTCACATCAAAAATATAATGGAACTTCAGAATCTATTTTCATGATGTGTATTACGATTACGAAACCTCGCATATACACCAAAAAATCATTAGTATGTACCAAAAATGATTTTACATTATAAAATTGCAGTGTGCATGAACACAGGCCGTTTGAGTAACATTCGCACAGCAGTTTTTTACCTAGCGCCTATTTGTTTTTCCCCATTTAATCTAGTTGCACTTTAAATTAATCTTTATCTCGCTGGTACAGAAGGCAGTCGTTATAAGTCCAAACATTAACTTAAACAATACTGGTCATCAAAACTTTACATTCTTAATGCAGCTTTGAAATTTGGAGGAGAAAAAAAAACATTCACAGACGCTTTAAGTCTGGTGAATTTTATTTGTCGAGAAGTGCAAAAAAAATCAACCTTGAATATTATATGTACACATTATCATAAAACAGAAACCAGTGGCTCCCAACTGATGCAGTTTAAACTTGATTCTCTACGTTTTTTTGTTTTTTTCAAGTCATTCTATTTATCCCATGAGAGGTACGAAATCGCGATAGTGAACATTGATTTTAGCCTTCAAGCTCTGTAGACATAATACTTTTCGAACTAACTATGGCAACACCGGAGTACACGTAGGTAGGGGGTTATTTTTGTGACGTTAGCGGAGACCATGAAGCTCCATGGCTTACTGCGTTATAGTCTTGTTGCGTTACTTTTTATGTAGAAGTATACCTGTTGTAATTACATTTTTTCCACTGACACATCAGATCTTATCCGCCCGTCTAAACAATTTCATTCTATAATCATTTTATAAAATCGCCCATTTATGTGAAAGTAGATTACCTTTTTTCCTTTCACATGATATTAATTAATAGTTGCAATATTTTTAAATTTTATTCATTCCGAGGTGTTATTTTTTAAATAAAATTGAATACAATTAAAAAAAGATGCACAGCTGAACACCAATACTTAATATGTTTCACCAAACCGCATTAGTCTCCGGATTATGTTAGGAGGCGGAATTTGTTACTACCACACATTAACCATATAACCTTTATTTCGTCATTTCAAACATTTTTATCGTCCATTTATTGTTCAAAAAGTCAAAACCCAATCGTGACAATTATAAATCAGAACGAACACGAAAACTCCAAAACCCCATCAACTAGGCTCATAAAATATGAAGTAACAAAGATTTTACAATGGTACACACAGTTTACGAAAAGATAAAACTGATTAGTCCTTTTTGTATCGCAAATAGATATCGTTATTTTTTCTTTTTTATTTTTTTTTTATAACAAAAGATCGAGAAGAAATCTGAATATACCATGTGTTATTATTAGTCCCATTAGAAAACAGAAGCACGCTCCAAGTATTTCACTTAATTCATATCAAAATGTTCTAAATAATTTCGTACGAGGTGTCGAAAAATTTCAATTTTATCAAAAGAATAACACATTTATAAAGTAAAACAACAAAGAAAAACTGCAGAAAAATAAACATATATATGTATATATACATATGTATACATTTGTATTATCATAAACAATGTAATAAAACTGAAATACAACAATTAAAACTTACTTAAATCTTGAAAATGATATTTTAAATTCAGTCTTTAAGACATTAATAATTTTATACGTGTTATGATTTATTTAAGTAAACTTTATCCAATTTTTATAATTATTGTTATTATGATTATTAGTATCTTGTATCTTCTTTTGTTTTAATTTTTTGAAATATTTATTATATAAAATATCAATTAAGTTGGGGTTATAATTATTATTTTTTGCTACTATTTTTATTGTATTTAATTCATTAATTTTTTGATTATGGTTTATTGGAGTGTTATGTAATCTACATACTCGTAACTGAGCAAGAAAAAGTGAATATTTTTATTTGTTACGGTGGGTATTTTCGCTTACCGATGGTTACAATAAAAAAATGTACAAAAAAAAATAACTGATATAATTTGTATACATACCCATTAGAAACAAAAAAAAAATAATGCTTTTTTAAACCACAACTTATAAAAAACATGTACTTGTGAAAAGAGTTAGCAAAATTTCTATCTTCTATACTTCATCATATTAAATTCTAATCCTTTCGGTAATTCTCTTTCACTTTGGTATTCCTATCTTATCGTGCCCAGTTACTTCTAATGAACTCCTCTCTGAACGAAGAGCCCGCACTGATGTTGCAGTTACAGTTACAAACATGCACAGCTTGCAGTTAATATTGTGGGCCCGCTGTAGCATTTGTGGCCCTAACGTTAGATAGTGAACTTCTTGTCAGCCGGCACCGCGGGCGCTTCTGTTACAGTGTGGCCATAGTGCTGGGTGTAAATTCTATTCATTTCTTTTTGACAGGATGGTAGGCGCTGTCTTCGCAGTCGTCGCAGTCGTCGCCATAATTATTATTCACTTGTCTTAATTAAAAAGTACTCCATAGTATGGTACAGCTAACTCCTTTTGTTCTTACCTCCGGCAATGCCATTCGTTCTCTTTTCAGAATGCATATGTTGGGCATTTACCGACGTTGATTGTCATTGGCTCTCTATCCTTGGTATAGCGTTCTTTGTCAGATTCCATTCCTCGTGATTCCTAATCGCTGCTGTTTACACGTGCTGACGGGTAATCGTCCGTTGCTGATAAGCCCAGGGAAAAACCCAAACAAGGGAATAAAAAAAAAGTATAGGTTTGTATTTTATTTTACATTTTTTTATTGGGAATGCACTGCAAATAAGAATTTGGTAAGTATTATTTCATGGTTGTAAAAACTTGAAAGAGAAAAAAGAATGAGAAAAGAGTATACAAACAAGCTCTAAAAAACAAATATTTATCATTATGTTCTTGCATTTTTATGTAACATTTATTTCTATAATGTGGCGCTTTTTAGATATGAATGTATCACATAATCTTGAACGGTGGGAAGATTTTAAAAAATATTTCTCAGGCCAAAGGTTAAAGTAGTACTGAGCACCTTAGGAGAACGTGAAAGCTATTTTTTGTTGGAGGGTGATAAATATGTTTCTTAGAGAAAGAATTAATTAAAGAAAAACCCTCAAAAAATAAACATTATGCACATTTAAAGTCCAACGATGTAAGTGATAAAATTAGATAGACAGTTTACAGAATAAGAGAAAATAGTAAGAGAAAAACGGAAGGGTCAAAAAGAAATACGAATAATTATAGTAATGAAATATGTGATTTTCAGAAACAAAATTGTTTTTTTTTTTTTTTTGGGCTTCGAAAATTCAACACATTGACAGTGTAATATAATTAATTAACTAATTAACGCTACACAGTAATATTGCATTGAACTATATAATTAAATAATAACTTGTATATTGCAGCACTCCCGATGGGTGGCCAGGAGAGAATTGACACTACATGGCAGAGGAATCTGGAAATTTATTATCGAGTTATACAAAATAATTCTTTGCGCCGTGTGCAAATTGCATTCGAAGATGAGGTGATCAGCGTCCGCCACTTTGTCCGAGTCTAGTGGATGTTGGCAATAGGAAGAAGAGATTAAACCCATGTTGTACAAAGAAGTAGGGTGGCGGTTTAGCCCCAGCCGAAGGCGACATTAAGTAACAATGAACGATCTGGTACTCATCGTAACAGTCGTAATGTGGTTGAACCAAGGAACGTTAGGAATATTGGGTTGAACTCTTTTGTACTGTTGTACGCAAATTGTATTTGCCCATGTAGCTTCCCAATGTTCTTTATGAGCATATCTAATGAGCTCGAATAGGTCTCTATTTGGAAAGTATGGAACTAAACAACCATTCATCTATGTCTCTTTGGCAGCCATGTCTGCCACTTCGTTACCATAGACATCCGGAAACTCAGTGGATTTTAGTAAGTATTTCGTTAAAAAAAAAAAATGAAGTCGCATGAAGTAGCTTTATAACAAGTCGTAGTATTGAATTACAGCATATTTTCAAGTATTAATTATGCAAAAACATTATAAATAATTCTTTATAATATTTTTTGATATTTAAAAAAAATTTAAATACGCGATTTAGTAAGTGTGCAGTGCATTTGTAATCTTCTTCTTCTTCTTCTTCTTCTTCTTCTTTATGTGTCGACTACGTGTTGACATCGCAGAATTGACATCTCTACTTTCGGAAGCCCTTATCAGCTTTTCGATGGTTTTCAGTCCCGTTCATTGCTTTATATTTTGCAATCATGTCGTTTTCTTTCTTCCGAGTCCTCTCCGACCTTCTATATTTCCTTGAATTATTATTGTTCTACAAAAAAAAATATACATTTTAGAATTATAAAGAAATTAATAAAGAATCCTGCAATAGAAGTTTTAAAAGTTGCTATCAGAAATATTATTTACATTCAGATCTTAAACCTTTGCAAACTACCGTGTTTCGTTATGATGAAATAGCTGAAAATTGGTTTTATTATATTAGTAAGATTCGAAAAAAAACCAAAGGGAACATTAGTAGAAGAAATAAATCTTTAGTGGAAATAAAGAATTATTATTATACAAAAGGAGAGAAAAAATTAAAATTTTAAAGAGGTATAATACGCAGGCAAAACTGCAGGCAACAGCTAGCGAGTAAGTAAATGAGCTTTTTATAGAGTACGCGAATGATATATTGAAAATGGTGAAAAAAAGAATGATAAACAGATGATTAGAATGATGACAGTTAAACGACCTCTATTGATTTTAATAGGTATTTTGGCAAAACACGAACAAATTTCAAAAAGTAAGGTGAAATAAAATGAAGATCTAAAAAAATCTTTACTATAATATATATATAAATTCCAGATAAAAATTATTTTTATTAATTTTCATATATAGACTTAAACGAATATTAATATGCGAGTGAAGCCGTGAGTAACAGCTGGACAATATGTAAATGGAATTCAAAAAATGTTTCTATCTGTCTGTCTGTCTATCTGTGCTCTGTGCACGCTAATCTCACAAACTATTGAAGCGATATCAGTGTACAGACTGAGTGTTAGAAAGTTTTAGTGCATAATTTTTATAAGTGTCTGGTGTGATTTAATCGATCTATGAACGTTTTTGTCCATGAAGCAGGGAAAATAAAAAGATCACTCGATAAAATAATAAAAAAGAAAAAAAGTGATTAAAATGTTTACTATGGTAAATATAAATATAAATTTTGGGCAACATTTTATTAATTTCTGTCACTTTTGAAGAAAGAAAAAAATTATCCTTTATTAGTTTGGTAATCATCAATTGGTATTTCAGTCGTTTGACTGGTTCGCTCCTATCGTCCAAGTCCTCCATCTATTCCTATCCGCTGTTCGCCTTTTCAATTCTGCGTATGTCTTAATGTTTGTTTCCTTCTTGATTGTAGTTTGGTAATAAGTTTTATTAAATTATTACATCAATATCTTTACAGGCAATAATTTTTTTTTTTTTAATGCTCGAGGAAGAAGCAGGAAGAACCAAAACAAGACAATGTGGGTAATGAAGATGCTTTCTTAACTGATTGAATAATATAGGGATCGACAATTGTTTTAACGTCCAGGAACGTAGCCAGTAAATATTGATTATTAATAAATGATGAATAGACATAATTTAGTAGATGAGTGATGCAGGTTTGATTAGTTAATGTCAATAGGAGTTTCGGCAAAGTTAGTCAACTTTTTTCAAATCGAATTTTATTCCTTTTAAACCCGGCAACTCAGAATATTGATATTATACATACCTATAGAAGTTTGACGCAGGGTTCAGTCTTGAGTCCAATTTTATTCAGTATTTATATACCTCCACTCTCTTCGGTTACTTCGTAGCTTATTTATCCGGTCATGTGCCGATGATTTTGTATTTTATAGCAAATCTAGCAGTTTTATAAATTCTATAAACCATGATCAGCAATCAGCGGGAATGTTTAATTTTTTTAATTATTTTTTTTAATATTATTTGGGTTCGTTAGCAAGGACATTAGCCCAAGAAATGGGAGTAAAGAAAATATCAGATTTTTATGCGGCGTGAAACATTCAACAAGAATGTGTCAGGCGCCTGGACGACAGAAGGAGAAGGAAGGGAAAGAATAAATGCAACGCAATATGGAGTAGGAACATTGCATGATAAGAAAGAGGAGTACAAGGAAGATTGTTCAGATGAAAGTGATGAGCATTCGAACATTATGTAATCAGGATCACATACAAAGTGACCGTTAGGAGAATGTAAAGGACAATATGGAAATGGCGCGAGAGAGAATCCGAAAAGCGACGAAGGAAGCAAGCTGTGCCCAAAGCAGAGGCGGCATATCGCCGAGATGCTGGAGCGACGCATAAAAGGGAAGTTATGAGAAGATCGGACTAGAAATATCTCTACCTCCAAATCAACACCCACCATTTTGACCACGAGAAGAGTTAACACGCTCGAGAGCATTTTATTCAAATCTGCAATGAGTATATTATAGCGAAATTCTTTCAAGAGGCTATATTAATATATGTAATACAACTATGGGGCGGTGATCTGATAATTTTGAGTTTACTCTATAAATCCTTAATTCGCTCAAGGCAGATATAGCCTAGCGCTTATGTCGGTGTATTCATCGTTTTATTTTACATTTCATTACGATATAAATTGTTTACAGCTAGATATTGATACGATCTTATTTAAAAGATCGAATTGCCGAAACCTTCAGTCTCATATTATTAATTTGCGAATTAATTATCTAACGAATAACCATTATTACGATACTGTTATAATTTTTTCTGATGGTTCTAAAATCGAGGAACATCGTAGCGCAGTGGGCGCAGCTTTTTTTATCAAAAGAATAACGTTACAGAAGTTTAAGTTGCCATCTGATATGACGGTCTATACTGCTAAACTATTAGCGATAGATAAAGCTTTGGAGTTTATAACAGTCTAACTTGATGCTGATAAAAGAAACCTAGTTCGCAGCGACAGCCGAAGTACACTGTCAGCGATACAGTTCAATGCACTTAGCTATAAATTACATCCACTAATATATGAAATAAGGAATAAATGTTTTAAGATAATTAATGAAGGAATGAATTTGAAATTCTATTGGATTCCAAACCACTATGGTATAGAGGGAAATGAAAATGTCGATCTGTTGGCCAAGGAAACTGTTTCCGGAGGCGTCCCATATCCTTCCATCCTTTCTACTGATTTGGAAAATTAGAAGAGGCCATCGACAGAATTGGATAACCTTTTGAGTTTTTTCTCCTTATAATGTTCAGTATTTTCTATATTATGTAGACCAAGTTTTGACTGTCTTATTCAGATTCAGTCGATTGTAACATTGTGATTTAGGTGGTAATAGTTCAGAATTGATTTTTTTTTATATATTTGTTTTTTTGATTATTGTCCGTGTTTTTGATTTTGTTTTTTATCTTTTTTTTTCTTGTTTGGATTTTTCCCTGGACTTATCAGCAACGGACGATTACCCATCAACACGTTTCTGAAAATCACATATCTCATTACTATAATTATTCGTATTTCTTTTTGACCCTTCCGTTTTTTTCTTACTATTTTCTCTTATTCTGTAAACTGTCTATCTAATTTTATCACTTACATCGTTGGACTTTAAATGTGCATAATGTTTATTTTTTGAGGGTTTTTCTTTAATTAATTCTTTCTCTAAGAAACATATTTATCACCCTCCAACAAAAAATAGCTTTCACGTTCTCCTAAGGTGCTCAGTACTACTTTAACCTTTGGCCTGAGAAATATTTTTTAAAATCTTCCCACCGTTCAAGATTATGTGATACATTCATATCTAAAAAGCGCCACATTATAGAAATAAATGTTACATAAAAATGCAAGAACATAATGATAAATATTTGTTTTTTAGAGCTTGTTTGTATACTCTTTTCTCATTCTTTTTCTCTTTCAAGTTTTTACAACCATGAAATAATACTTACCAAATTCTTATTTGCAGTGCATTCCCAATAAAAAAATGTAAAATAAAATACAAACCTATACTTTTTTTTTATTCCCTTGTTTGGGTTTTTCCCTGGGCTTATCAGCAACGGACGATTACCCGTCAGCACGTGTAAACAGCAGCGATTAGGAGTCACGAGGAATGGAATCTGACAAAAAACGCTATGCCAAGGATGGAGAAACAATGACAATCAATGTCAATAAATGCCAAACATATGCATCCTGAAAAGAGAAGGAACGACATTGCCGAAGGTAAGAATAAAAGGAATTAGCTGTACCACACTATGGAGTACTTCTTAATTATGAAAAATGAATAATAATTATGACGACGACTACGACGACTGCGAAGACAGCGCCTACCATCCTGTCAAAAAGAAATGAATGGAATTTACACCTGACACTATGGCCACACTGCAACAGAAGCGCCCGCGGTGTCGGCTGACAAGGAGTTCACTATTTAACGTTAGGGCCGCAAATGCGACAGCGGGCCCGCAATATTAATTGCAAGCTGTGCATGTTTGTAACTGTAACTGCAACATCAGTGCGTGCTCTTCGTTTAGAGAGGAGTTCATTAGAAGTAACTGGGCACGATAAGATAGGAATACCAATGTGAAAGAGAATTACCGAAAGGATTAGAGCTTAATATGATGAAGTATAGAAGATAGGAATTTTACTGCAATTGGATAATCAACGTTGACTGTAGAAAGAGAATAAAGGACACACAATATGGAGTTGGAACATCATGTGAGAGCATCACCACGTATAGAACTGCCCTTTCAGATGATAAAGAGGAGCGCTCAAAGAAGGCATGATCAGAGTCACATTTCACTGTGCTATCGATACACAGCGGACAAATAGGAGAGGGCACTATGGAGAAACGATACAATGAAGCAGGAAGTCGACTGTGACCAGATCGAAGACGACAGATAGCAGACAGGATGAAACGGGGAAGGTGCGGAAAATGTAAGTACCATGGCTGAGCAGGTGAATTGGGGTGAATGGAAAAATATTGAGAATTAGGATTGGAGAAAGATGATCTATAAAAAGATTTCCAATTGGCTTTTTGGATACTTTTTGCAATATTTAATAATTTGTGAGAAGGAAACCGTCCGACTGGCCGCCCAGAAGAAATAGCCGAACGAACAAGATAATCCGCCTTTTCGTTGCCCGCAATTCTAGCGTGACTAGGGATCCAAAGAAAGTCGATGGTTAATGAGTGCAATCTGCGAAGGCTGGAGATTAGAGATCGGATGCGCAGAATAATAGGATCAGAGGAGGAGGGAACATATGGAGAGGAGATACGCTGAAGGGCGCTTTTGCAATCAGAAATTAGGAGGAACATTTTACTTTGAGGAACAGATGGAAGAAGCTCAATGGCACGTAGTAATGTCAATAAATGGAACAAAATGAAGGAATTTTTGAATAAGCTGGAATGATTAAGAGCAGGAATGTAGATAGATGCACTTACTCCGTGCGCCATTTTGGACCCGTCCGTAAAAATTAGGGTATGGTTAGGAAAAATTGATGAAACAGCCTGGTCAAATTCATAAACTATTGCGTGGACAGGGAGATATTTTACATTAGAAGGTAAGGAAAAAAGATTACATTCTGCTCTTAAGAGCTGGAAGGTGGACGCTGTCAAAGGCACTATAAATATCAACAAAGGTAGCTAGGGTATAATTTTTTTTGGATAAACGATTTATAGGTGTGGGACAAGAGGCAAGACATTATTATTTTCCAGCCACCAAACCAGCCCCCTTTATAATATGGACTCGAAAAGTTTCTTCAGACAACTTGCGAGAGAAATGTAACGTAAGGACGAGGAATTTCTATCCTTGGGTATGGAAATGATAATAAAGGATTTCCATGATGGAGGAGCGGAACCCAGATGGAGAATAGAATTGAATAGATTCGAGTATTTCAAGATAATATTCAGGAAGATTCTTGAGAACAGTATAAGATAATCCATCTATCCCTGGAAAAGAATTATGATTTTTCAGGAACGCTGATAACAATCTGTTAAAAGAGAACGGAGAAGTTAGAAAGTGCTCAGAATGTCATGCAACGGAGGGGGAAAAGTCAAGTTCATCAACGTTAGGAACATAAGATGGAGTAACACAATCAAAGAAATCAGTTAGCTTGTTCTCCAAAATGCCGGAAGCAAAAGGATTTAAGGGCTGCGGGTTTCGAAAAGCCTTAGCTAACCTCCAAATTTGTGAAACAGGAATAGATCTAGAAAAGGAGGAACAGAAAGCAGTCCAGGACGTTTTTTTAACCTTCTTGAGAGTAAATCGGAATTTGGCATTAGTTTTTTTGTGAGCTAGCAAGTTTTCCAAGGAAGGAGCGGCTCGAAAGGTACGAAATGAGGATACACTGGCTTGATGTGCAATTGAATACTCCGCATTCCACCATAAGGACGAGGCGTAGGACCGCCTGATGCCCCAGAAGGAGATTTTGTGGAGGAGAAGACAAATCTAATGCCGATGATATTAATTGAACAAAGTTTTCATACTGTGGAGTAACATCTAAGTTAGGATCGAATCTGTAGGAAGAGGAATCTAAGAACGAACGAAAATCAGACAAATTAACCTTTGAAAAGTTCCAACTAAGAGAACGGAATTCTTTGCTTACATGAGAGGAAGGAATCCCATGAATGGACACAATAATAGGAACATGGTCACTACCAAAGGTTCCATCCAGAGTACTCTATGCACATTTCAGGCTTAAATTAGGAGAGGAGAAAGTTAAGAACTGTAGGAAGTTTGGTTTTTGAAATATGTAGGAGAGCCGTCATTGAGAATCACAAAGTTGTAGTCTGATAGTAAAGTTTGTAGGAAAAAACCATTTCTGTTTATCGATGAACTACCCCGGGCAGGAGAATAGGCGTTCCAATCCCCGCCTATAATAAATGGATAAGGAAAAGAGTCAAGAAGGAAAGGAAGAGAAAGATACTTCAGGTTAAACAGATGAGGAATGTAGACAGATAGAAGATGAAGAGGATGAGAATTTTGGCAAATGTGTGTGGTATAGATATATGAGCAAAGTTGGAAGAGGAAGAGGGACTAGAACCACCGGGATATTTAAATTATGAGAAGAAAATGGAATGCCGAACCTAATGAGGATAGCTGCATTGCCATAACCATCCTCGCGATCTGACTAGTTACACGAAAACCCCTAATCGAAAAAGCTAATGAATTCGGAAGCCATGTTTCAGACAACAACGCTACACTTATATTATGAAAATTTAGCAAGTCTTCTAAAGCTGCCTTATTCGCTTGAATGCTACGATAGTTCCATTGAATAATATTAAGTACAGGCGTCATTTATAAGATAAACTAGCGGATTGTACAGAGAGAGAGGATTTATCGCGAAATGAAGAAAAACTGTTTTGAAGGTAAGAGGGGAGGTATATTTCGAGGTCAGAGAAAGAAGAAATGTTGTGTTTGGAAAGTAAGCACATGATGCCAGAATACAGTGTTTCTTAGAGAGCAGACTCTCCTTGATCTATAGATTGATGACTATTTTAATTGCGATTGGAATGTTTAAACGCCCAGAAATTGGGTGGGGAAGATAGGCGACTGGACGGAAGAGGTGGAAAGTTAGGTTTAGGTTTAGGAGCGTGCTTAGATGGAGTGGCGCGACGAAAATGTGTAGAAGATGGGGAATGGAAATTAGTGAGAATAGGATTCACAACAGAAACACCGAGCGGCAGCACGACTGCAAAAGTGAATGCTAAAGTTACGGTGGAGAATGTTTCGACTTTTGAGGCTTCAGAAAATGAAATGTTCTCATAAGCCATTATTTTTTTGATTTCCTTTTGACGAAGCCACTCGGGACAACGACGATCAGTAGAATGATGTTCGCCCTTGCAGTTGAGACAGACATGATTACTTGCTTGTTGATGACAGGCTGAAAGAGGATGCTTACCCGAGCACTGAGAGCAAATCTCCTGAGTGCTCCGGCAGTGATTGGCGACGTGTCCGAAGAGAAAGCACTTTGCGCATTGGATTGGAGACCGGATACTAGGCGCGACTTGAAAAATTAAGTTGTAGATTGAAATTTGATCAGGAAGAAAGGAGCTTTCAAAGCAAATTTCCATCGAATGTATTGGTATCTTAATAACATTACTGGAACGGTAAATACGCCTTACTGACACTACGGAGACAGAGAAAGAAATGCCTTCCATAATTTCCTCCTCTGTAAAGGAGGGATGGACATGAGTGATGACACCCTAGGAACATAGGCTCTAATATTATACATGTCTGGAGAAGATTTGTTGACGAGAAATGAATTAGCAGCAGCGGCCGAAGGAAAAAAAACTAAAATTCTATTTCTTCCCATAGATTTGAGGAATATATCTTTATTTATTTTGGTGTGTAAGATTTTAGCAATAGCCAGCGGGTGCAGATTGCCAAGATTTTTTTCTTTAGTCAAACTTTCTAAGTGAATTTTATAGGAGCCGGAGAGAAGTGCCCTGTATTTTAGTAGGAATTTCAGTGCTTACAGTAGAATGATGTTCGCCCTTGCAGTTGAGACAGACATGATTACTTGCTTGTTGATGACAGGCTGAAAGAGGATGCTTACCCGAGCACTGAGAGCAAATCTCCTGAGTGCTCCGGCAGTGATTGGCGACGTGTCCGAAGAGAAAGCACTTTGCGCATTGGATTGGAGACCGGATACTAGGCGCGACTTGAAAAATTAAGTTGTAGATTGAAATTTGATCAGGAAGAAAGGAGCTTTCAAAGCAAATTTCCATCGAATGTATTGGTATCTTAATAACATTACTGGAACGGTAAATACGCCTTACTGACACTACGGAGACAGAGAAAGAAATGCCTTCCATAATTTCCTCCTCTGTAAAGGAGGGATGGACATGAGTGATGACACCCTAGGAACATAGGCTCTAATATTATACATGTCGCTTAGTTGAAGTGGAAGTGGCACGTTTGTCCTCTTCATTTGTAGGAGTAGATGTTCTGGAAGGACGGAGCGAATTTAGCGGGCTAGAAGTAGAGGTCTGTGAAGGTATCGATACAGAACTGATATTGCAGATATCATCCGAGACCTGATCTGCCATTAGTTGGTTAAAGGAGGTGTGAAGTTCATCTTCAACTGGTGTTTCCTCAGGAAGGCCACTAGTGGTTGTAGGACGAGCACTGCATTTTCCCTGAGATTTAAAAGAACGGGGCATAATCGAGAAGCTGATGTGCCCCGGCGCTTATAGTAAACTGTATAACAAAATGCAGTTATATATGCAAGAGAAAAATATGGCAAAAGGAGCAGAAATAGAAGAAAAAAAAGAGGGAAAAAACAATATATATATATATATATATAAGCGAAATAAATGTAAATTAAAGTAAATCAACGAATGATACAACTGTATCCGCTAAAATTATTAAATTGAGTTAAATAAACGAAGAAAACAAGTAAAAGTTAATCTTAATAGAAAATAAACTATGTGGTAATAAAATTAATCGTTAGATGAAAAGAAACAATTTCACCGAGATAAACCGATAAGAAATCAGTGCGCGAGCGATCAATAACGTGAGAAATCAACGACATACGTAAATCGTCATCAACGTTAAACCTATACTAATTTTAGATACCCAACCTATGAAATATTACAAATAATTTACACCAGAACTACATTACCACCTTTAACAAATATTAAACTATTATCAACGGTTTATTTGGAAATTCACTTTGTTTAACTCCACATCTCTCAACCCAAATTATTGACAAATTAAAAAGTACTATTTTTCCTCAATTTTTGCTTTGTCTGAATAAATTCATCCTCTAAAGATTATTTTTATTGAAATAATATCATATTTTCACAAAATATAATTTCCCGCCTAAACAGATTCATTTATTAATTGTATAACACAAAATTACTATTAAAGAATACTTACATTCCATGAATGTTACTGTATAAATAATATTATCGTCTTCCACTATCAATTTCTAGCAAAACATAATTTACTCAGTCTGGATAACCTAGCGGGAAAAATAGAAATAAGGAAAAATTAATATTCTAGACTTACGAATTTCTAAAAATACTTAATCGCGTTGTTTAAAGAATTTAATAAACGAGAGAGAATAGTTCGCAAAAAAACAACTATTACTGCGGAATAGACTACAATATTATTAGCATTATTGTTTTACTATTAGAAAATTTTAAAATTAACCACAAAGAATTTTAAACTCTAAGAAAAGTAGTATTAAATTTTTTTAAAAATAGATATAAGTATGTTGCTAACGTGAATATGAATGGTAAAGAAAAAAGTATATAAAAGACGATCAAGGAAAAGTCATTTAAATTTTAAAAATTTATATTCAGTGTATACGCATCTTGGAACTGACAGTAATACAAAGGGACCCCCCCCCCCCCCCCCCGTAAAACAAGTGGAATGACCCTATTTTCGAATTTTAAAATTAACTTAGGCTAATGTTTTTGAAGTATTTAAGATAAGGTTTGGCCATATTAGTAGCTTCCGACGCCTTGGTATAACCTGTGTATAACATAAAAACTATCATTTTTAAAGATCATATTTTTCTCTAGAAATAAAAATAACACCTTTATGAAAAAATTCAGGCTCATATAATATACTATGACTAATATGTGTGTATTCTTTCGAATCATAATATGCAATTTGTCTACTTTTAAAACACTTCTGAAGTATTTAAAATGCAAAAAGTTTGTTTACTAAAAGGGCTACAAGTAATTTTTTCATTTAAATTACATCTTTGTTTATGGCAAATGCAATGGTTTAATGAGAAAATTGGATTTCAGTTAGGGTCCTCACAAAAAATTCAAAAACCGATTTTTTGGGTTTCTTTTTATGGTTTTTGGCCATTTATAAATAAAATTGATATCAATATTCTCATTAAACCATTGCATTTACCATAAAAAAATATGTAATTTAAAGAAAAAAATTATTGTAGTCCTTTTAGTAAACAAACTTTTTGCATTTTAAATACTTCAGAAGTGTTTTAAAAGTAGACAAACTGCATATTATGATTCGAAAGAATTCACACATAATAGTCATAACATATTAAGTAAAGTGCATTCGATTTCAGTTTCAAAGACGATTCCAGAAAAAGTGAAAATATAATTTAATACATTCCATTTTATGGCAAGTCGTTTGAAGAAGTTAGTTTGTAACTCTTCCTTTATAGTTCTTTTCATCATACAAGATGCAACATTCTGTCAACTGATTTTCTCCTGTTATTACTTTAAAAAATGTGTGTCTCCTGCAAATACTGTAGTGATAAGTCTAAACCGAATGAGAGAATATTACTAGTTATCTGTAATTCTCTCCAAAAATCCCACATCCCCATAAATGACTGCAGTTATACACAAAATGTATGAACTTTATTAAACATTCAAACTCTCAATGGGTACAACCATATACACTTCAGAACAGATGTATTACTTTTCATTTGAAAGTCTCAAAAATATCTGTTATA
The DNA here is from genome assembly GCA_039619475.1 of Icerya purchasi. NCBI lineage: Eukaryota > Metazoa > Arthropoda > Insecta > Hemiptera > Monophlebidae > Icerya > Icerya purchasi. The sequence goes on from CM077115.1 coordinate 369,427,271, forward strand.
AAATTTATAAATTAGATTCTACCTGGAGTTTTATAAAGCATGGAGACTAACATTTCAAGTGATGTTAAAACTTACAGGGATGAAGTTAGAGTTGCTAACTAACTAAGATATGGTTTTATTTTTTGAGGCTAGAATATAGGGTGACATGTGACAGAGTGTAAATAAATATAGCAATACTAAAAATGTTTATCTAAATAACTGCAATAATAGAATTAAAAATAAAATGATGATCATGATGACAATACATTTATAGAACATTTAAATACTAATAATTTACATAGCTGATCCATGAGCAATCCATGTCCCGTTTAGGCTATCCTTCAAATTAGCATTTAGCAAACAATGATTTACCACTATGTCTTCAATTGAAATCAATTAGAAAATGTAATAGTCTAGTTAATACACTGGAAAATAAATGTAACTGCATCATTCACTACAGATACCTTAAGCAGATGATTGGATTAAAATTAAAACTGTAATAAGTTCATCAAGTTATTTATTTTGGCCACTCGGTATGGTTAAAACCGTATATCGTTTTGAATACCCTGCAGTAGAAGTATACTGCTAATGAGTTTGAGAATTATTGAAAACTGATTAAAAATATATTTTTAGCAAAATTATGGAGAATTTAAGACGTAAAATTAACATGCAGCTTACAACAGATGAAGTAAAATTTACAAAGATGGTTAGAAAAATATTTTAAGGGTAGGACAATATTTAGTGAAAACTGTTTTTTAGCTGCTGTATGCATAAATCCACAAATGATTAAATTTAATAAGCCAATTTATATTAGAATGACTATTTTATATATAAGCAAATTGAAAATATTTGATTTTCATTACAATATAATATGTAACCCGAAAGAATAAAATTGTTGGCGTCTCAATTACAGACGTAAAAATTAATTTGATTAAGTTTTTTCCTGACCTAGAGATAGAGGAGAGACCATTAACTTTTCTATAAAAAATAACTACATTCAGGGCAGTATCTAGACCAAAATTTCTGGGGGAGGAGGATACGAAAATATTTTTATTATTATACACATGTGTAGATATATATATATATATATATATATATATATATATATATATATATATATATATAAGTGTGTGTGTGTGTGTTATCATGAAATATATTTATTTATAAATGATACACGAAAGCCTTGTAGTCAATTATTATATATGCAATATTTGAACACTACAGTAAAAACAAATAAAAATAGTCGTTTCCATAGAATTCATAAAAATTTTAATTTTCTTTTCTTTTGTCAATAATTGAAAAGAAATAAATTTATTCTGAATTTCGGTCCGTTTAATTCAAGCAGTTATGATTTCGCAGACATTTCAGGGGTGTTGAACCCGGACCCCCCCTCAGATACGGTCCTGACTACATTGTTATATACATTTCAATATTGTTTGCTACATTGATAATAAACACTTATTTTTACATAACGCTTTTGTCACATTTTTTTTTGTTTTTGTTTTTTTTTTTTTTTGAGAAATACAAACCTATATAAGTTATAAATAAGTAAAAAAATCAGGGACTACTATTACCTGAAATGTTTCACCAGCAGTGACCAGGCCATTTGCAGCCGAAAATAATATAATTGTAAATTTAGTTTGACGTGAAAAGGTTTTATCTTCAACAATAATAAACTGAGAATTATTAAGTTTTCCAAACAATGAGCAATTTTCCAAATCAATCGGTGTTTTTTTAGTAAATTTCGAAGCCAGTCTGAAACACTGATCACGTGACAATGATAAAGAATCTGGATTTAATGAGTCCAAGTAAAGATTAATGTCTTTTTGCTGCAAAACCGGGTTTTCATCCAGGCCTTGTAACGAAAATTGCTGATCATTATTGTTTTCACAATAATCCTGAGCAATTTCGCTCAATTTAATTTTTAGTTCGAATAATATGTCGTTGCACAATGAAATTCGTTTTTTTTCGCTTGATAGTACAGATTTTTGCTGCAATTCTCTGCTAATCCTGCAGCATGCGAAATTCATTGCAGAAATATACTGCTCCGTAGTCCTGCAATTAATTAATTCAGCAAATTCATTCGTAAAATTCACCAACTCCTTTTGCATTTGTCGTATTTCTTCATTTTTATATTCCGGTAATAACCATGTTACCCTTTCCAAGGAAGACCACAAGTACTTTAGTATGTGAACTGGACTCGACTGAAATATTTTCTCGTTGTTTATTACAATGTCTTTCCAAAACTGTGTTCTATATGCCATCTCTATGCAGTTTTTATAGACTGCGTACTGTTCCATTACAGGTTGCCTCAATTTAATGAACAACTGATCTATGTAAGACAACTCATCCTCTAGTCCATGCTGAATTTTCTGAAAAACACTCAGTGATGCACAGGATGATAGTATATTGTCAAACGTGTTCTTAATGTACTGTGCGCATAATAAGACGTTGTCAATTTGAAATGTTTGCAAAGAAACAAATTTCGCAGAAGAACCAAATAATACATTCCGTAACAACATGGGGAGCCCAACGGAATTGTCTACTTGTATCACATCGCTTATCACACTGAAACCCGCATTTTTTACCATGTTAAATAAACTATCTATTTGGTCATAATCTTCTAATAACATTGGTATTAATTGTTTACATGCTGTGACATTAATCGCTATATTGCCGATGAAAAGAAAAATTGAAGTCAATTTAAACCAATCGATTGAGTGAAGCTCGTTATTTTTATATTTTATAAAAAAATCTAATAAACAAATAGTAATTCCAAGTCCAGAGAATGCTATTTGCGCACAATTTAATCCCAATAAGGCCACCGTTGGAAGAATACCTTGCAAAAAAGCCGTTTTAATCAATGTTGCCATAGCCATTTGTCCACCAGCCGCTATTCCACCAACGACATTAAGAACAACATTGGCACATTCCAATTTGTTTACTGATTGGCCGTGACGAGTTCCATCAATAATCCTAAACAATGAACGTCCACCATTAACAGCTACCCCTAATGCAGTTACTATTATACCGCCGATAAGTAATTCTGGTACCACAACTGGAACAAACACTGAGATACCAGAAAGTGCCGGCCCTGCAATACCAACAGCCTTACTACCAAAATCAATTACTGCATCTGTAGTGTCATTTTTTGGGAATTTCCCAAATTTAACAACTACCACATTGCTCTCAGCCAGATAAATTCCCACTTTTGGGTAACATATTTGACATTGTGGTAATTTATTGCATTTTAAATAGTCTGACCATCCTTCATATACTCGTTTTGTGTGCCACTCTATGAATAATAGATTTTTAACACCCCCATTATTGTATTTATCCAGTCTAAAAATGGGATAAACGGATTCCCCCTTCTCAGTTTTCATATAAATAAATACGACTGCAAACAGTATATAATCACTGCATATTCCGTTTCGGCGCATTATGCTGAAAATGAACTCTATTAAATCTTGAGCCCTCTTATTTTCTTCGTCCGAGTATTCTCTAGCTGTAGGTATTCCATTTATTGCCAATAAAACTTTTTGCTGTAGTTGTTCCCGATTCAATTTGTCCCACAGTCGATTACCAAAATACAAAAACATTTCTTGCTGAAAATTAACAGCTCGTTTTTTCCAATCAATTGATAAATCCACCATCTGAAAACATTTTTTTGTAATAACAAATGCTATTAGTCCATCTTGACTTATAGATAATTAAAATTATATATATATATATATATATATATATATATATATATATATATATATATATATAAATTAATATGCGCATAATGTGCAAACACATTCATATTTTTGAACATATATACCAGTAGGCACTTGTGGTATATTAAATTGCATTGAGGAAGTAACATATGTTAGAAGTAATAAAAACAACACTTCGAGATGCATTTAAAAACATTTGTAAACATATAACATAAAATATTACTCGAATGATATGTTCTTGAATACACAATTACCACTAAAACGCACTGGGATTTACGCTAAGTTCTGAAAAGAGATGAAGATTAAAACTGAAAGTATTACGAAAATAATTGTGAGAAAAGCGAATCGAAGGAACTGTTTCTTTTTCAGTTCCGGCTAATGGAAAAATTTAATGAGCATGATTATGTCTAATTATTTTTAAAAACAACGAAATTAGAACGTACGTTATTTTAATATCGATATTAGAATAAAAATTTGTCTAATAAATAGAAGGGCGGTATAAAGAACAGAAAGGTTGGTCGTAATATAAAAATGAGTAAATCTAAATTGAAGATAAAATTAGCTATAGCACGAAGTTAACGCCAGCCCCCCCCCCACCGCTGTTTTCATTAAATTGAAAAATTAACTGTAATTGATGTAATTGAGCGGTGGCATATGGTATTTCGTCCATGTACTTGCAATACCGCCGGCGTTATAACTAATTATAAAGTGCGAGAATGTTTAGAAAGCGGTGTGCGGTAGTGCTTACTAATGTATATGCGAGGGAGTATTTCAAATTGTTGCTTTCAGGATGCAGATAGCGTTTTGTTAGATTAAACGGGCGAATGGATGTATCACAATGACACATATAAATGCATGCACTCCTATATATTATTAAATTATGTTAAGATCGCACTGTTGGTTATGTATATAAGTTTATGGTTTGCAGTCTTCAAGTTCTTAGTCAATATGCTTAATTTATATGAATTTAATAGGCTGGTTATATGTGAGCAATTGTGTTTCCTCTTCATCCAAATTCTTCATTTTCTGAACATACTTATAAATAAATTTACATCTCAAATATGATTCCACTAATGCAAAACTGGGGTAAACACAACTGTATGAACTATAGTGATTTTAAAAAAAGGACTGATAATATAAACAATATACTTAAACTAAACAATCCACTAAAAATTAATACCGAATTATTTCACGTATTGCACTTAAACATAAGAAGTGCTAGGCGAAATTGGGATGAATTTATAAGTTACATTCACAAGACAACATTAAGCGTTACTGTATTAACAGAAATAAATATAAGAGAGAATGAATTAAATTTATATAATATAGCAGGTTTCGCGAGTTATGGACTTCAAAGATCAATGGGATACAACGGGGGAATACTTGTATTTGTAAATAATAAATTCAAATGCAATATTCAGGAAGTAAAAAATAGGTCAAATATGGATCTGTTGACGGCTGATATAGATATAGGCGAAAATATTCCTTTACGCTTAATTGCTATATATCGAACACCGAGTAAAAACGTAGGCAAATTCATAAAAGAAATCGCAACACTCTTAAAGAAATTAAAGAACAAAGACAATTTCCTAATTTGCGGTGACTTTAATATAGACTTATTGCTTCATAATTCACAAGTGGAGAACTTTTTAAATGTAATTTCTGGAGCAGGCGGAGTTCAGCTAATAAGTGGAATTACAAGAGAAAAAGATCGCATACAGTCATGCATAGATAACGTATTTATGAAATACAATACAAACGAAATTACTGCGGGAATAATTAATACGAAAATATCTGACCATTACATCATCTGCTGTGCATTTGATATTTCGAATAGGAAAATACGGCAGGTTAAAAATTCCCTGAAGTACGTTTTTGATGAAAAAAATTTGCAAAAAAAAGCTGTTGAATACAACTGGAATGAGGTGAGAAACATCACAACGTCAGAAGGCATATACGATCACATACATTCAGTTTTTAAAAGTATATATAAAGAATGTAAACTGGGAATAAACGAGGGTAAAAAGGTAACTAAATACGATCCTAAAAATGAATGGATGAGCCAAAAAATAATAAATTTTATGAAAATCAAGGATCAGTACTTTAAACTTAGTAAAGGAAATCTAACTAATATTCGATACAGAAACCTATTTAGAAAATATCGAAATATAGTAAAAACAGAAATAAGGAACGCTAAACAGAAGTACTATCAAAATCAAATAATGCTAGCAAATAACGATACCAAAAAAACATGGTTTATAATTAATAATATTGTTAATAAAAAAAACAAAACATCAATAAATGAATTTATCATAAAACATTTTGAAAACACTACAACAGTAACTGAACAATTTAGTGAATACTTTTTACACGTTCGGTTGAAGAGCACAGACACAAATGTGATATCGAATTACCATATAATAACTTCAATAATTCTACTGTGTCTTCTTTTTATATTCCACCTGCAAATAAATTCCAAATAGGAGCAATAATTAACGATCTAAAAGTACATAAGGCTTCCGGATGGGACGAATTTAGGGTAAAAGATATTAAGCAAAACGTAAATATATATACTTCTATTTTAACTAACATGATCAATCGCTCTATAAAGGAAGCGAGTATTGCAGAGGCGCTCAAAAAAGGTATTATTAGGCCGATCTATAAAAAAAGGGGTTCAAAACCAATGTGAAAATTACCGCCCAATAACAATAATACCTGTAATAGCTAAAAGATTAGAACGCTACGTTGATAAACACTTAAAGAAAATTATATTGAAAAAAACAATCTACTCTATGAAAATCAACACGGTTTTAGAGAAAAAGAATCTACGATAACGCTATTAAGAACAATGATAAATAAGATAAATAAGAAGGGCAACCAATTTATAATTACCTTTATCGATTACGGCCGAGTTAATGGCCATTTTACGCTCCATAATCTATATTTCCTCACATCGTTCTTCTTCTAAATATTTAATTATCTCCGACTCCATGTGTACTCTTAAAGCTATTTCCTCTCATTTCCCCTTTCACTCCTCTGACCTTTTCATCCACCGTATTCGCTCTCTCATTCACACTCTCTTCTTACTTCACGCTATCCGCATTGAAATGCTTTGGGCCCCAATCATATGGGGATAGAAGGTAACGAAATGGCAGATTCCTTGGCTCAGATTGCTGTATCCTCCCGCTTTTTTTTCTCTAAAATTCCCGTTTCTAATTTACTCCTATTATGCAAAAAGTTTCATGTTAGATTTTGGTCAGATTTTCACGTTTCTTCCTTTTCTAAACATCCTTCCTTTTATTTTTCCATCCAACCTAATGTTCCCACGCGGCCTTGGTTTTACGATTTTCCTTCGCTTCGCCGCTCCGTTATTGTCCCTATTATCCGTTTACGTCTGAACTCTTCTTCCTTCCTCAAGTTTTCGTTTTCATCTCGCTCTTTCCCCTTATTGCCCTTTTCACTGTGACGACGAAGCCGTCTGTGATCCTGACCATATCCTCTTTGAATGTCCATCCCTCGTGAACGAACGCACTTCTTTGTACTCCAATCTGCTGTCACTCAAATTCCTTACTTCTTATTGTGCCTCGTATATCCCATCGCTTCCGTCGATCTCAGTTGTTCCTATCCTCAGTTCTTTTATCTTATCAATAGCTGACCGAATCTACATTTAACTGATCCTTCTCCCTCGTTTCGTTTCTGGGCGAAGATCCTTTGTTAACATGCCCAAAGGGGGGTAAAAAAAAAAGAAGAGCTCTCCAAAGCTTTTGACTTAGTTGACGGTGATCTACTGATTAATGACTTAAAAAATCTGGGTATATTAAATAATCAACTAATGTGGTTTAAGAATTATATAACGAATAGGAAAAGCATAGTAAAAATAATTGCAAGGAGGAATAGTAATGAACAAATTATTCAGTTTGGGTTAGGTCAGGGAACTATACTTGCACCCATCCTCTATCTCAATATACACTAACTCATTATACAGGCATATTAAAAATGCAAATGTATATGTATTTGCTGATGTCAGTAAAAGTTTTTTTTTTTTTTTTTTTTGGGCTCGTCAACCAAGGACCTTTACCGAGAAACAAAAGGCAAGGAAAGAAGTCGGTTATATTTTGATCCGATCAGAAATTTTATCTAAAAAGGAACAAATAGCAGGAATAATTAGTGGGGAAGGAAAGGACAGGATATAGGATGCACAATAAGGGGTAGGAAGTCCAAGCTTAAGCACATAAGAATATAAGGGAGAACGCTCCACGGAGAGAGATGAACACTGGAAAAACACATGATCGTCGTCGCAAATAACTGCATCATCCGGATGGAGAGGACAGTGTGGAGAAGAAATCAAGGAAAAACGAAATCTGGAGGAAGGCAACAAAAAATGGCCAAAGCGCATGCGAACAATGGAAACAACATCAGAACGCCGAAGGGAGGGATACAAAAGAAACCATGAATATGCAGAAAGAGTAGACTGAACTAACAGATGAAATGAATAATTATTAGAAAAGGAGGAAACATAGGTGTCCGACCAAAATCGGATATGAAAGCTTTTACAAATTGATATAAGGTTATCGGATGGGATTTTTAAAAAAAAAAAGACGAGAGGAAGCAGCAGCAGCCCGAGCCAAGGAATCAGCCGCTTCATTGCCAAATATGCCCGAGTGGCCAGTTACCCGCAGCAGATCAATATTGACTGAATGGAGATAGGAAAGATTGTGAATGAGTGAACGTATACGGAGGATAACAAAGTCACACGAATGATCAGGAAGGGGAGAGGATATGGCCTGAAGGGCGCCCAAAGAGTCAGAGATAATTAAAAATTTAGAGGAAAATTGATTCGAGGAAATGAAATTAATAGAACGAAGGATAGCCAACAATTCGGCTGTAAATATGGAACAGAAATAAGGAAGGCGAAAAGATTCTGAGAGGTTAAAATCAGGAAGGATGAAGGAAGCACCAACACCACCAGGCCCCCTCGAACCATCCGTGTAAATGGTAATATGAGAGGAAAATAGGGAATTGATAGTGCTGTAGAATACCTGTTTAATTACGGCTTGGGGGAGATTTTTTGCAAATGAGGGGAGGATAAATACCTTAGGAGGATGACAGATATCAGCGAAGTCAAAGGAAAAATAAGGGAGATTATTGAAAAAGATAATATGCGGCCAAAATGAATCGAGACGATGTGAAATAAAAGCCAGAATAGGGGTTTTGCTGGGAGTGAAGCGCCAGCTGTTATAAATCGAAACATAAGACTGAACAAGAGTAGAGGATGCGAGAGGAAGACGTTTAACAAGGAAACGATAGCCTAAATAAGATCTACGAATAGATAGGTGTGACGAATTGGATTCAGCAAGAATAGCAGGGGTTGGAGAGGATTTAAGAGCGCCAAGACAGAGACGAAGGCAAGAATTTTGAATTACATCTAGTTTGGAAAGACGTGTCTTGGACGCACTACCATGTAAAAGTTAAACGAGTGCGGTGTTTGTTTATGCGTTCGAATAACTCTTTATCAGTGCAATAAAACTAATTTGGTTCGTATTATCTCGTCGAATTTAACAGTTAGATTGATACCGAGAAACAACACGAACGGCGGTAACGGTGTCGGAAGACACTACCACAATGGAAGGGGTCGAAGAGGAAAGAACTGGTCTTTCCTCCTCGATCCCCTGCTTAAGTAATAATCACGATAATCAGGTAAATGATAAATTAGCTAATAATGATAAAAATGACAATAGCAACTCTATGTTGACAGCAGCGGAAGCAATTTCGACGTTGTTGTTATATGAAGAAGATATAGATTACGGGGCGTACAAAGTAATATTTCAATTAATAGATAATAATAATAATATTTCTTGTCTTCGATTAGCAAGAATATTAAAACATTTAAATTATATCGATAGCGTGGTAGAAATCAAAAAATCTGGACGTTCTAAAGTAATTGTAGAATGTAAAAATAGATTAACGGCTAATAACATAGTTTTAGATGATGGAATATTAAAGTACGGATTAAAAGCATATATCCCACTATTTTACCTAGCTAGATCGGTAATTATTAGAGACGTAGACCTAGATTTCTCTGAAAAGGAAATATTAGAGGATATAGACTGCGGTTTATTTGAAATTTATAAAATTATCCGATTAAATAAGAAGATAATAAAGGAAGGAAATATTAGTTATGCCCCATGGAAGACGGTGCAGATCTTCTTTCATGGGAAAGCAATCCCAAAACACGTCTTCATTAATAGAGTACGCTTCCCGATAGAACCCTATGTTCAACCGGTACGCCAATGTTATTTATGTTTTCGGTATTCCAATTCGTCGAAAAATTGTAACGCAAACAAGAAAAGATGTATCCGCTGTTCCTCGGATAAACATTACAAAGTGGAATGTAAGGAAGACCAGTTTTGCATTAATTGTCGAAAAAATCATGCTCCGACGTCCCGTAACTGTGTGGAAAGAATCAGGCAACAGGATATCAAATCTTTAATGTCTCATAAGAATTTAAGTTTTTCGGAAGCTTCGGCAGAAATTTCAACGGTAAACAGAAACAATTCATATGCAAACCGAGTTCGGTTTTCAGACTATGAACACAATGCGATGTAGAAACGAAATTATAGTAATAATTATAGTATCCTGCAAAGTGAAGAATTTCCCTGCCTCCTCGGGACTGACGGCAATAGCATTCAAGACGATTTCAGCTATATTCCAGAATACGAACATTCTCTAATTTCAAGGAGTGGATACCGGCCATCGGAACACATTAAAATTAGACAAAATACATTTGCTGAGGAAAATATTGCAGAATCATTTAAAACTAATAAAAGATCTTATGAAAAATCACCTCAAAGTCCGCTTTACTTATCTAAGTCGAAAAGGGAATACACTAACCCCTTTATTTTTACTTCGCGTATAGCACAAAGCGGAGTTGACAATTCTTTGAGAAATGACAAAACTAATAAAATGATATCAACAAGTCAAGAAATGAACAATTTTAAAACAGAAAAAAATATAAAAAATAACGTACAAAACAATGAAATCTTAATAAACATTAAAAATAATAGAGATATGATAGGAAAAAGTCGTCGCGATAGCCTTAGTTGCTAGAGCGCTTGACTTACGATATGGCGGTCACGGGTTCGATCCCGAGCGACGACGAACTTATTACAAGAATTAAATAAATAAATAATCGCTAATAGTCACGTGGAAGGCAATGGCAAACCACCACGTACAACATCATATGCGCGCTAGGTCAGTACACAGCAGACCCACACCGAACGGACTGCACTTGTAGCGCGATAACAAGCGGCTTCAATCAGTTCCGAATGTAGTCTTGCGTGTATACACCTGCGTTGCATATTACAATTGCCTGGTACACAACCTATATCGGTACAGCTAAATGTACGAATAGGTTGCGCCAACGCGCTATGTAGCGTACGGCACCTGAGATTGAGGAAAAGAAAGTAATACAAAAACGATAGTTGTCAAAAAAAAGATTAATAAAAAATAAAAATAGTCAAATTAAATTAAATTAAGATAAAATTAATATAAGAATTAAAAATTAGATGGAAAATAAATTTTATATAGTGGAGTGGAACTGCAGTGGCATATATTCGAGCCAAGAGGAATTAATGCAACTATTAAAGATCCATGATGTTAAAATCTGTGGGCTATGTGAGGCATGGTTAACAAGTAATCAAACATTTCACATTAAACCATACAATTTCGTACGATTTGACAGACAATCGGGAAGAGGTGGAGGATTAGTCTTGTTAATTCACCAATCAGTACAATATAAAATTAAAGACAAAAATACATTACAATCAACGAAAATACCACAATATATTGTGATAGAAATTAAGTACAAAAATCTCTATTTAGACATTATGCTAGTTTATGCTCCTCTGGGACACAGAACAAATAACTCAGAATGAGAAAAGGTGATGACAAACTTAACAAAACCCTTCGTTATTATGAGTGACTTTAATGCCTTGCATACCTCATGGGGGGCAGCAGAGGATAATATTGAAGGTAAAAGTTTGGAACATACAATAAACAAATTGCAATTATATATCGGTAACACTGATCAGCCAACACGTACAGCTTCCTTCGGTAGAAGAAATAACAATTTAGATCTAATAATGGTATCTATCTGCTGTATTGGCTACACAGATAGAATGTAGGGTCCTGTCAGATCCGATGGGGAGCGATCACCCCCCAGTCTTGACCAAAATAAAAATTAATGATAATGGAAATAAAAGAAAAAAGGAGAATGGTGTGCACTGGAATCTTAATAATCTAGAAATAGATTGGGATAAATATGTACAGGTTATATCCGATAAAATAAGTGATATAGACGAAGATGAGTTTGTGGCCACGTCCCCCGTACAGAAATATGAAGTACTAGGCTTGGCAATACAGGACGCCCTCGACAATAGCAAAAACAATAATATAAAAAATTGTACAACTTCCAACCAAAGATGCACAAAAACTTGGTGGAATACAGAATGTAATAAGCTAGTCGCACTTAGAAGGTCAGCTCTGCGTATATTCAACAGAGAACCTTCTATGGAAAACTATATAAAATATAAAAAACAACAGGCACAAACAAAAAAAGCCTTAAAGGATATAAAAAGGAATGAGTGGCGAAAATACTGTAGCCAGATTGGGCCTAGGATTAGTCTGCGGGAGATATGGCAACGAATTAAATGGTTTAAAAACCCATCCATCAATACGAAATGTAGTAAAAACACGAGTTGGATAAATAAATTTATAGAGAGATTTGAGAGTCCAGTGGACACCACAAACCTATCACTAATATTAGACAATATTAACGAGAGAGATAATGAGATATTAAATAGAGATATTACGATGGAAGAACTAAATGGTAGTTTGGAACATAACAAAAATACAAGTGTAGGCATGGATGGTATTCCATACGGGGCAGTAAGGAAATTACATACAGAAAGGAGAAAATATTTATTAAATTTTTATAATACGGCCTTGAATTCAGGATTTGTTCCTGAACAATGGAAGAAACATTATATTTGTCCAATCATTAAACCGACGAAAGATCCAATATTGCTGGCACTGGAATTTCTGAGAAACCGACAAAATAAGAAAATTCTAATACTATCAGCAGATTCGCAGGCCAGCTTAGCTAAATTAAAAAATACAAATCCGAATAAAGCGTATAATATTGAAATAAAGATTAGAAAACTGGTAATGAGACTATACAAACAAAACAACATAGTCAAATTTAAATGGATTCTTGCACACAGAGGAATTGAAGGAAATGAAATAATAGACAATTTATGTAAAAGGGGAGAATATAAAAACAGGCAAATTAAGTTAAACTAGGAGAAATTCGTTCCTTATATAAGAGATGATGTAGTTAGAAAATGGAACGCAGAGTATAAAAACAAGAGTGAAATAAAAGGGAAAATATATTACGCTATTAAGAGCAAAATAGAGAAGGATACTTGGTTTAAGGGAAAAGGTTTAGAGCGAGAATACATTTGTACAATATGTCGTATAAAATTAGGCCATCATCGGACACCAGTACACCTGGCAAGATTAGGAATAACAAATAACAACAACTGTAATGAATTTGGATAAGAGGGGTCAATTGAACATATGGTCTAGCAATGTGAGAAATACAAAAAGGAAAGGGAGAAATTGATGAAAGAAATTTTAAATAAATATTACACATTACCGATATCTCTATATCAAATTGTAAAGGAGCCATTGTCCTTAGAATGTAAGGCGTTATATATATTTTTAAAACTGCTAATGTAAAAATATAAGAAGGAAATAGTTAGGTATTTAGATCTGAGTATAGACTGGCCAAAAGGCGAAAGCTGGGGCAAAAAAAAAAAAAAAAAAAAAATATTTGCTGATGATATTGCTCTATTAGTTGAACATAAAAAGCTAGAGACGGCAGAAAAACTACTGCAAGAGGATATAGATAATTTTAGTAAATGGGCACATGATAGGAGGTTATGTGTAAATACAAATAAATCGAAATTATTACATATCTGAAATAGTACAAAAATGAAAGTCGCGACCCGCGATTCATACTTCACAATAACGAATTCTTACACGAACTTCATGAAACGAATAATTCACCTTCATGTTTATGTCCGCCTCTTGAAAACGTAAAAGATTTCAAATATTTAGGAATATACATCGATAGATCACTGAACTGGAAAAACCAAATACAAGTTTTAAATTCTAAAATAAGACAGACAATTCCAATTTTATATAAATTAAAGCAAGTGCTGTCTTATTATAAAACACTACGTATATACTACAATTCAATAATTATGTCTAGAATTCTATATGGAATCCAAATATGGGGAGAGGCTAAGAAAACGGAAATCAATAAAATCGGTAAAATTCAAAAAAGGTGTCTGAAACTTATACTATATCCTATTGGAAGCGAAGCGACTCGAGATCAACATGGTGGAAGGAAAATAATGAAATGTTTCCCAAGATGTACTACTACTATTACAGGTTACTTGAATTTAGTAGGAACAATATAAAGTTACCAACTAGGCAAAAAACTCGAATAACAAGAAATCAAAATAATACATATTACATATACCCTAGAGGGTCTAATCTACAAATCGATAACATAGATAATTCGATCTTAACTAAAATAATGAGTAATATTCCCAATCACATTTTAAACGAAAACAGTATTGGTGTATGGAAAAAGGAAATAATGAAATGGCTGAAGGAATGGTGTAAGGAATAAAAAACCAAACTAGGTCACAATTCTTTCCATTCAGATAATTCAGATATGCAACTATTTGAATATATATTTTCTTCTGTGATTATTGCGTCTTTCCTTTTCCGATACTTTTCTGCTGTATTACTTAAAGAAGAATAAGTAAGCGTATTGAATACAGAAACAACCTTTATGTTTAGTGTGTATGCCTAACTAGAGTGAAAGCACGCATATTATAAATATTTATAAGACATATATTAATTAAGGCGTATTTATTTCGATTTCGTTCAATAAGTATGAATAATTTTGTAATGTGTATAAACTGAATAAACGATAATAAGAGTGTCGGGCACTCACACAACGGGCATACTTGCCCTGTAAGACCCACAACTTATTTAAATTTAAAAAAAAGAAAGAAAAAAATTAATTTAAGCGGCACTAAATCGATTTTGGCAAATAAATAAAAATTATGAATGTGATTCAAAATAATATTAACGAAATAATTTATATCATATACATTTCCAAATCCAATATCCGGATTATTGTAAATGTAGAGTTTGACAAATCAAAAAGTTAATTTCAACGTTCGTATACATCACGGAAATGCAGTCTTAAAGACAAATAATAGTTGTTAATCTTTTTTTTAAAAAGAATGCAAATTTTACTTAACACGGAGAAGAAAAAGAGCAAAAAACGAAGGTATTTAGTATGTTTATAGCAAAATAAAGTTAAAATATATTCTGAACCGTGAATCGGTAATGACACCGAAGTAGAATAATGTTTAAATTCTCGGTTTTCCGGGTCCGAAAATTCCCTATTTCTTGATCACTACAGAAAAACTTACATCAACCTTACTCCGTTTATATAATAATAAACTTAACAAACTAAAGTGAGTACAAATATAATATCAGCAGGAGAAAAAAGATTACAAATTAAATTTTTTAATTATCTGAAACTATTTTAATCTTTATTTTAAATATTGCGTTTTTTTACACAAATGTATATTTTTGCCTTAATATCACACAACGAAGTTCATGTAACACGTTGATTGCAGCACTTCTCCATTAAGGTAATTCCGAATTATAAAACTTATTCGAAATATAACATCTGTAATCGTAGCCACCGACTTCATGGAGTTCAGGAACTCATGCCCTCCCTTTAAAAAAGGTGTTTTTAATTTTTTTCCGATTGCACAGTAAAATTCAAAGTTTTTCAGAGTATCCAAAACCCTTGGCTTATTCCCAACTTCCCCGATTCGGTAGACACTCGGCATACAATTTAAACATGTTTTCTATACTTTAAAAACGTGTAATAACGCATAACGTTACTGATTTCGTTTCAAAAAAGATAGTAGTAATGTAAAAAAAAAAATTTAAATAAATCAAGTGAAAAAAAAACAGACGAAATAATCGAAAAGGAAAACTGTTGTTAAACGAAGACTAAAGTGATTTAAAAATTTTATTTTAAGAACATGTTTAGTAATTTGTCCAGAGGCAACGGTATTTTAGAATATGAAAAAAGATTAGTAGCAGCAGTTGAAAAAAAAATTTCAGTCTACTAAACATGATAACCGATAACGATGTACGACAACTATTATCAAGACAAAAATCTGGTAATGTACTGAATACAAATAAGTATTTAAAAAATGGCACTGGAAATAAGAAATATTAAAAGTACATGTTGCTGAAGAATTTAATAGTGATATTAACAGTCTGCACTACTAGCAGTTTTTGCCACTAAATATAACTTAAAGTCAAATACTAATAGAGCATTTTTATATGACATTAAAAAAGATATTACAATCTCGTAATCGTCCTGTCCTAAATCGTATCTATCAGTTTCAAAAGCTATATAAACCTAGTAGAATCTTGACTGTTTCGTGAATTAGCCGGGTAGAGAAATGTTACCTAATATATCATTTTAGGCTTATGCGAGGAAAACAATTTAAGAAACAGTGATAAAATTTCGTAGATTTGTTCCTATTTTTTTCATGATTTTCATTTTCATCATTGTATTTCGTTCTTTATTCATTTTTGTTAGGGTCTGTTTAGACAACTGTTAAATTAAACACTAAAATAAAAGATCCGGTCACAGCTATAATTTAATATTCGTTGAATAAAAATACTGTAACTAATAAAACGCCGATTTACGCAAATGCGTATTCAAACCAGTCACTAATTTCAAAAAAATTTTATACACGTAACTTTTATTCAATTAATGGTCTTGTTTAAAGAGTGAAATTTCAAAAACCGATCAGCAACTTTTTAATGAACATGTACGGTGAAAGAAAAATTAGAAATTGATTGAAAATTTTAACTTCTTTAAACGCGCAATAACTAATGTCAAACCATGAAGTATCAGTATGTACAAGATAATTCTATGTTATGATTTTGCTCTTATTTTGAAGTACCTCATTATTCGTAATCATCAAAGATTCAAGTATTGTAAACCCCACCACCCCTCAGATACGGCCCTGGTTGTATACATCGAATAAGAAAAATTCATCGCTTACATACATAGCATAGAAAATTTATATTCTTAAAATAAAATTTAAAAAGCTCTTTTATACTTTTACGTTAAAATTACATATAAGTGACGATCGCTGAGAAAAGGTATGTAGTGTGTCGAAAATGCGGTTTTGACTTGACAACGGTTTCGGACACTTTTTCAGCATGCTCTTCAACGCGAAACAGGTCAAACTGATGTTAAAACAAAATTTTCCCCTGTTCTAAATCGTAATTGTATGTTTAAAGTTACCCCTTAGAAGTAGTGTATTATACTGCGAAACTTTAAACACGTTTTTCTTGAAAACTTGTTTCCTGACACACTATGTGTACCTTTTCTCAGCGACCGTCATATATATATATATATACATATATATATATATATATATATATATATATATATATACATATATATATATATATATATATATATATATATAAATTCGGCCATTTTGGCCTCGCAAGAGGCTGTGCCCCTTGACCCTTCTTGCTTTCATTTCTGTCTCTTTCTCTTCTATACTTTGTATGAAATGATCAAAATTTACAACGTAATTCTTATTGGCATCAACAGAAAAAAAAAAATATAACATAACCACAAAAGTCCTATTCTAACATTTAACTTTCATTATATAAAATTAAGACATTTTTTCGTTACATTTTTCGTTACATATTTCATTACATAAAATTGTGACATTTTTTAAATAACAATAACAAAAATCCTATAAAATATAACAAACGTTACATATAATAATTGGGACATTTTTCTAGGACATTTTTTTGGGAAATTTTTTCGAATGGGAGGTAGCCTAAGAATTACGTTGTAATTAATATATATACATAATTTACAACAAAAGTGAAATTACTTTTACACATAATAGTAAATTTTCTAATTTATAAACATATAATAAACATTTCTTGTTTTAAAAGAGTACTTAAGATATTAAACATTTCTTACTTTTCGCTCTTCTGCTACTAACAAAACAAAAAATTTCAAAATTCAAAGAAATTTGCGACTTCACGCACGTAATCCGGGTAAGACAATTTGTATACAATACTCTAAAATATGTCACAGGAAAATAGCCAGTTTTGTTTACTTTTGGGAAAGCTAACTGTAATGTATACCTCGGAATGATATCTCCAAAATAGACCTTTTTAATCGATTGTAACTATCGATAATATTAATGAATTATTTACAATTGGAATTTACAAAGTGATTTTTGCGGGGTATTGCTATGTCGACAACAAGTTAGGAGAATAACAGATTCCTACATTAGCTGTTATTTTTGTTTACTATCATGTGTGTTCTTTTTAACATTCGGTCTATTATTTCAAAATCTCACAACTTTACCTATCTATAAATTTTAGTTTCGGTATTTAGTATTTTTCATTGTTTGTTGTTATTGTTCTAAAGTTGTTTTTTCTGTTTTTAAAAAAAATGTTTGAAAATGAAATTTTTCAAATCCTAAACTTAACTTTATCGAAAATATAAATTCGTATTTATTCTTTACTGAAGGAGAACGTAATTTTTAAATTTTTAATAACTTCTTATTATCAAAAGGTTTTACATTTTTGATTAGGACTTCGCGGAAAAATAAAAGTATGTGTTGTATTCTAGAAATAGTATTTTCTGTATCATATAATAGAAATGAGATTTTATTAACAATTTCTGTAAATTTAAATATATAGGCGATAAATTAGCATGGAACAATAAGAATATTCTTATGTTTGGAGTCATTTATAAATCTTACCACAACATTAATGCAATGTACTCATAGGCCACAATATACGTAGTAAGAAAAAATCACAAAAAACCTCTGAATTAGTCAATTTTTTATTTTTAAATTATAAACAACATTAGTTAAATAATAAAATTCAAGTCTGTTACTTGTATTTTAAAACATTTTGCAAAATGATCGTTCAGTAAAGAAAAAAAGATTTCGAATAGAGCCTACAAAAAAAGTTAGTTGTAAAGCTGAAATAATAATTAAGAAAATTATGTGCTTTCCTAATTACAGTGTTTCAAAAAATATTAATGATAGGAAAACTGAGACATGCACAATTATTTTGTTTACTTTGATAATCTTTCAATGTACCATACATAAATTTATTACCATTGGCGCACCTAGGATTTGTCCCTGCGAGGGGGGGACTAAAAGAGTAGCATATAGGAAAATGTAAAGGCAGAGGTCGAACATGTTTGGTATATTTATATACCTCTCTCTATTCTCTCATTTACATATTTATTTTTGTGTAAAATGTATTATTTAAAAACACTTTATATTTTTATCAAATATTAATTTTTACTGTCAAAAATTTCCCGGCAACAAATTTAGCCATTATTAACACTGTCCGTTTAATGAAAATATAACAGTTAGGAATTAATTTAGAATTGGGAATGAATTCTTCATGATTAATCGTATAAACATTATCTCAGATATATGTTGAAGTATTGTTTTTTCTAGATTTTACTCGGATTTATAAAAGCAGTACATAGCATGCAATTCTAAATTGATACTTACCGAAAGGGGTTAACAATTTATTGGAAACGAAGTGAAATTTCACATTACGATAAAATTACCATAAAATCTGTACATTTTTTAAAACAATATTTTAACCCTCGATTGGTCGCGTGGATGACTTATGTCATCCACTGTTTTTTTTCTAGTTGTAACTTTCAATACATAGAAAATTGAACATTACCCGTTCATGTATCTTCTATGTAAACCTTAGCAATCACATTGCAATAATCAGTTAAATCATTGTAGTGTGTATGCTTTTAATAAAGTGCATTAAACATGCTTGGATGACGATTGTCATCCGCGCGAGTAACCAGCAAAGTATTTTTTTCCAGACTGAATTTTTGCATTGACTTTAAACTTCTTCGTTATTTCGGTTATTAATTGCGTAATAAGGAAGACGATTTGTGTTCTGTTTACATATGTTATTTATGCGTCAGTAAAAATCGTTTTAGATTTTTACTGCGATGTATGAGATTTGATAATATCCATGGCAGAGATTGCCAAAAAGCTATATATAAACTAGCTGCAATAAGAGAAATACACGAATTATTCGTGAATAATTTTCGCGAATACTTTACTCTGTCAGAGTATTTAAAAGTAGATGAACGGTTATTGACATTTTATGGAAACTGTCCGTTTCAACAATATATACCCAGCAAGCCAGCAAAATATCGACTGAAGGTGTTTGCTTCAGCCGATGTAAAAATAGCTTACACACTAAGTTTGGAGCCATATGTTGAAAAGCAGCCCCGTGGACGTTATTTTGCAGGCAATTCTGCTCAAGATATTGTAACTAGACTGGTTCAGCCAGTTGAAGGAACAAATAGAAATATTACTGGCGATAACTGACAAACTAGATTTGTCATTAGTGAAGATACAAAAAGATAATAAACTGACTTATGTTGGAACCATATGTAAAAACCAAGGTGAAATTCCTAAAATTTTGAAGATACAAATCTATTTTTAAAAATGGATGACATATGTCATCCGCGCGAGTAACGACTAAACTATTTTGCGCGCGACTAATGGAGGGTTAAGTTTCTAACTTAAGTCTTTAGAATGAGCAAAATCAATTACAAATAAGTACCTTAGATATTACTTTTTTAAATTTAAGTAATTGTAATTAGACAATATAAAAATTTTATTAATATATTTCAGATATATAAACTTATATAATATCAACAATTATAATTCAGTTATAATTATTATTCATTAGCGATTTGCGGTTACTCTATATATTGTTTTTAAATATCACCTGTTACTAGATCAAAAATAGCAGACATTATAGGAACCTGTTATTCTCCTAACTTGTTGTCGACATATACCCAGTTGTGTTTTGTTTTTTGAACAGATAGATCGTAACAGGCTTAACCGAATCTAACCCGATTTTGAGTATAAGTTTGCAGCATTGGAAATCGAACGGAAAATTTTGAGCGATTACAGCGCTACCAGTTGGCAATTAATGATTTCTTTATTATAAAGATAAAAAATTATACTATGAAAAGAAATATTGTGAAAATATTACACATGAATCTTATACTTGTTATACAGCTTAAAATAAAAATGTTGAAGTATAAAGTAATTTCCAACGGAAAATTTGTTGTTAAAACTATTGTTTGATGAAATCTTTGATTTTTTTTTATTTGTTGATTACATTATGTTCAAAAACAATTTGTTCTTCGATTTAATTTCTCAAAGTATTTTAAGCTCAGAAATACAGTTCTTCACACATGAAAAAAGGAAAAAAACTGGGTGAAATTTGATATACCAACAGTAGTTATAAATTGGCGCTGAAAAATTTTATTGTATATTATTGTTTTGCTTAAATAAAAATTCTGAAAAATGGAAAATTTCTTTACTTGCGCAGTATGTTTCGGGATGTTTAAGAGTAAATTTATTTTATATAAACACATAGTTAAACAAAAACATTCCATAGAAAATGGAATACCAACAGATAAACTGAAGGTGATGTAATAAAATTTTGTAATTCAAAGATATTATTTATTTTTTTATATTTCCTTATAGCAAGGCCGTGTCCACGGGGGGGTTACCCCCCCCCATGAGAACTGAAATAGTTATTATGAATACACAAAAATCTGAAAAAAATCACAAATTTAAAATAAATATTGATGATTTTTTACAGTGTTCTTACCTACCTTTAAAAGAAAAAAGAAAAAATATACTCCATATTTTTAGGTACTTCATTAATATCTTATGCAAAATTTTTTATTACGAGTATAATGAATAACATATGTAATTTTTATTAATGTTTATACGGAGTAATTCATTTATGTGAATTATTAATATATAAATCAAAATGATGGAAATTATTAATAGTACGAATATTAGTGAAAAATGTATTGTTAGTTATAAAATAAATATGCGAAGAAAATTTTCAACCCCCCCCCCCTTTCCAAAATTCTGGGCACGGGCCTGCCTTATAGTATATACATTTTATAGAGGAAATTATGTGGTGAAGTGTTATAAGATCTGTGTTTGGAAAAGTATGGCGAAAATAAAGTAAATGGTCAAGATTATAAATGAATGTAAGTAGGGTCATATTTATAATAAAATTTCACGGGTGGGGGAGGGAGTTACAAAAGTATTTTTCTAAACATATGTGACGGTCGCTGAGGAAAGGTACATAGTGTGTGTCAAAAATGCGGTTTTGACTTAACAACGGTTTCGGACACCTGAAAAAGCATGCTCTTTAACATGAAATAGGTCAAACTGATGTTAAAACAAAATTTTTCCTGTATGTTTAAAATTACCTTAAAGTACGAAACTTTAAACGCGTTTTTCTCGATTAATTATTTTCTGACACTATGTACCTTTTTTTAGCGACCGTCATGTATACATATGCATTGTCATGAAATATATTTATTTCTAAAGAGCACACTAAAGCCTTGCAGTCAATTATTGCATTTGAAATATTTGAACAAACTACAATAAAAACAATGGTTTCTATGGAATTCACGAAAATTTTAATCTTTTCTTTTGTCAAAAATTGAAAAGAAATAAACTGTTTATTCTGAATTTCGATCCACTCAATGCAGGCAGTCATTATTCCGTCGATATTTTAGGACGTTTAAGAGGGGGGAGGGCGAACCCCGAACTTTGAATGTAAGTATGTTAGCAAAAAACAAATAAACCGTAGGTACAATAAATACAAAAACGGAGAAATATTTATGATAAGTAGAGTCATTGGCATACTGAAGAAGGACCACGGAGCCATAGCTTCCCTAAAAAATTTCCGAAATTTTTTCCAAAATTAATTTTATAGAGTAAAGTGTGATAGTACAGAAAAAAAAAAATGAATTCGATGTAGAAATGTAAAATAATTTTGTTTTACGTTGCTTCGTTGGGTTGTAGGTAGTAGTGATGGGTAAGTCCGTTCCTTGTTGTTGTTTTTTTTACCACGTGTGTATCGTTTGTTTTTTCCCGTTGTCAACTTTGTTGTACATACCGTATTTTAACGTTTTTTAAATCCGAATTTCGTAATTCTTTTGTTGAAATAGTCTTTTTCAGGGCTCCGCCGTCGTTTTTGTAAAAGGCTTTAGTATTTGAAATTAACCGCAAACAACTCTTTTCAGTTTGGTCGGTTCATACTTATGTTACCCGCAGCGAATTGTTTAATTTTTTCGTTTTTTTCGAACGTGATATAAAGCATGGACCGAAAAACTAAAAGTGAAGGTACCTTGGAGTTACAAGAGAAAAAAACAACAGGAATAGATGGAATACCAGCGAAAATCCTAAAATGCCTAACGCCAAGAATGGAAAAGTCATTATTCCAGATAATAAATGACTTCTACGAAAGAGGTGTCTTACCGGAAGATTATATAAAAAGTAAAACGATTACACTACCAAAAAAGGGGAATATAAAAGACTGCGTAAATTATAGAACAATTGCCCTATTGTCACATACTTCGAAAATCCTATTAAAAATTGTAAAGAACCGATTAAAAGAAAACATAGAGGAGAATCTGGAGGAAGATAAGTTTGGATTTAGGAAAGGAAAGGAAACAAGAGAAGCGATACTGGTTTTAAAACTTATACTAGAAAGACGATTAGAAAGAGACCTATGTAACATTTATAGATCTAGAAAAAGCCTTCGACAACATCGATTGGAAAATATTATTTCAAACGCTAAAAGAAAAAAATATAGACTGGAAAGATAGAAGGTTAATATTAAACCTATATAAATCACAAACTATAATAATAGGGCGTTAATGGATACAGATTAGAAGCTAAAATATACGGAAAGGAGTTAGGCAAGGATGTCCTCTTTCACCGTACCTACTTAACTTATTCATTGAGGAACCAATCGAAAGGATGAAAAGGAAATCAAAAGGAGTAAAAGTAAACGGGGTACAAATCCACTGCATACCTTTTTGCAGATGACATCGCTCTACTGGCGGAATCGGAGAAGAATATGAATATAATGCTTAGAGTTTTATCAGACGAATTAGATAAATGGGGAATAAATATAAATAAAAAGAAAACGAAAGTAATGAAGTTTAGTAAAAGAAATACGCTAAATAAAAGGATAAACATAAAAATAGGTAATACTCAATTGGAGCTAGTTACAGAAACATGTTATCTAGCAAGCGTAATAACAGAAGATAATGGAAGCCCAACAGATGTTAAAAGGCGAATAGGACAGGCCAAATGCTCATTTAATAACAAAAAATCAATATTAACAGATAAGAACATTAATATAGACGTCCGAAAAAAATTTGCAAAAACATACGTTTGGAGTGTGTTCAATTATAGTTGTGAAAATTGGTGCCCAACAGCGCAAGAAATAAATAAACTGAATTCAATAGAAATGTGGATCTGGCGTAGAATGACGAAAACGTCTTGGACAGAAATGAAAACAAACAATGAAATCCTAGAAGGAATACAAGAAAAAAGAAGTTTAATAAACCACATTGAAAGTCGGAAAATAAAACTGTTGGGACATGTGATAAGGAATAATAACTTTATAAAAAATATAATGAAGGGCAAAGTTACAGGCAAAAGACCGAGAGGAAGACCAAGAACATCTATAATGAAAAGCGTATATGACCGCTTGAATATAAGTAAATATCAAGAACTTCGGAAAATGGCTATCAACAGGATACAATGGCTACAGCGACAAGATATTTCCTTTAGAGAATAAAAAAAATGTTATATACCTGTACCTAATTTTTTTAAATAAAATTCGTACGCTTACCTAATTTGTGCTATTACAAACATTATGTTACGTTTCCATTATTATTTATTTATTTTTCTTTAAAAATAAAATTTGTTAATTTTGTATTTTTTTTGATAAAATTCGTTGGTTTTGCAATTTTTTTTTATTTTAATTTATAGACCACGGAAATAGCTAGGTACTTAGTCGAGTTACTGAGTTACCACCCTCTAACTCATCTTCTAAATTCTAACCCCGACCAAAAAAAATTCTTGAGTACGCCTTTGAGTAGAGTATAGTTAAAATTTCATTAGAAAAATCACTAAAACAATAGATGATATGAAAAAATAAATAAAACATGAATTGAAGGACTATAGACTGAAGAAAGAAAGAAGGAAGGATAAGTGCAATGTGCAGCATTTCTAAATTTTAACAAACAAGCACGATATTTAGTACAAAATATAATGTAATATTAACGAACAAATTATTTCGATTATACTAATGCCTATATAGCAATGGGTATTTTGAGCTTCGATAAACTTTTATAAAATGTATGTATATGCACTCTATTGATTTCGTAATAATTTGTTCGGTTTGCATAAATTTAATTATCTAATGGTCCTTCCATCCAAATTTTAGTCCGTCTTTAATTATATTGATTTTTACACAACATTTTCAGTAACAGTAAGGGAGAGCGCCCACTTAAACGATACGATTCCGATATGACAGCGATTTTAAATGGAAAGCGATAGCAACACGATTCCGATAGCCCACTTAAGCAACACAATTTATCCGCTGAAGAAGCAATTTAATTTATCATGTCGTGTGATAGTGCAAAAAATGTCATATTTTTCTTCGTTTTCCTGTTCTTGTTTTAGTGAAGAAGCAATGTATCGTTAATAAATCTTAACAATTTAAATCAAAAAAGAAAACAACGTTATTGAGTACATTCATTTTTTCAAAAGAGTAACAGAATGAACGCTTTAATGTTTATAAAGAACTGAATATGTACCCGGAAAAGTTCTTAAGTTTTTATAGAATGAATAAGGAAACGTTTAATTGGTTAGTAGAGAAAATTGGCCCAGAAATTGTAAAAAAAAACACCCATTTTAGAACATTTATACACCGCAGAAACGTATTTTAATCACATTACGGGAAATACACTTGTTAATTATGTATACCTAATGTTTGGAAACATTTTTTATACCATATATATATGTATATGTGGAAGGCAGTGGCATCCCACCACGTACACCATCATATGCGCGCTAGGTCAGTACACAGCAGACACACACGACGGGCTGCATTTGTAGCGCGATAACAAACGGCTACTATCAGTTCCGAATGAAGTCATGCGTGTGTACACCTGCGTGGCATATAACAATTGCCAAGAACGCTACCTGTTCTATACAGCTAGATTGTACAGATAGGTAGGTAGTCTCGACGCTCGTAATCGAGCTAACGAACGAATAGAGTAGATAATATATATTGCTGTTAATTTATATTACATAACAAAATAAGAATATGTAAATATTAATATTTATTTCATAAATATGAATTGTTTTTAAAAATATTCTGAAATAAATTTAAAACACCGATTTTAAATTGTTATTTTTGCCGATCATTCATATTACACATTAAAATTCACAATGTAAACAAACAATCGCTAGCTCAAGCAATAAAAAATAGAACATGTACTATGTCGTACTCGAGCAACGGCGATACGATAGTTGCTTATCGGTTGCTTGTCACATCGCGTAAGTGAGCGCTAACTCATTTAATAACGTGGGTTATTTTCTAAACTACATTTTGTCGCTATCGTATCGGAATCGTATCGCTTAAGGAGGGGGTAAAGTTTTTAAAATTTTTTTTTGCATTTTTTTTTTTTTTTATTTGCTTATATGGATGTACAACATTTCAAGATTATTGTGTCAAAATTTGAAGTCGATTGCAACAAAACTAACGGACCTATAGAGTTTTGAGTGAGCAGTGCTCCACTTCGGTTTTGAACACCTACTGGGCAGCTACGTAACGCGGCTACCTGGCAGCTGTTTCATGCTCTTTTGAACTTCGTATGTTCCAGTTTCGCCGTGATTGTGTATTTATTATTAGTAAAATGACGAAGAAAATTAGCAGAGAAGATCGCAAGAGGACCAGTTCCCGATTAGATCGATCAAAAAAAGTAATACTTCCACAGAAACGCAAGACAGACGATGTCGAAGCAAAAGATACATCGTCCAAAAAAAAAAAAAACTGAATACTTTTAAGCCATTTGGGCTACTTACTACCATTACTGTTCAATGGACGAGAAACCGCAGCACGATAAATGCCCGAGCGGCCAAGACTCGTGGTGTGAATGGCAGAAAGTTGCAGCTGCAAATGCTCTGAAGTAATTCAAACACAGTTACACTGCACTTCAAAGTGACGTTTCTGAAGAAATTAAACCGATATATGAAGACTTGAGTAAGGGGGCACTTCTGCAGCGATATCTTGGAGGATTCACTCAAAACAACAGTGAGAGTTTGAATCAACTCATTTGGAAAATTACCCCACAATCACTGAGTGGTACCTCAACTGTTGTTGAAATCACAGCTCATATGGCTTCATGTATGTTGAATGAGGGCTGTTTTGCTTTGCTCTCATTTATGCAAGAGATAAACATCAGTACAGGGTCAAGTTCTCATGAATGGACGCGTGCAGTAGATTGAACAAGCATAAACAGAGTGGAGCAACAAGCTGCACTTGAAAGTAAAGAATGCAGAGCTCTATGTCGACAAGAGCAAAAAGCTGCCTTAGATTTTACAGCTGAAAGCTGTGAGCTTTATACTCTTAGCATCGATGACTCTGAATACGTATACTAGAAGAAACACTCGCGTACTCATGTTTAAGTCAAATTTTTTTGTACATAAAACTTTAAAGCCTTTTTCTCGCATTTGACATTTTTAAAGTCCGTAGACACTGTAACCCGATTCTTTTGAAATTTTATACAGTGTTTCTGCACATCAATTACGAGGTAACGCTGGGATTTTTTTTTTTTTTCTTTTGATTATTATTTATTTTACAATAAAAAATTTGTCGATTTTGTTTGGCGAAAATCGCGTTTTTGACTTCCAAGTGTTAACAAAAATTAAAAAATCAAAAAAAAAAAATATATCCTCCCAGCGTTACCTCAAGAATATGATTAACTAGCAATAGCATTTTGATTTTTTTGATTTCAGATGACCAGTGGTGACATATAGTGTCTACCGCAAAACAACTTTTTTTTGAGGCTTCTTCGAAGATTTGCTGCTAACGGCTTGTTTTTTAATATTTCTTATTTAAAATTTCAGAAAATATTGTTCAAATATTACTTTATTGTATTACACTTAATAAAATATATTTGCATTCACTGGAGCATAAAGAAAAACTATTGAAAATGAGCCTTTTTTTACCGAAATTAACTTTACCCCCCTTAAATGGGCCTCACTCTAAAACGCATTTTCTTGATTACTATAGGTATTTCATTTTTTGGCTACTCAAATTTTTATATTCATCTTACGAAAATATCAATTGCGGATCGTAGACTGCAATATCTATAAGAAAAAAATGAATACATAAATACAATTACATCAGTGGAATTATTAACTTATATTATCATTTGATTTACATAAACAACACTTAGTAT
Organism: Icerya purchasi; assembly: GCA_039619475.1. NCBI lineage: Eukaryota > Metazoa > Arthropoda > Insecta > Hemiptera > Monophlebidae > Icerya > Icerya purchasi. The sequence goes on from CM077115.1 coordinate 369,455,561, forward strand.
TTAGCCTCTGTAAGTTTTGCAGATGTCAGAAAAAAATCACTTCTTAATGGAAAATTCGAAATATGTTTTGTTTTAGAAACTGCGATAATTAGTATATATTATTATTACTAACTTCTCAAAATCCTGTTAGATTCGGTTGAGCTAATGTAAACATAAATAATTTTCATCACGACTAACCGGACCAACTGATCGCGCTCTAAGCGCTCCGTAAAATTTTTCTGTTCGATTACCAACGCTGTAAACTTATACTCATAATCGGGTTACATTCGGTGAAGCCACGAGCGCTTGCGATATATCTTAATTTATTGTTTCAAAGACATTCATCACAAACGAAAAGTTGAGGGTGAATTAGAAGTTAAGAAGTGAATTTAGTTGAGTGATATTTTTGTGGTTTATTTATTTTTACTATTTGTGTTATTTCTATAAAAATCCGTATGGATAGTTAAGTTAATGTTTTTTTGTTATTTTAAGTTACGATGAATATTAAACATGTTATATTATGTGGCGGAAGTAATTCAATATGGAAACGTCAGATCTTTTTATGTTCTAAGAAATTAAAAAACTATTACGATCGATTAGGCGTTTCTCCGTCAGCAACTCAGACAGAAATTAAAAATTCATATTATGAATTATCTAAATTATACCATCCAGATATAGCGGAAAATAAAGAAGATAATGTACAGAAATTTCGGGAAATATGTGAAGCATATGATATTTTGGGTAATGTAAAATCTAGGAAATTGTACGATAAAGGCGCTTTTATTAAAGGGAAAATAGATATAAAAAGTGATGTTAGTGAAAATGAAGCAGTCAGTCGTGCAAAAGTTAAACAAAAAGTGAGCCCTAGTAGCGATTCAATAACTCAAAGTGCCGATATTTATATGAGAGAACATTTGGCTGCCCAATTTACGGCCTTCCAAAACCTGAAATTTGATCAAACGGATGAACTGAGAAGTACTTACGATCTAAACACGAGTTATTCCTTCGGTATCGTTATGTCGGGTTTATTTGTAGTTTCTTTTGTTTTTTATATGTTGTGGGAGATTGAGGATCGACGAAAACTTTAAAATTAAGGTAATGTCCGATGTAATTGATTATTGCTTGTAAACTACTATTTATGTAATTTATAAGTAATTAATTATTCCTTAGTCATAATTTAATTATTATTACCGATGTAATGTAAATTAACTGAAATTTCTTTCAACATTTCAAAATATTTTTATGAGATCATTTAATGTCGGTTCATTAGGCGTTTATGGTTAAGCAATTTTGTTTTGAGTTATTTCGTGTAATAAGCTTCCAGCTAGTTACCCTCATAAACTAACGATTAATAGTTTTATCATAAAAATATATTACTTATAAAATTGGATTTGTAGTAATGAAGCTTTTTTCTAATTATATCATTATAAACGTGTTTTATGTTTTTGGTATTAAATAATTTTATTTTTAATAATTTAAATTAAAACAACTGCTGCATTTGCTCATAAACTGTTAAATTATTTTATTTAAAAAATTTATCAGTATTATTTGTTTCTTTTTTGGATTAAAAATTTGCCTACTGTAATAGTTAGTTAAGAGATTTTGGTAATTTATTTTGCGCTTGTGTTTTTTATTTGAAGTGAGTTATAATTTCATTAATCTACTTTCTTACTATAGATTAATGTCCGATCGAAGTTTCGGTTTCGGTCAAATATTAGCTGAACCTTTGGCTTTAACTGAAACTTTGATCGTAATGCTTTGTTTTATTCCGTTGTGTGCTTTTTAAAGATGAAACATCGTTTAATATTTGAATTCATTAGACAATGATCACCTTAATTAAGACAGATATGTTTAAACAAAATAGTTTCTCAGGAATATAAGCAAACGGTGTAATTCACTCAATTTAGCATATTTTTTATACTTTATCATTCGTTTCAATTTCAAAAATTTCAACAGAAAAATTGATCAAGTTTCCGGTAAAACAGTGAGAAAAGAAGCATTATGACCATCTTAGAATACTTTTTGATGTTTATGTTATTACATAAAAACAGATCTGATTTTATAACAATAACAGGCGATAAATAGAAATGACTGTTGTTTTTAAATTATAATATTAGTCTGTTTAATTACGATTATTAATTGGGTAAATTTTTATTTTTTTTTATAAAAAGAATTATTATGTAATAAGTATATTTGAATTTTATTTTTAAAAAATCTTAAAATTTAAACTGTAGTTAAAATAATTATAAAAAAAGTTTCGGTTTCAGCTGAAAATTTTGTTTCGGTCGGACACTATTATAGATTAAAATTAAACAGTGTCAACTGTAATTTTTTTGTAAATTACATTAAGTTAATATTTGTGTCTATTGTTGCTCTCGTAAAAAGCTAAAAAGTTATACGTTAAAGATATTTTATAAAATATCTTCTATCTTCTGTAAAATAATTTTCTAAAAACACTCTAAAGGGTTATATTGTGGCTTTCTTCATCGCGAAGTGCTGAATAAGGAATTTTGTTATGTTTTTAATCATAATTTCTTTTTTTTTTGTTACAATCTGATTAAATGAAAATTGATTATAAAATATCCTTTTAGTAAATATCAGAAAGGAAACTGTTTATGAAATAGCAATTATATTTATAGGTTGCGAAAATTTTAGCTGACAGTTGTTTTTATATTGTTAACTTTGTTAGGTGGAATATTTTTACCTTTTCTTTATATTATACTAAAGGATGATTATTACATGCATAGAACAAACTATTTTGCAATTGTTAGTTTCTTTCATATTTATAGCATTTATATTTTCGTTTTTTATCTGTTCGTCCGCTGATTGGATCAGTATACATTATTTTAAATGTCACTGTAAATATTGCGAAATATGAAATTTATAGTGCTGAAAAAAAATGTAATTTATTTGTTTTATGAAACAAATGAAATAAAGAAACAAATACTAGCACATGTGAAATGAGAAATGCAATAATTTATGTCTGGACCGATTGAAATTATTCCCGAAATGTGCCATAGAGAACAAAAAAAAGTAATTCGAGGCTCTGTGTTGTAATTTATTTCGTTATAAAGTTATAAAAATCTTGAACTTACGACTGAAAAATAATTACAAAAACGGTATTAAGGATTTAACGAATTCAACTGTTGTTATTCAAGTTTATTTCTTAGGTAAGAATGTAGTGACATCATTTCTTTTACAATTTTTTTTCATTTATCTCGGTTCATGGTCAAGTGGAATGCTTCTTACGCGCCGTACCCAGTTGGTGCCTCATGATGAGAAGAAATGAATTGTTGAGTGAGTACGTATATAATTTTCAGATTAATTCTTATATTGAATTTTAATTTATATTTGGTATGAAAGTATTTCTTGTTCAATTTTTTCATATAATAAATATAGTAATGTACGAGTTCTGATCGGATGAAACAATTTTGGATAAAAGTAAGACGGATACAATAATATGTTTGATTTTTTTATTGTATAAAAGTTTGGAGATCAATGGTATTGGATATATATTATCTCTTTAGATCAAATATTCATTAAATTCTAGTTGAATATACTTATATATATATATATATATATATATATATATATATATTAATTTAAATAGTTAATTTTAAAAGTTAATTTACTAAATTAAAATTTATAATACTGTAATGAATTGTATAAGTGCGGAACATAAACCACGGTAAAATGCGTGTGCTTACTGTTTAATTTATTCAATCCTGTAATGATGGTTGCTGAAAAATTAACATTCAGTTGACCAAAAATCGATTATTAAAGTCGGATCAACAATGTTTTATTTGCGCATATTGGCGAAAAATATACTGTTACAATAACATAACTGATAAAAACGAATAATTTGTAATTATATTTCATTAGTTTTAAGTGTTAATCGATTTTGAGTTAGTGTGAAGAAAATTCATGTCTTTGGTTATTCTCAAGAAGTACGAGTCTCCTGATCAAAGAAGAGACAGAGTAGCCAATCATGATGTAGGGAGCGAATGGCTGTTCGTTTCATTTAATCGCATTATTGATTTAATATTATTTGATATAAAATACTAAATAAGAAAACAAAACTAACATTAGAATGGCTAGCGAAGCAACGTCTTAAACATAAAAGGAAGTTAATGATTTATTTTCGGGTTTACGGTGCCATTTCGTTTGAAGTTTATAAATATTTCCTTGGCATGATTACTGTTCTTCCACATTTTGTAGTTATGTAATTTTTAACATTATCTTCGATTGATTTTGTAATAAACTACGCAACTTTTTTTTTTTTTTTTTTTTTTTTTTTTTTGTGCCAAATTGCTCCTAGCTGATAACAGCTATCTGGCAATTTTAGTATTAGAGCGTAACATTGAGTAGCACTCTATCCAGCGATAGGTGCAGAAGATTACTTTTCCTTTTTGTTAGGCTAAGTCCATCGGCTTGACTCTGTCAAGCCGCCGAACTTCCATCGAATTATCCAACAATACGATCGCTAAGTAATTTGGATGTATCTCCAGTCTGCTAGCATACTTTTTTGCATCATTAGTTATTACTTCTAGCACGGTCTTGATTTTTAGATCTTCATGTAGTGTTAAGTTGGTGATATACCACGGAGCATTGACTATCATTCGAAGGATTTTATTCTGTATCCGTTGGATGATCGCTATATTGCTCTTTTTCGAGCAGCCCCATAAGGGGCAACCGTACCGCCAAATTGGCTTTAGGATTTGAGCGTATATTAATAGTTTATTTTCAGGAGATATTTCTGATTTTCTGTTTAATAGCCAGTACATTTGCTTCAGTTTTGCATTTAGTTCGATCCGTTTTGCTGTTATGTGTTTCTTCCATGTTAATCTTTGGTCGAGATACATACCAAGATATTTTACATCTGTGTGTTGTGGAACTGGAACATCATTCAGGATTATATCTTCCGTTGGCACAATTCTTCTGTTAGTAAAGATTACTCGCCTTGATTTGCTTTCATTAGTTTTAATCTTCCATTGGCTAAACCACGATGAGAGTTCAGTAACAGCTTCTTGAATGGTGTTACGCGCTTTAACCGGGCATACATCCGAGCATAAGATCGCGGTATCATCAGCAAATGTTGCTACCTGCACGTTGGAGGGCGTAGGAATATCTGACGTGTATATGAGATAGAGTAGTGGCCCCAGCACACTTCCCTGCGGAACGCCTGCTTTTATCGGATATATATCTGATGAGTCATCTCCATACTTCACAAAGAAGTATCTTTCGTGTAAGTATGACCAAAGTAATTGATATATTTCATGGGGAAAGTGACGTTTTATTTTGTGTAACAGACCGTCGTGCCAGACTTTGTCAAAAGCCTGGCTTATATCTAAAAACACTGCGTCACAGTACTTTTTCCCTTCGAGGGATGCCTCTATAGTGTTAACTATGCGGTGCACTTGTTCTGTTGTACCGTGCTTAGCTCTGAAACCGAACTGATGTTCCGGTATTAACTCTTTGTCGTTAATAATTGGCATTAACCGCTTCAGCAACAGCTTTTCATAAAGCTTAGAGACTACGGACAGCAAGGAGATGGGCCGATACGAGTCCGGTTCTGTCGGTGGTTTAAGCGGTTTCTTAATGACGATAATTTGTGACAGTTTTAGCTGTATCGGAAAATACCGTAGCCGGAGCATCGCATTGAAGACATATGTCAGAAATATAAAACCTTTTCTGGACAATTCCTTTAAAATCCGTGCCGTAATTAAGTCATAACCCGGAGATTTATGCGGATTTAAAGTTTTTACTAAGTTATTAATTTCCCCCGGAGATGTGAGTTTTATTGGTTTAGAAACATCATAACAGTAAGCATCAGGGGTCAGCGTTGAATTTCCAGGATATGGCTGAAATATGTTTGCGAAATGTTTTGCAAAGACTTCTGCTTTTTCTGAGTCCGTTTTAGCCCAAGTTCGACTTGATTTTCTTAACGGATGCACCGCATGTACAGGTCTTTTAAGATTTTTTGTTATTTTCCACAACGAGTAGTCATGTTGCGGCAGGGGCGATAGATTTGTTAACCTTTGTTTTAAGGATTTGTTTTTTAAATCTTGCAATAATTTCTTTAAAAACTTCGTCTGCTTATTTAATGCTGTTTTATGGGTAGGGTTTCTCGATAATTGCCATTGTTTTCTCAGTTTCCGTTTTAACTGGACCGCTTTTTTAATTTTATCTGGATAATAGATAACAGGCTCATAACCTCTTTCCTTTGGTGTGGATTTCCACGCAGCTCGTTGTATGACTTTAATGAAGTATTCTACCGCTTCATCTATTTGTTTTGCAGTTTTCAGCGGTATTTTAACGTTCATTGTACGTTCAAGCTGCTCTCGAAATGCATCCCAATCTGTGAATTTATTATGGAGTTTTGGTTTCCGCATTTTTCTAACTATATGCTGACTAATTGTTAGTGTAACCGATGAATGATCTGATGACAATATTTCGTCAGTCCTAACATCAATAAATGGGGATGAAATTCCTTTTATTATGAAGAAGTCCAAGAGATCCGGTGTTTTATTAAGGTCGGTTGGCCAATAAGTAGGTGTTCCCGATGAATAGACCATGCTGTATGTTTCGTCCATGGATGATTTTAATTCTTTCCCTCTGGGCACTGTCAGTCTTGACCCAAAGTGAATATTTTTCGCATTGAAATCTCCTCCTACAATGTATCTGTTACCTAAAGTTCTGAAGAAGTCGGTAAAATGTTTTTTTTTTATAATATGCCTCGGAGGGCAGTATACTGCTGAGAGAGTAATATTTTTATTTGGACCTTCAGTGATTACTACACTGGTCGCTTGTAGGTAATTGAATTTATATTTGTTCAGTTCATAGTGTTTTATATTACTTTTTATTATAACACCAGTGCCACCGTGTGCTGTATTATCTGGATGATTTGTATAATATGAATTGTATCCCGGGAATGTAATATGTCTTGTGTTAGTGAGATGTGTTTCAGATATTAGAAGCGCATCAATATTGTTTTGCAAAATGTACATTTGTATTTCATCGATATGATTAAGAACACCGTTAGTGTTCCAGGTAACTATTTTTAAATTCTTCATTTTTTATTAAGTAAAGCAGTTGTGATAGTCTGTATAACATTGTTAAGCACCTGATTTTGCTGTTGCATCATTTCAAGAAAAAGGGTTTTTATTTCAGTTAAGAATGTATGTAGCATTGTTGCAATGTCATTATTATTACTGTCATTGACTTCAGAAGTTCTATTTATTTCTCGTTTATGCCGCTGTCCTGCGATTTGCGCATAAGTCAAGCGCTGTGTTGAATTAAGACCTTCAGTTTGATTTGTCTCTGTATGTTCTTGGAGACCGGAAGGGGGCAAATGTCTGGAGTTTGCGTATTTGTCTAATGTATTGTTTCTACTTTTTACTGCATGTTGCTGGTGATTTCTGATATTTTGCAGCTTTTTATAGACGGCACATCCTTTATAATTTGATGGATGATCTCCATGACAATTGGCACATTTTGGTGTTTCGTCCCGTTTTTTATTACAATTGGTGGATGCATGGTTATTACCACATTTGATACATGCATACGCCCTGTTACAATAGGTTTTAGTGTGGCCATACCTTTGGCAGCGAAAACACTGAGGGATAATATTCTTTTTATGCGGAGATTCTATCTTAACTTTCATATGAAGTAATGTTTCAATTTTGTATATATCAGAATTGTTTTCGTGCGGTTCGAGGTCTACAAAGAATAATGGTAAGGGTTGCTTAGTTACCCTATGCTTGATATTAGTTATATGCCTAATTTGGTGTCCATTTTCTTCTAGGGCAGTCTTGATATCATTTATTTCTACCGAGTGATGTAGGTGTCGGATTACTACCCGAAAGCTTCTTTCAGATTTAATTTGATATGTGTGATGTTCTATTTCTTCCTGACGTAGATATTTAACTAGTGTACGATAACTGTCTATACTGTTTGATTTAATTTCGACTCTTTTGTCTGTTAGGGATCTGCAACGTATGTCACCAGTTGGGATGACGCTGGCAATATCTGACAACATTTTGGTATAATCTACTACTCCATAAATTGTTATAGCAGGAGGTTTTAGTTCCTTTTTGTGCTGTGTAGGTTCTATATCTTCGTTCTCGCTAGAATCATCAGATGCCAAGCAAGCAAACCTGTTTTTATTTTGCTTAAGTATCTTTTTCTCTACTTGCTCCGAGGAAACACTTCTAACGTATTCTCTTTGCCTTTTCCTCTTATTTACGATCTCTTGCCAGCTGTGGTCTTTTACTTGAATATTGTCAGTTTGCATGGAGGCTTGCAGCGAATAATTTTCCTCTGTTGGGATAGGAGATAATACATTGGTATAAACAGATTTCGGTTTATCTAACGATCGGTTTTTTTTTGTATTTGTATTTATTTTATTGTTAGAATTGTTAGTATTATTATTTTTCGTCACATCACCGTTAGTGCATGCGAACGGAGGTAAAGGAACGAACTCACCGCCGGTTTGCATTGAGCCGTCATTTTCTGTGTCAGGATTTTCGGAAGCATTATGTGTGTAATGATGCGATGAAGCAGCAACATCTTTGATTTGTCGGTTGTTATCCGATTTACGGTTTAGAATAGGCGAGCGCATGACCATAACGGTAGTTTACGCAGAAAGCAGAGATAACAAATACCGGCTTGCTGATAAGCAAGCCGATCACTGTACCGTACTTACGATAATTATACGCGATTAGAATGTAAATACTGTCAAGAGCAATTGAACGCGAACAATGAACAATAACCCGAAACATTAATAATATTCTTTTATGAACGTTTTTTCTTTTAAATGAAGTGATACAATCGTGATCTGAATAAAATATAACAAATAACCAAACTGACTGAACGTATCGTAAACATTTTATAACCTAATTAACAGCCAGATCTCAGTCTTGTTTCATACTAATATGTATGTTACATCTTTCTTTTCTTTGGGGGGGGGGGGTATGCCTAACTACCACCATCTCTACTTCTGTGCTATTGCCCGTGTCTACACTGGAGTTCGTCTGTTACATAATATTATAAATACTTTGGTGGTTGTTGCCTTGTCATTGATCTTCTTGGTTACGTTGTTGCTTCTTCTGGACTTGCAATCTTGGGTCGATCACAGGGCCTCCTGTCATCCTGTCATTGTCTTGCTCATTTGCTTTTTAATATGGAGCTTGATGAGATTTTTTGATGTATCTTGAATTTCTTCTATACCTTCTTCTTGCTCCATCTTTTACAACATGTAGTCTAGGAGTTCCATATTTGGACTCTATTGTCCCCTGTATCCAATGTCCAATTTTTAGGTGCTTTTTGAATATTATGTTTTGATTTTCATTGAATTGCTTCCTGTTTTCTGTGGCCCGATCATTCTTTTAGCCTTCGCCTCTCTAAACATGCTCTGTGCCAAACCACTGCTGGTTTTAATTAACTGTGATGGACTGGAGTTAGAGTTCTTATTTGTTTCGAAAACAGTGGTTGTGCTGGTGAGTAATTCAGTCCTGTAATTGGACAGTTTCGGTATTCTAGCAGCATTGTCCCCAAATTTTGATTTTTTTGCAATGCTTACGATTTTTTCGCTCATTCCATTTGACCGTGAATAGTGTGGACTCGTAGTTATTGATGTGAAATCTAGCTTTTTGTCAAGTTCTCTAACTTCTTTACTAGTGAACAGTACATTATCTGCCGTAACTATTTGAGGGATGCCATGTATGGTAAACACTGGAATAATTTCCTGTATTACTTCTGTTGAGCTCATGCTGCTGATTTTGATGATTTCAATTCAGCGACTATAGTTGTCTACCATAACCAAGTAATTTTCTACTCAAAAAAAGAAAGAATATGTCCATTCCAATTTTTTCAAACGGTAGCTCAGGCTGTTCTTGTTCTATTAATGGTTCTTTTACATTTTTGTACCTATATTTTTACAGGTTATGCATTTATATATAAAATTTTCTATATCCCGAGCCATCTCAGACCAGTAGCAGCCTTGTCGAACTCTATTTTTTGTTTTTTCGACTCCCCAATATAGCGTGTGTAGTATTTGTAATACAATTGGTCTATAATTTTTTTGAGTCACGATTCTGCTGTTAAAAAGTATAATACCTTTATGATCTGTTATTTCGTTCCTTAACTTCCATAATTGTTTACGCTCATGATTTTTAACTTCTTTTGGATTACTTGGTCAACTGTTTTGAAACTATTCCTTTACTTTCTCCAAGCTTTGATCTGTAGCTGAAAGTTTTCTTATTCCTTCCAACTTTCTGCCTGTATCTTTTAAATCTTCCTTTAATGAATGAACAATTTCTAGCATGCATGGGTCATATTTGATCTTTTCCTTGATGTATGATCTTGGCATTAAGTCCATAATAAATATTTGCTTTCCTACAACATATTCTATTTTAACGTCATACTTCATTGACTTTATTAATATTTTCTAAAGACGATTTGTTGTTTTGTGAATAAGCTTATTTATGATTGTTACTAATGGTTTATGATCATTCTGTACAATAATGTTCTTATGTCCATATATTTATACTGATGAAAATTTTCGGCCATAAAACAAATTGATAGCATTTCCTTTTCAAGCGGAGCATTCCTTTGTTCTGCCTCAGTTAATCTTCTTGAACAGTTGCTACGGGTTAGTTGTCTTGCAGCATGCAGCCCTCTAACCCTGACATACTAGCATCTGACTGAAGCACTGTTAGCCGTTTCGGATCAAATACCCTTAACACTGGTAGGGTACTTATAATTTCTTTTAATTTATTCAGTTCTTTGGTATGATCTTCGTCCATATCCACGTTGTATTTTTTTTTAGCAGTGATCTCAATACTGTTGTATTTTGTGCTAATTTGGGAACAAACTTACTAATGTAATTAATCATTCCTAATATACGTTGTAGTTTTTTTCTTGTTTTCCAGTTTTTCTATTACTAGAATGGCTTTAACCCGTTCAGGGTCGGCTTTAATTCCTTTTGGTGAAAAAATTTGACCTAAACATTTCACTGATGTCTTCTTGTATTGAAGCTTGTTAAGGTTGAATTTATTATTATTCCTCTTGGCCCGTTCCATTAGCTGATATAAAATTTCATCATGCTCGGTTTCATTTTCTGTTGCCACTATAAAATCATCAAAATATATTTCAACGAATTTCATGTTAATATTTTGCAACTTTTCTAGACTTGTATTTAATCGAAATGGTAACCGATTCCAGCAAATCGGCCAAATGGTATTATAAATGTCGTTAGTAACCCGCTTTTTGGTTCTAGTTCCACTTGCAAAAATCTATCTTTCATATCGAGTACACTGAATATCTTTTTGTAGCCAGTTTTAATTCTAACTCTTCCTTAGTTGGTGTGTAACAATGATTCCGTTTGATGTTCCTATTTAACTCTACTGGATCTAACAAATTCTAAGATTCCCATCTGGTATTTCAATGATCATTATATTGTTTACTCACTCAGTTGGTTGATCAGTTTTGCTAATAATTCTACTAGTTTATCTAACGTTTTCTTAAGTTTAGACTTGATGGCTTCAGGCATTCTCCTGAGTCGTCTAATCACCGGTTTTGTCTCATCAATTAGTTGAATCAAATATTGACCTGGAGCTTTCCCCGTGTGTAGAAAACATTCTTGATTTTGCCTAATAAACATGTCTTTGTTGCTATTTTTTTATTGTTCCTTCGTTAATTCATGCGATTACGTTTAATGCCATGCACGTTTTTAACCCTAAAATTGGTTTCGCATTTATTTCTATTACTATAAATTTAATCATTTTTATTTGCTTGTTTACCGTGCATTTAAGACGACACGAACCTACTGGTATTATCCTTTGATTATTATAAGCGATCAACCGGACGCTTGTTTTGTTAATTTCCACACTTCTATCGTTATCTATTAAAATTTTAAGTAATATCACATTGCATTCTGCTCCTGTATTAATCTTAAATGTCACACGCTTGTTATTAATTATTAATTTTTGATACCAGCCATCAATTTCGTTTTTAAAATTACAGCAATCTAATTTTAGCTCAATAAGTCCTAATTCTAAATTATAATCAATATTTTCTTCCACTTCTATGTACATATTTTTCTTATTGGCCAGATGGCCCGTTCTTTATTGCCGTGACTTTTACATGCACTTGCAAAATGTGAATATCCATTGCATTTATAACATTTTCGGTTATAGGCTGGACAAGCTCCTTTTCGATGTTTCTTATTACAACGATTTCACTAAAACGTACTGTAATTATCTGCGTCTTTCTGAATATTAACTCTTGACATCTGATTGGTATTTTTAATATAACTGATTCTAGTATCTTCCTGCAGGATCTTTATTTGTTCTCTACTACGTTCATTCGCTCTACACAAATTGCAAGCTGTACTTAGATCTAATTTAGCATCTCTTAATAATCTTTACTGTAATGCTATATCTCTTATTCCTAATACAACATTATTTGTTATTAATGAATATTTTGACGTATTAAGTTCGCACGATTTAGCTAATAACTTTAAAACTGTTAAAAATTGATCAAATGACTCACCTTCATTTTGATTTCGCTTAAAAAATTTATACCGTTCAACTACATTTAAGCAATATTCTTCAAGTTGATGATTTTGGTATAACTATTTTTTCCTTTATCGGAAAACTGAAATGAAATAAATACCTTTAGTCCGTTTTCACCGGCTACTCGCTTTAACATATAACTCGAAAGCTCGCCGAAATAGTTTCCAGTTATTTGCAATGTCATTATCAAAGTTTAACGACGTTGGCGGGTTAATAACACTTTTCATTTTACACTTACGATTACGCCGAATACTATTTTCAACTGAGTGTTATTGTATTACGTTTAGCTTTTACCGACTGCGCCGCGTAATAAACTACGCAATTTTTACAAATGTTTTTTATTTTAAATCAAGTGACACAATCATGATTAACAAATAACCAAATTGACTGAACGTATTGTAAACATTTTATAACCTAATCAGCGGCCAGATCTTCAGTCTTGCTTACACTAACATGTATGTTACAGATTTAGAACGTTGCTGTTGAATCGGATTTATCAACATCGTTACTTCCGGGTCATTTTCTATGTTTGTGACGTTGTTTTCATATTTTGAGAATAAATAGGCTGATTTTGAACAATTTATAGTAACGGTGTCTTACTTCCCATTTAGATCCAAAGTGTAGAATGGGTATTTCCGATCTAACATTTGGAAAGGTCCCTCGTAAGTAGGTAGTGGCTTTTATATTCCGTCGAAACGAACGAAAACATGCACCACGCTTTTTAGATCCCGATGGAAAATGATTTAGTATTTTTGTAATTTCAACTTGTAGGCCGTATATTTGTTAACGGTTTTTGTAATGTGTTTAATAGTTCGTATTGATGCCATGGTGGATTTGCTAGTTCCGTCCAAAATTCACTGGGAAGTTTAACTGGCAACACATAAACTAGTTCGGCGGGGATGTATCATAATCCAATAAATACGTTTGCATGCCCATTAATACAAAAGAATGGTTAGGCGTCCATTTCTCTGTCCTGCATTTTAAGGCCCTTTTTAAGATTCTATACGCTCTTTCCGCCTTCCCGTGTACTTTTCGGTTATACGTTGTGCGTATATGATCGATTCCCAATTGTGTAAAAATAGTGAACAGTTAGGTTGTAAATTGTGTACCCCGATCGGTGGTTAAAGTGTCGGGTACCTCAAAACGGGCAATCCAATTCTCAAAAATAACACATGTCACCTTTTTTACCGAAATCTCTTTCAATGGAGTCGCTCCGGCCGGGTAGTGTATCTGTCTATGATAATTAGAATGTAGCGTTTGTTTTCAGAAATCAGTAATGGATCCACTATATCACAATGTACTTGCTGAAATATTTTCCTGACTTGTGCTGACATGGTGGGATGAATTTTTTTGCAGACTTGTCTCCGAAAGTTTGATGGTATCGACAAATTTCGAGCTTCTTTGTTTCTCCTACTTTTTGTGAATTTTGGGTCGGTTTGTGAAAATGGTCTTTTTCGTTCTATCTATTTCTTTCGTGTCGTCTCCAACTTCTTTGTGTTTGCTGTTCGATCAATTCGTGCAAGCTGCTCATTTGATTTTCTAGGCTCTTCAATCAACGTTCTAAACTCGGATTGTTCGATCGATTCTGTCGGTGGTTTGAAACAGTATAAATCGAGCTAGAACTCGTTTCGTTGCGCGCTTTAAAAACCCAGTCGGCTATTTCTGCTAACTACACTAAAAGGTTTTTTGTATCACTTAAATCCGTATTTCCAACATCAACCCTTTTTAGCCATTGAGGACGTAATATAAGATGCTTTACCGTTTTTAAATTAACATTGTTGAGCGCGCTAATCACGCGTAAAAATTTTGTTTCGTCGTCATTTATACGAGCGAAGGTGAAAATTGATTCTGCGTATAAGAAACATATTTTCGATTTGGTTTTCCAAAAGGGTAAAAGATGTACTGATGCGGTTGGGATACTTGATGACACAACGGGCGAATCGTCTATGTGTTGATGCTTGTGTTATCGACCATTTTCCGTAAATAACAAAATTAACGATTTTGTCGAAAATAATCGGTATAAAACAATTAATTCGCAGCATGAACAAGTTAATATGACAATCCGCGATTATCATTGTTTGGATCACGTCGGGATTACCCGTTTGTAACGTCTTCAGTGACATTACATACAGTGAATGACATTAATCGTTGAACAACAAGCACCGAGGTGGGGAAAGTCCTACACCTTGGTAATTGCTGAATGAAATATGCGACCGTTGCGTGAAATGAAAGAAAATATATCGAAGTTTAAGTCACCAAAATTTGAGCGAGTTCAATGTAGTAGGTCGGAAGTTAGAGCAGTATGTGTGAAAATGCGGCGAAATGACGCGTTACATTAATCGTTGAACACGTAAGAAAAGTCGAGTCTGAAGCAAGTAATGGGGTTTTCCGTGGTGCGTCAGATTCATACAGTGCAAGTGTAACTACGTAGGAACCGGTGCATGAAAAGATTTCGCCGTGAAATTGCGTAGATTCGTCACGATTCAAAAAAGTATGCTTGATATACCAAAGAATGTCGTGTAAAGGCCAACATACCCCTCCTACGGTCCATAAACTCGTAATTTCGAATTATAAGGAAGGTTTAGCAGGAGGTCAAATATCAAAGTTACTAAATATTCGACGAACCACCGTATTCGTGATTTTATGGCGCTTCAAACAAGAAAAACGCATCCATTCAATTTCGCAAAGTGGACAACCGAGAAAATTAACTGATACCGATAAACGCAAAATCAGGCGGTAAATCGCAAAAACTCCATAGATAAGCGCGCCGCAATTAAGTCGTGAACTAGTCCAAAAAACAGGTGTGTTAATTTCGGCCGCAATTGTACGCCGAGCTGGTGAAAAAGATGGGTTACTTTTCGCGAACGACTCATAGAAAACCCTACATTATTGCAGCGAACAAACAAAAGCGTCCCGAGTTCGCAAAAAAGTATAAATTCGAACCGGAAACGTTTTGGCATGATGTCCCTTTTACGGATGAATTGAAGTCCAACTTGTTTGGCAGTGATGGAAAAGTCAGAGTATGACGTAAACCCAATACAGTACTGGAAAGTAAAAACTTAATTGTCTCAATAAAACACGGTGGTGACAATATTAAAGTATGGGGTTGTTTTGCGGCAAATGGCGTAGTTGCGTTGGAGTTTATCTCAGGGTATATAGATGCGGCTTTGTACAGAGAGATCCTCAAAAATAATCTACGCCCCAGTGCGGAGAAGTTGGGAATCCTTGAGCGGCTCTTATACAACTGTCCGAAGGTCCTCGAAACGCCGCCACAGTCCTCAGACTGTAACCCAATTGAGCACTTGTGTGATTATTTAGACAGCAAAGTTTGAGAAAGGCCGGTCTCGAATAAGCATGTATTGGAAGATCTTCTACAAGAAGAATGGGCAGAGATTCCGGTATAGTACCTAGAGCGGTTGGTTTTGTTCCACGCGGCGAAGGCTTAAAACCGTTGTGGAGACCAAAGCTGGTCATACCAAATATTAAGTTCCTATTTGCTGTCCCAGACAGAAGAATTTTTCCATGATTTGAAATGTGTTCAACGATTAATGTAACGTGTGATTTCGCCATTTTTGTGTTCTTCGTAATCGACGCTGTGTTTAATTTTCGTTTTCCAACTTTTTTGTTTCTGTACATGTGTAAGAGATTCTCCGTTTTGTTATTCGCCTAAAGAAATTCAGAATACACCTTTTTTTCTTTAATTTTTTTTTTTACATTTTCATTCCGAACCCCACTGTTCAAAGATTAACGCCACTCACTGTATAATAATAGTTAAAATAAAAGCGCAATATAATTAACGAAATCTGTATTTTAAAATTAAAAATTAACATTCACTGCAGGGATTGTTATTATTTTGAATCCGCTATTGGTTATCCACCTGAATAAAGAAGAAGAAAATATAACTGCGTTGATATTTTCGGTAAAATCCACGTCAGACATATTACGAGTACATGTTAACGTTTCGAACAGATAAGCACAGTCCATCTTTAGAACAACACTGAAATGAAGGATGATAGGAAACGGTATACATATTAAAAAATTCTAATCAGGTAGTTCTGCGCTTGCTTCTGATTGGTAGCCACTATTTTATCCTTTCATTAACTGTTAAATTTTAACTGTCTTACTAACGATTTCCGTGTCTCATTTAATTTATAACCGTCATCGCAATTAATATTTTTATGTTTTTCATTTACGATCGCTTTTCTCACCAATCTAACTTCTACCTTATCCGATTTTGTTGAAAGAACTGCATTTTCGAAATTAATTATATGATTCGCTTGTATAAAAATGCTTTTTTACAAAAAAATAAATACCGACTTCAAGGTTTATTTATAACTTAAGGTGATATCGTAATTCTTATACAACATTAACTTTTTGGAGTTGGAATTAAATTCATGTTAGGAACAATTTAATCAACATTTAATGCAGTTTTTAATTATTCTTTTAATATGAATTTGATGCCAACTCCAAAAAATTAATGTTGTATAAGAATTACGATATCACCTTAAGTTATATCACTCTGATATATATATTTTCTAATCGGGAGCAATTATTTTTTACTTTTTAGTGCATTTTTAAATTTTTATAATAAACCTTGAAGTCGGTATTTATTTTTTGTAAAAAAGCATTTTATTTTTTACTTTTTAGTGCATTTTTATTCAATTAAATTAAAACATTTATTTCCACGGTAAAAACACCAAAAGCTACATTTCCATGGTAATTTGGCAAATTTATAGTATTTTAAGTCAAAAATCTAATCCGACGGTGAAAACAATCATGAATGAAAAGCATCCAAAAAGCTTCAATCTCCCGCATTATTAAGGATAACTCAAAAACTATCGGTCAGACCTTGATCAAATTTAAATGGGACCACATGACAACCGCCACCTTTCAAATAAAAGAAGAATCATCAAAATCGGTTCATCTAGAAGAAAGTTCTGTGGTAACACACATAAAAAAAAAAATAAAAAAAAATACAGTCGAATTGAATACCTCCTCCTTTTTTGAAGTCGGTTAAAAATAGAATAATTTTTTGCGCGAATATTATATAAAATAATGTGTAAATTACAATAATTTCCAACTGAATATGTAGAATTTTCAGCGCACGCCGTATTAAGTTTCATGAAGCTTGTATTTTCCATCAATACAAAATATTTTCGTATCAGCTGATTAATTTACATAAAATGCAAATGTGAACATGTAAAACTTTCGAGTTCGACCAATTAGAGGCATCTATTATTATAATATAAAGTTATTTAGAGTTTGAGGGAACCAAGTTTCGGGAAAATTTTAGTTCTGATTTTATCTTACCCATCGATACTTCAGTCTCAGTTATAAATTGTGTCATTTGAATTAAAATTAAATTTGTTAAAAATCGTAATTTTGTCATTTAGTGTACCATCCGACAATATATTGTAGTATTCTGCTTAAATTTTAAATGACAACACATAAAAATTTACAATTAGTACAAAATTAAAACGTATATTAAAATGAATAGTTTTCGGTAACGGATCATTCCAACAAAACATAAAATTATTCAAACATGAATTTATAAGCAAGAAATTAGCCCAATTGTAAGTTGGGGAAATAGATAGGTTGCATTTCGCAAAATGGTGTTTCTATAAAGCAATTGTACAGATTTCCTACGCCGTAATAGTCTATTTATAGTTTTATTTTCAATTTTACGATAATGTTCATATTTATTTATAAATTTTTATTTTGTTTATTTATTGACATAATGATTGTGTATTATTTACATAATTTTACTTTGTCGTTAAGGAAATCGTTTTATTTTTTTTAAGTTTTTTTTTAAATTCGTCGCAAATTCTGAAAGTTCTTTTTTAAAAAACTGAAATATGATTTCAACTTTCATGCAGTGTTTTCCATCAATACACAACATGCTCGTATTTTTTTACTTTTAAGTTTCCAGCACCCCCAGTAATTTAAATTTGAAGCTAAAATATCTGTATTTTTTTTTTCTGAAGTATCCCTATTTATACATATATTTACGAAAACTACATTCGTTTACCATTTTTAAATCCAAGTGGGGTTTAAATTAAATAATTATTGAAAATGTTTACTTCATGCGATGCAAAGTTTGTTGCTTGTTGAATATTTTAAATTTCAGGAATAATATCGGTTGGCGAATTATACATTTTGAAGTGATTTTTAGGTAATTTTAAATTCGTCATATTACATATTCTTAACATTTTTAGCGTTCAAAGGTTAGAAGAGGTGTTCGAACGTTATGCATTTTCTGAAAGAGCATTTTAATACTATTGTTGTACATAACTTTACATTTAAATGTGTAACCGTTATAATTTTTCTTCATAAAAAAACGCAAAAAATTATCTGTACATAGCATTAATTCGACTGTTTAAATTACTGCTTCTTTTCTAATCATAGAAAATAAAAAGATGTTTCAGAATTGTTATTTTACAACGGCTTTGTGGTCCAACTGTTTCAGAAATATTCATCCCCGTAATGAAACTGTAAACATTGATAATTGCTTAAGGGGTTAGGGGCTGTCAGAGGCACGAAAAAACAAGTGCTTTTAATAATTTTTTTTTATCAGTAATTTTATTTATTTTATAAAAGTAACAATACTACATCATTATGTCATGTTTCAACTTGATTTCACCCAAATTTGAAAAAAAAAAAATTATATTAAAAGTTATCGCTATATGTGTCGACCCCTGTTTCACAAGTAGCCCTTTGGGGTGATCACCATAACTTCTCAACAGTTCGCCTAAAATCGTTCAGTATTTTAATAGTTAATCTAGTGCCTGATCGAAGCTTTTTTTTTTTTTTTGAAAATAAACAAAATGGCGACCTCAGACAATTTACTGTCGAATTTTCTGGAAAAAAAACAACAGTAAATTGTTTATAAAAAATCGATTTTTTGGAGAAAAAAAAAATCCTTCGATCAGTCACTAGTTTAACATGTTTTAAAAAAGTTGTATAAATTTCATTCAAAATCATCGAGCAGTTTTTGAATGACAGTGGTCGCCGACCTTCAAAACATAGTTTTGAGAAAAACGCGTTGAAAGTTTTACACTCGATTTATGTATAGAAAGAGGAATCATTTGATTACTTACACCGAGTCATCTATTACTGGGCCATATAATAATTCTTCAGCCGATGTAGAAGCTTCCGAAATATCAATTTGCTGTTGTCTACGTTGCATTCTGCCTTCTCGGGTGTTATCGTTAGCGCACTTATCTGCCACTTTCATACGCGCAGCATCCGTTTTTTCGGCATACCGATGAGAAGTGGGCCCACAATTTAATCCCAGTCTATTCATAATTATCAATAATGAATGTATACCTTCATTAAATATATCAGTAGCAATGTATGCAGCAATCTGTACGATGGTATAACTAGTGTCTATAGTTTTTGGGCATATTTTCCACACTAGTTGATTAAAGCTTTCATTATTGTTTTGATTAAATTCACCGACACATCTTGAGAGTAAGTTGTCACTAAGCAGGTCGTTATAAATTGGTTCGATAGCCTCTAAAACATCAGGAGGTAAGGAAGCAAAATCTTGAATGTAAGTATCAAGTTCTCCATGCGCTTCAGAGCGCTGGTAAGAGCACCAGGAATCTTCGCCTTTTGGACACATATTGTGATTTGGATGGTCATCGGTTGAGCCGTAGTGATAAAATGTCGCCACACTCCTCGTATTCAGTCGTATTTATTTTGTTCTTCCAATATTCACATTGTTTACAATATGCACTTTTAATATTTAAATCAAGAATTTTACCGGTAAAATAACCAATTAAAGAAGAAACTCCAAATGAAGATGTATATCCACGCTTGTGCCATGTTCCATCCCCAGATACAGTCAATTCATTCGTATCTTTATTTTCACTTGTTGACGTTGCTTGCTTTTCTTCGTTCACAGCTTTTTTCAACAAAGATTCTGCGACAGCTGTACTACAATCTAATATTTGCTTCAATAATATTGTATAAGTGTTTTTATCTAAAAATGACGGCATGTCCATTAGGCCACAAAACTTTCGCATTCCTTCGAATCCTATTCCTAGTATTCTCATTACTAATATAAAACGCCTATTTATTTCATACGAATGTCCAACGAAAGAACAGGAAGGAATGTATTCATTTACACAATTGTCACATGAAACTACAATTTTAAATCTCAGACCACGTGTGCTTGCCGTTTGAAATTTAACATTTCCGTTACACTTTTTACACGTAACAATACTCGAAATAGCATTAAATACCATAATAAAGTTAATAACTCTAAATTCAGTACTACTATCTTCGGGTACATCTTCTTTTCAGTGTGCTCCGTTTCAATTTTTTAGATGGCCTACTGCTAATACTTTCATCACGTTCCGCTGTTTTCGCATTGAAAACATTTTTTTCTCTTAATGACACGCGATTCATGAAAATTCTTAGAGCTCCGAAGTTCTCTCGAACCTTTTGCAGAATCACGTCCTATGATAAATTACTCAAAAAAATTTTTTTAAACGCTCAACAATTGGCTGCTCACTGCAACTACCACAGGCGGCATACTGATGACAAACAAATAACTTTCAGCACTTTTGCAACCTAAAATTTGTAAATGTATGTATGAGTGTATAATAACAAACAATCTATGACAATACAACCCGAAAAATCGGATGTCTACTGCTGCCATCAGATACCCGCTCTCGAGCGTCAAAGAGCCCGTCGTTCATCGTTGAACAACTCGAAAAGTATTCGTTGGATTCTATTGAAATTTTCAGAGAATATTTTAAAAATATTATACTTGAGAAAATGAAAAAAAAAAAAAAAATCGTTTTTTTGAAAATTCTGACTGCCCCTAACCCTGCAACATTAACGATAACACGGAATTAACATTAATAGTATATATGAAAGCGAAATATTTTATTAAAAACAGTCACTTGTAAATAAAGAAAAATTTTAGCTGTCGCTGTGTCAAGAGGTAAAATACACATTTGATCACAAATATAATTCTTTTCAAACTAGAAATATAAAAGATCATAAATGTATAATAAATAGACAGTTAGGAGTATGTTAAATTATTGAAGGTTGAGCTAACTAGCAAATTGCAAAAGCCAGAATCAGTTTTTAATGATTAAAAAATAAATTAGAACATAAATATATCACAGTTATTTATCAAAATTATAATATTTGTTTCATAAACGGAAAATGAAACTGGAAGTTTAAACAGTTATATAGTTTTAAAATTAATCTGGCGTATTCTCAAATATTTTTTAATAAACCGTTATACAGGAAACATTTTCAATACGTAAAGAGGTGTAGTATTTTTCGTTGGCAAATTAAAAATACGATACTGTTGTCGATAACATTTTTTTTATATCGTTATTTTCTTTACTTGTGTATAAATATGTTCCGTATTATTTTTAGTTATTAAATTCGTGCACTAGCGCCACTAAACGATCGGTCATTTTTCTAAGGGATGGCGTCGGTCTTTGTTTAGACGGCATGGCGATTTTTTTGTTTGGGTCAGGCAGTCAGTCTACTGCAGGTAGTTGCGGATGTTGCGCGTGTGAGATTCTAGCGATGGCCTTTGTGCGTGTTTTGGTCGCGTAGATGTGTATGCACGTGGTACTATTTTTTCCGTTTTCTATTTTGTAAATTAAATTGTGTGAACGTTTAGTTAAAGTCGTTTTGGTATTATTTGTTCATTATTTTTGTGAGTTCTTGTTTTTGTTTCTCCGTATCGATATTTTGTTTTGTGACCCGGCGCGCATCGAGGGTCTTTACAAATTATTTTTGGGATTGACTACTTTCGAATATATCGCGTAAAAACTATTCCAGTTTAATTATTTCGGTTTTATTTTTTTTTATTTGAATTTTACTTACAAAGATATATATATATTTTTAAATTATTTTATTTACAACAGATACGTAAAAATTTTGAAAGCTATCGAACATTAAAAATGTAGTACGATGAAGCACCCATCAGTTTTGGAACCTCTGTGTCCAGAAAATATCATGATCCCAGTGCCGTTTTCGTCCGTTTTCTTATATTTTATACCTGCAAACTTCCGGTGCGCAATTCGAATGTTTAGATTACTAGACCTTTTTTAACCGTCGGCCCAGATAAATAACGGTGCGCTATTCGAGTGTCACCGCCTAATCCACAAATACATATATCACGTGACCAAAGCTATCCGAGTTATTATTATCGCGAGTTGGTCGACTATATACGACAGCTTGTCCAATATTTTATAAATTTTATTAAATCGTTATCAACGTCACCGTACAAGCTTCCAAGTTTATATTGGCCATTAAGGAGGCATGTAAATAGATGATTATAGTCTTGAACTTCACCCCGGTCACATCGATTGCTATCGGATATTCCCCACTTATAAAGATTATATTTTGTGCACGCAGTTCCAGTTCTCAGTCTGTTTAAGGTTTCTCAAAGACTATAATTTAAGTGATTACCGCTAGGAAGTGCTGCCGCCTTTGGTCTACAGTTTGCTTTTGTATTCCGTATACGAAGTCTTTTCTTTTCTGTAGTACATGTCAGCTCTTCGCCTTTCGTAGAAAGCTGTTCCTGGATTTTAGTGTTGTTTCAGCCAATTTTTTTGATTCGTATAGCGGGTGTCGGTTGTCGTTGACTGCTTCAAACCTTTCATTTTTTGCAGCTATCTCCCGTCGAATTTCTGGAGGGGTGATACCGCTAAGTTCGTAAAGTTGTGGTAGAGGAGTCGGTTTTAGGCATCCAGTTATCAGCCTGCATGTTTCGTTTAGAGGCAGATCGATCTTTTTAGAGTGTGATGAGCGGCCCTACACAGGATGCATATTTACCGGTAGAATAACAGAGCGTCAAGGAAGAAATTCTGAGGGTGTTTGCATTAGCTCCCTAGCTAGAGCCTATTAGATTACGTATTATTTTTGTTCTATACATGGCTTTCATTTTAACTGATTCGCTGTGTTGTTTGTACATAAGCGATCTGTCGAGTATAACACCCAGATATTTTGAGTTATCAGTGTACTTCAGTTGAGTATATCCCCATTTAATTTGTAGTTGCCGTTTTGTCTCACGATTTTCAGATGAAAGGAATGAGTCACTGTTTTTATCGGGTTCGGCTTGAGTTGATTTTTCGTAAAATAGGTATTAAGTTCACAGATTTCACGATTTAGCATTTTTTCCACTGTCATCCGCATACAAAAAACGTTGAGTATTATCAGACATCGGCTGATCGATTTTATATATTGATACGGATTCGGTATTTACTGCGCTATCTAGCGATGATGCCGAGCTAGAAATTACTCTCTGGCTAGAATCATCACTTTTCGATCTCTCGGCAGCGTCGCATTGTTCGTTATCGACGGGGATTACGGCCGGGACATTTATACGACCGACTTTGTAGTTTCCGTTTTTGCCGAATTTGTCGGTAGTGGTATGTTAGAGGTTGTGTAAGTGTCCTGGTGTATGCGGTCTGCGACAACAGGGTAGCGGCTGTCGGCAATGTGAGTCGAGAGAACCGATATAATGTACGAATGGATATGCCTAGATTAATTGATAAGAGTAATGTTACCGTTACTTTTATACACAGAGAGGGAGTTATCGCGGGTATTCGAAAACGTCAAGTCGTTGTATCAAGTCCTCTTCGGCTAGTCATCTTAAAAGATTCGTTGTTTCGTAGAAAAATTGTGGCTATTGATTTATAAACTTACATATTATTTTTTTCTAGTCGCGACTTCGTCGTCAACGACGTATAAAATTTTCTAGTCGAGTCGTTGTGCCCTGGAAATCGTCGTAATCTTTTCATTGTTACTGTTTTTTTATATTCGTATGCCGTTCTAAATATTTGTGTTATGTGTCGTTGTCGAATGCTATTTGCAATTCGACCAAAATATACGCGTTGTGCCGAGAATTTGGTCTATTAATTTGACCGCAAGAATTTTAAATAACACTCGGCCCGTGCCTGGGTGACACACCTCTGACAGGTGGCCCGCACCCTTGCGGTTTTAGAAACTTTTGTGATATACGAATTCCGAAAGCAATAAAAGAAAAGAATCAAACTTCGACAGAAGAAAGAGAGAGAATTCATTTCAATATATACAGTGGAGCGTCGATTATCCGAACGTTCGATTATCGGAACCCTTTTTTTTTAAATTTTTTTTATGTGTAATTTTAATTAAATTGATCATCTAATTTACTTATTGGGAGATATGTATTGTTATAATTATTGTTATTTTGAATAAAATTAAACAACAATAAAATTATTTTTCTCAGAATGTCTATAACAGAAGCCATCAACAATTATTTCTCAGAAACTGCTTCGTTACATTTTGTATCTGGTTCAATGTGTGTTCAATGAAATTAGACGCTGAATACGTGTTGGTTTACTTAGAACTGTATACATAATTGTTTCATTGCATTAGATTCTGAGAAACCCTTTCCGTTCATTTGACTGGTTGTGGATAGCTTTCAGTTTCAAACCATTCTTTGAAAGGTGTATACCGTATTGTGATCGTTCTTTTTTTCATTTTTAATTAAAACATGTCAACAAAAAGAAAATGAGTGGTACTTTCTTTAAAAGATAAAATGGAAATTATTACCCGGCTAAAAAAAGGTGAATCGGGTCAGACATTGTCTATCGAGTTCGGTGTTGGTAAATCAACGATAACGGGTATAAAAAATAATTCTGATTCAATGGTCAGGTACTCACATAATCTTGACAGTGAGGTGGGCAGTTCAAATCGTAAAACTATGAAAAAAGCGAAAAGTGAATTGGTGTAAGATGCTGTTTACACTTGGTTTTTGCAAAACCGGTCTTCTGGGCAGCCCATATCGGGGCCCATTTTGCGTGAAAAAGCATTGGAATTAAACATGAAGCTTGGTGGTGACCCAACCTTTATCGCAAGTTCTGGTTGGTTAAAAAATTTCAAATCGCGACATGGGATACGGCAAATAGAAATTCACGGAGAAAAATTAAGTGCTGATGCTCCAGCAGCAGATTCTTTTTCCGAGAACTTGAAGAAATATCTTGAAGTTAAAGAGTATGATTTGGATTTCGTTTACGATGCAGATGAAACAGGCCTCTATTGGAAAGCTTTGCCATCTAAGTCATTAGTGTCTAGAAAAGAAGCTGCAGCTCCTGGTTACAAAATGAGCAAGGATCGCGTTACAGTAATGGTGTGCGCCAATGCATCTGGCACACATAGAGTTCCGTTGTTAATGATAGGTAAATCCAGAAACCCACGATGTTTTAAAAACGTGAAAATTCCGTTAATGTACACAAGCCAAAAAAATGCATGGATGGACAGCGATTTGTTCATAAAATGGTACGAAAACACTTTTATTCCCCAAGTGAAAAATTTTCAGCAGCGTAGTGGAAAAGAAGGCAAGGTTCTTCTCCTTTTGGACAATGCTCCGTCACACCCATCGCCTGAAACTTTGAATAAGGTGAGTGATATGTTTCAGGTGAAGTTTTTGCCCCCTAATGTAACTTCTCTAGTTCAACCTATGGACCAGAGCGTTATCGAAACATTAAAGAAACTGTACCGAAAACAGCTCATGCGTCGTCTGCTTTTAGGTGATTCAAATGACGATGAAACAATTTTTTCTACGTACAAAAAAATCAATTTAAAAGACTGCAGTTATATGTTGGTCGAAGCATGGAATGGAGTTAAAAGCTGCACCTTGCAAAAGTCGTGGAATAAATTACTGAAACCATCCAAAGATGAAATCGAAATCCACGAGCATGATAATGAAATTTCATCGGGAATTGTGGATGAAATGAGTAATATTAGTGTTTTCGCGGATTGTGATAAAAATAACGTGAACGAGTGGCTACGTGTAGACAGTGATGATCCAGGCTTTCAGCTGCTGACAGACGATGAAATTGTTGAAAAACTACTACGTGGTGAAGACCTCACAGATGACGATGATGCAAATGAGGAACCAGAAGAAGATGACTCGGGACCATCTCATGGTGAGGCATTCCAAGCACTCGATTTGGCGTTCCAGTGGCTCGAACGTCAAGAAGAGTCAGACCACACGCAGTTATTATAACTGAAGAGAATCAGAGACCTAGCTGCTATGAAGAGAAAGTCGACATTGAAGCAGACAAGTATTAAAACATTCTTTAAGCCACAGCATTAATTTTGATAAAACTTCGATTAGATACACTTTGATTATTTTTTTGCATACATGTAAATACATATTTTTTTGTTGTTATTTTCATTAAGTACAATGTAGCTGAATTAAACAATTTATGTACTATGTACGTACTTCATAACACTCATTTCTTCACTTTGCACATATGTACATACTATGTTAATATAAATAAACAAAGTTGTTGTTTTTTACACCGGTTTTGTTTTTGATCTTCCTTTTAGTTATTAAATACATATGTACAAAAAAAAAAAAAAACAAAAAATAAACACAAAATAAATAAAACTTCGATTATCCGAACTTTTGATTATCCGAACCATCTCTAACAACATTAGTTCGGATAATCGACGCTCTACTGTATATATATCAGAAATAAGATCGGTGATGCGCCACCTTGAGGAATCCCGTTTTCCTGAGGTCTCCAGGAACTTTTCTTCCCATTTAATCAGACATAAAATCATCGATCTTTCAATAGCATCGAGACAATTTCTGTGAACTTAAAATCTTAGGTCACTTGATGTACTTTGTATTTGAGTGTGCGGTGGTGAACTGTATCGAAGGCGGCAGTGAGATCCACAAAGACGATCCCAGTGACTTTATGAAGTTCGTCCTCTACATGATGCGTCAAGTGTAGTATCTGGCCAGTACTTGACTTTCCAGGCCTAAAATCTGCTTGCTGGAGGATAAGTTTCTGATCAATTTTCTCCGTCATACGGTTTAGTATCACACGGTCAAATATTTTATAGAAGTGACAAAGCAGGGATATTGGGCGAAGGTAGCCAGTACGATGCAGAGTGAGAATTACTACTCGTTAACTTTAATCGCATTATCGATTTAGTGTTATCTGAGATAAAATACAAAATAAGAAAACAAAATTAACATTAAAATTTAACTTTGTTCTAAGTTAGCAATGTCGCTACAAAGTGTCGTGTTCCGCTTTTCTGTTTTTTACTTTAACATCGTTGGTTACATTTCACCCAAGCGGTGTGTACTCAATTCAATTCGCCTAGGATATTCGCTGACACCGTGCAGGAATCGCGCTATTGCGAACCAAAATCCCGTTTTATGTCGAAACGTAAAATATCGCTGTTTAACGTTTCGCCCAACAGTACATACGTGATTCGATAAGTTCTATTCGCTGACGTCGTTCATTTTTTAAGTCGCTATTTTTTATTCACGCTTTTTTTGCGAATGACGCAACTTTAATCAGGGCGTCATTCGACCAGTCCAATATATATATATATATATATATATATGCCCGTTTTTCTGTTTCGCTCAGATGTAGTTTTGGTTCTGGTACTAGGCAAAACCTTTGCCGGAATTAAGTGTCCGCGGTATAGGATTAACCGGTAAATCGAACAAGTCTGTCCGATTAGTTTTCGCCGTTCGTTGCACTAATCGTGCCTCCTCAGGCTAACTAATCTTTATCCGTTATTACGGAGAATTATTCGATCGTCGCCCTCGTTTTTACGTGAAATAAAGGCGAAATCAAATTAGAACGTTTTTTGTTTATTTTCTGCGAAAAAGGGTTGATCGGTGTTCCGTATCATCCGGAAATACAACAAAAGTATTGCATGTTATTTTATATATTCCTCCTGATTATTTGTGTTTATTATTGTTTATACACGGTGTGTCTGAGAAGTTTCCGAACTAATTTTCTACACTCGATACAAGTAGCGATTTTTGTCGTTCAACCACGAGAGTATGTAGTACGAAATCTAAATAGTGTGTGTAGAAAATTTCAGCGCTATCAGTCTCTTAGTTTTCGAGTAGTGCGCGGTTAAGTATTGCGTGTTCATTGTGCAAGCTCGTTGAATCGCCGAAATATCGTCGTGAAAGTTGCCCTTCATCCGCATTTTAATTTTTGGGAACAAAAAATAGTCTGTCGGTCCCAAACCGGGTGAATAGGACGGGTGCGACAAGACGGTGATCTGATTAGCGGCATAGTAACGCGTCATATGTCGTGCAACAGGGTCCAACTACCCGGATCGTGATACTAGGGCCGGGTTCAATGAATTTGACGTATAAAACGCTTAATTACTTCCAGACAGAATTCCGCATTCATAGTTTTCTGGGTTGAAACGGATTCGTGATAAATGAGAGGCCCTTCGAGTCGAAAAATGCAATGAACGTTGTCTTCACTTTGGATTTTTATTTCCGAACTTTCGTAGGTCTTTGAGGTGGTTGTTTTAGGCGATAGAGCTTCATCACCGAATGCTTTTTGAATCATCGAAAAAGTTTCTACGAAAGATTTATCAATAACTTAATCGCACTTCGTTGTTCCATATTGCGAACCTACGCAAGGGGTTATTACTCGGAAACTAAGAGACTGGCAGCGCTAAAATTTTGTACACACACTCTTTAAACTACGTACTACATACTTCCTTGGTTGAACGAGAAAAAGCGCTACTTGTATCGAGTGTAGAAAATTAGTTCGGGAACTTTTCAGACACACCGTGCAGGTAGTATATTTGTATTTAATAATTTAGAGAATAACGTATTATTTGTGTGATTTACTGTTTTAAAATTATTAAGTACTAACCGACCCAGCTACACCTTGCTGTGGCATAATCTGGGGGAAAATAAAGGAAATAAAATAGCAATATATATTATATTCGCTGATGAAGTTATGTTGGCCCACATAGATGGTATATTTGACCTTGTATTTTGAAAGTTGCCATAAGTCTTGAATAACTTTTGTGGCTCTGAAAGAAGACATTTTGAGCGCAGAATTGTATTTTCGCATGTTCGCCAGAAAATGCCGAGAATTAGATGATGCACTTGAAAACAATGACAAAGGTGGCCGAATTATTGAGCGCAGTGTTGGTAATTTAACTTTCCCATTATGGCAGCACATTCTGGCAGCTTCGCTTATGAATTTTAGTGCATCGCAGTAAATGCACACCTTTTCCATTTTTCCAATCTTCCAATTAGCACACTTCGATGCAGTCACCGGCAGAATTGTACGTAAATGCAGCAAATTTTACGTTAGGATAAATTGTTCGCCTTTTTCGGAAAAGCATTTCGTATTTGTTGTGTTTCTCTTCTTAGAGATCGTTGTTGATCAGACAGAGTTGTGAAAGGGTTGTGTTCTTTGCACTCGATCTACTTCGTGTCTCTCTCTTCACATTACTCTTCAGACTCAGCCGCGCGGAACTGAGCTTTCGCATTCGATCCGCGTTACTTCTTAACTCTTGCTCATCTGATAGTGATGCATGCGATCGTGCTTTTCCGTCTGTCTTATCGTTGCTCCTCAGAGTCTGCCGCGCGCGACTCATAATTTTGGATGCGAACTGCTTCAATGCTTGCCTGCCTTTCCTCATTGGTTTGTAACGCTCGTAACATTTTTGTTCTGCGTGAGTCATTGGAAGATTTACCCAATATTAGCACGTTTCAGAGGTATGGCTAGTTTTTAGCAAAATAAGGAATACAAAGTAATACATACAATTTAAACGAATAAAAAAATGTTCTTTTTTTTTTATTTATTTATTTAACAGCAGTACTTATTGCCTTTCGGCTATGACCACTTAATTAAATTAAATTAAAGATAACGCACTAAATCTGTATAAATAAGGTACATGCTTAGTTTACGCGTTGTAGGTATATCGTCCCAGAGAACATCCTTCAAATCTTCTGCAGGTATATCACTCTGCACGCTACAATTTACATTTTATTAATAGATGATGAACAGTCCTAGGTTCCTCACAGAGTTGAGGTTCACCATCTCCGAAGATATACGCATGCGTTAGCGGGGTATGACCGATTCTGAGCGGGGTATGACCGATTCTGAGCCGGGCAAGTGTGCCGTCGTCCTTAAAAGATAAATGTTGGTTTTAACCATGCGCAATTTATTTGCTGTATCAGTGTTAATCCATTTTTCATTCCATTTCTGTAGCGCACAGTCCATGGTGATGGAGCGAATCTTTTCCCGTGGCAGGCGCAGCAATTTGGTCACTCCACTGTTCAGGTCTGCTAAATCTGCTCGAAACCTGGCTGTCATAGAGCTCGTACCTAAGGGTCCATTAACGCTAGATTAGGATGATTTATCCTCGTCAGCATTGTTGCTCCATATAGTTTACCTATCTGCCTTCGGATTTGTAGCGGCGGTTCACCTGGCAGTGCTAGAATGCTGGGTGAAGGGCTAGTAGGATAAGCACCTAACGCTCTTCGTACTGAAGTGTGGTGTATTATATCCAGCTTCCGAAGTAGTGATTTCGACACCGTACGATACAGTATACATCCATAGACCATCTTTGACCGGATAACTGAGCGGTAAATCATTAGGAGCGTGTTCGTGTGCGGTTTTCTCTTTTTCCCCTTTAGAAGCTTTAACACGTTCAAGGACTTCACACATTTCCGAAGAAGCTCCATGATGTGATACGCTCAGCGCAACCTGGAGTCAAAGATGACACCGAGAAAGGTTACGCGAGGCTGAAATTCTAATACGCTGTCGTACAATTTTAGCTGTAAAGTCGGTTGCTGTCTGCTCCTACGATGAAAGTCGACGCAGTATGTTTTTGAGGTGTAGAATTTAAACCCGGTTTGTTGGCTCCAATCCTCAAGATTTTTTAGCATTATTTGGAGCATTTTCCGAGCAGTTTCTGAATATCGGGTTCTGTATGAGATGTTTAGATCATCCGCATATAATCTGTGCGTTAGTGGAGGTGGAATACAATTCGTTATGTCATTTATTGCTATTAGAAAGCAGTATACGCTGAGTACACTCCCCTGCGGGATTCTGTTTTGCAGCTTGTGGAGATTAGATAGCGAGTTTTGCACCCGGACTCGTATCGTTTTATTTGACAGGAAATTTTTAATAAAATACGAGTATAGCATATTACCATTTATTCCGCACTCGTTAAGTTTCTTGCTTATTCGGTATGTCCAAGTTGTATCGAATGCTCTCTCAAGGTCAAAGAAAACGGAGTATAAATGCTGCTTATTACTAAATGCGCTCTGGATTTCCGCTTCTAGATGTCCCAGGTGATCAAGCGTTGATCGACCTTTCTGGAATCCGCACTGGTAAGGGCTAATTATCGACTTTTCTTCCAGAAACGGCATTGGTCTGTTTACTATCATTTTTTCTATTATTTTTTCTATTATTTTGCATAGCACGCACGTTAGCGATATAGGCCGATAACTAGTTGATAAGTGTCTGCTTTTACCTGGCTTCAGTTCTAGAATGACAATTGATGTGGACCAGACGTCTGGAACAGTTCGATCCACCCAGACTTTATTATATATCTGTAGTAACGCATTTATTACAATTTGCGGCAGATGTTTCACGAAGATAGCCGCTACATCATCCGGGACCGGGGATGCATTTTTGCTAAAGTGTTGCAAACTTTCCTGCAGTTCCACTAAGCTAAAAGGATCATTACACGACTCTGAAATTCCATCATCTAAATTTATATAATTTTTTTCTTGTTCCGCCTTAAATTCATTAAACCCAGATGAATAGTTAGCATTAGACGATTTGTCCGCAAAGGTAGTAGCCAGTCCGGGGATGTTATTGTTGCGTCACTAACCGATATCCACAAAATTGAGAAGCATGTTTTGTTGTTTTGCACCCATTTAGGGCTTTTATCTTCGCCCACATGCATTGATCCGAGGTCTGCGGATTTTCAATGAATTTTATGAACCTGTGCCAACTTTTCTGTTTTTTGCGCATGTATTTTTCTAAAGTTCTTCAGATCCTCTATTAGTCTTGTAGTTCGTAATTTAGCGAGTGTTTTTTTCCTATTCTGAACGATTTGCTGAAGAGTGAGGTTTCATCACAGCATATTCTTCGGGTTAACTATTGCTTTGGAGCGCGGAATTACTCTACGGGCTGCTTCTACTATAGTATTTCCGAAATTTTTTAGCATCAAGTTAATATTGCCGAGCTCGTTCACTTTCAAATTTGCGCACATTTCTGTAAATAGGTTCCAGTTTGCCTGCTTTAAAATCCATTTGGGTGGTTTTTGCTGCTGGCCTTAGTTTGAGAACTGCTCAGTGGTAAATATCGGAAAATGATCACTCGAGCACAGATCATTGTGTACGGACCACTCTAAGAAAGGGGCTAACGTAACCAAAGCCAAGGTAAGATCAATAGCTAAAAAAGAACCATTAAAAGAGTTAAAACGAGTTGGCGCTCCATTATTTAACAAAACCACATCATTGTCTTCACTGAGATATTTTTCAAAGATCTTTCCTTTATTTTTTAACGTCTGCGATCTCCAAATAGGGCTATGGGCGTTAAGATCGCCGACAAATATCCGGGGACTTCGTATTTCTGTGATGTAGGTCATCAATCGTAACATCGTAATTTGGGGGAATGTAAATATTACCTATACTAAGCTGCCTGAGATGTATTGAATTTGGAATGCTAATCTGTAGTATGTTGTTTTGTACACCCGCTGCTAACGACTGTTGTGATACAAGCACCGCGGAATCATGAAATAGAGTAGCTATTCCACCAACTGCTATGCAGCCATCTTGAAAGTTTGCTCTATAAATAGGGTAATTTGGGATGTCAAAGGACTGGCCAGGTTTTAACCTAGTCTCTTCTAGACAGATAACTGTTGGTTGGTATAAGGCGATTAACTGTCGGAGTTCAAATAATTTAGTAGGAACTCCGTTAATATTCCACTGCAGAATTTTTATCCTCATGATTATGATTATTTATTCGTTGCAATTCATCGTTCATTTTTTTCGTAAATTTGGTTATTGTAATTTTTAACGGTCTGTTGTCCGCTGCTTCATAAATTACGTT
Organism: Icerya purchasi; assembly: GCA_039619475.1. Taxonomy (NCBI): domain Eukaryota; kingdom Metazoa; phylum Arthropoda; class Insecta; order Hemiptera; family Monophlebidae; genus Icerya; species Icerya purchasi. The sequence goes on from CM077115.1 coordinate 369,489,000, forward strand.
TAATTGAGTGAGGATGTTACTTACGGGTACGTTTGTTAATCCTAGTTTATTTATTACATTTATTACTGACTCTGATTTTTTGGCATCCTGCAGAAGAATTGTGAGTTGCTCTGTGCTCAGCATATCAGCTGTTTGATGATGTTCATTTATCATGCTTTGGAAAGATAGCAGAGCTCTATCAATACTGCCTTTTTTCCTTGTGCCCTCGGTTTGATTAATTTTATTTCTTGAGCCAGAAATTAATAAATCGTTATCATATTCATATTTATCATAATAATCATTTTATTTCAATTTTTACATTTAATTTATATTTATCATGGTAATAATTTTATTTAAAATTTATCGGATAAGCTGTTCCCCCATGTATAAAAAACATACAGACGAACAGACAAACATTCTCTTTTATATATAAGATATTAGTGAGATTATAAAAAGATTTGTAAATGTAAATTTTATTCACATACGTTTAGGGTTGTTATTTTTTATTTGGTTATTTTTATTATTTCCCATTGATTTTATATGCTGCTTATTTACGTTATCAATTAAATATGGATTGTAGTTATTATTTTTTACTATTATTTGTATTATGTCTAATTCTAATTTTAGTACTTTGATGTTGAACTTGTAATTATATCGGAAAATTGTTTCGTTTTCTAAATACATTATATTTTATAATTTATTATAATTATTGTAATATCTCGGTAGTTTAAACATTTATTACCAATTTCTAGAATGTATTATAAATTGTTGATTAAATTTAAAACATTCTGAAAATTTATTAGATAGTATAGTATAGTTTTGATTATTAATGTTAATATGTATGTATATATATATATATATATATAATAATAATATTCACTTATCTTGCACACAAAATTAAATTATATTATCTTCGTAATATTGAAGTATAATTTTGCTTATGATTGATGATAAAGGTGATACCATTGGTTAGGTATTACATTGTGTGTAAAATTTTCCATAAGTAAAAAATTTTGTTAGGATTCTGTGCACATATTATGTACGGAATTCTAATAAGATGGTTCAGAAACGACAAAAATATCAAATAAAAATCAGTAACTCACGATGGAATGGATCATAAATTTTAATTAAAATTCTCTTTAAGACAATTTATGACTTCAAGATGATCGATCACTTTGGCGCCACAAAAACCCCAAAAAACCTCAAGAATATATAATATCGAATATAAAACTACCGCAAAGATCTCTTAAAAATTCATAACTTATTACTAGATAAACCTATAAAAGTGAAATTCAATTTCCGACTCCATGAGTGCCCTTCAGGCCATCTTCTCTCCTCTTCCTGCTCGTTCCTGTGACTTTATTATTCTCCAGATACGTTCTCTCTTTCGGACTCTTTCTTCTTTCCATGGGATCCATATTAACTGGCTGCGGGTTCCTGGCCATTCTGGCATCTCTAGTAATGAGACAGCTGATTCTTTGGCTCGGGTTATTGCTTCTTCTTCAAAAAAATCCCATCTTCTAATCCCTTGTCATTATGTAAAAATTCCCATTTCAGATCTTGGTCGGATGTATACACTTCCTCCTTTTCTAATAGTCACCCCTTTTATCCTTTATTTTAACGGAATAGTCTGGCTTGGTTGTTATTTCTTGTGTTGAAATTTTGTGCTATAAAAAATAAACATTATTAACCCATACAAAAAAAAAAAAAAAAAAAAAAAAAAACATTATTTCTCTTATCTTGCTCTCGTGAAATATATTAAGTTAGTCAAGTTAAATGTTGTAATTCCCGATATTCGGGAATGAATAGTTTTATGTTTCGTTTACCGAAACTTGACTGTCGGTGGGACAAAGAAGGAAACTCTGTAAATGCAGATGATAATCCTCCGTCGCGGCAGCCATCTCATACTGGCATTACAAAAAGTAATGACAATATTGTTGATAACGGTTGTAGTAGTAATACATCTTCACCTATTCAAGCAAAATCGAATATAGCTAATCATACACATACTTATACACCAATCTTATCACTTCCGTCTATGGACGTTGTAGTTGTAAATAATACGTTCCCGTAGGACAGACAGTCAATATAGCATTTTACATCAAAGTTTTGAAACGGTTATGAGCCCGCGTGTACCGCGCATGACCCGAATTGGCCGAGAAGGGTTGGGTGCTGCATCACGACAACGCTCTAGCACACCCGTTTTTCGCAGTACGCCAGTTTTTGACACTCCACAACATCCCCACGCTCTCTGCCCCTACAGCCCGGACCTAGCTCCGTGCAACTTTCATTTGTTCCCTTAACTCAAAAGTTATTTGAAAGGAAACCAATACGACGGCATTACCAAAGCCCAAAGTGTCACAGTGAGGGTCCTGATGGACCTATCTTCGGAGGGATTTGTGGGGTGCTTCCAAAAATGGGTCGAACGTTGGTGGCGGTGCGCTGACCTCGGAGCAGACTACTGTGAAGGTGTTTAGAGTAAGTTTTCTGCTTCCCCTATTTTTAGACCCTCCAGGGCAAAATTTTACGATTACAATTGTCACACCTCGTATTACAGTGTATGCTGTGGCTAATTATTCTCAAATGTTAACCGATAAAACAATATTGTGCCTCTTAACTCTTACACCTGTAAGCCACTCGCAGATAATCGAGTGCAAATTAAAACAAACAATTCCAACAATTACTGTTTACTAGTTAGATACTTCTGAGAAGGGGGAATAGAACATCACACTTATCAGATAAAAACTGAACGAAGCTTTAGTGTAGTAATTTATCACCTACACCATTCTATTGACACCAACAATATTAAAATGGCTATTGAAGAACTAGGTCATGAAGTGCGACATTTCAGTAATGCTAGACATAGAGCGAGTAAATTAGCTCTTACTTTATTTTTTGTGGACCCGGAACCGCAGCATAATAATAGTGATATATATAAATTACAAACATTTTTCTAAATGAAAATTAAAGTGGAAGCGCCAAGAAAGAAAAATATAATTCTGCAGTGTTTTCGTTGTCAGTAATATGGTCACACCAAGACCTATTGTGGAAGAGCATATGTATGTGTTAAATGCGGTTGATGTCATAATACTGTTCACTGTAAAAAGAAACGCGAAGAACCACCAGTATGCGCCAACTACCAAGAAAACCACCCCTCCAATTATAAAGGGTGCATAATCTACAGGAAACTTCAGCAAAGTACGTTTTAAGAAATCATCAAAAACACCCAATAATATTTTAAATCTAAATCATCAAATATTCCCTGGATATTGGCCTAATTTAGGCAACCAGAGCCAAACGATGCACACAGACCAAGCACCACAAAAACCAACATATTCACAAATAACAAGACAGTAGAACATTCAAAACTCATTTTATAAATTACAAATATGTTGTAAATATTCATGACAGAAATAAAAGGTCTACTTAAAGACATAATGGATAAGCAATCTCAGTTACTAAATGGTGTAATCCAAACCAGAGCCGTATCTGAGGAGGGGTTTTCCGCCCCCCCCCCCCCAATGTTTGCGAAATAGTAACTGCTTGAATTAAATAGACCGAAATTCAGAATACATTTATTTCTTTTCAATTTTTGACAAAAGAAAAGAAAATGGAAATTTTTATGAATTCTATGGAAACGATTAGTTTTTATTTGTTTTTATTGTAGTGTTCAAATATTGCACATACAATAATTTACTGCATGGCTTTAGTGCACTATTTATAAATAAATATATTTCACGTTGACGCACACACACACACACATACATATATATATATACAGTGGAACCTGGTTATAACGGCACCGGCTGTAACATTAACTCGGGTTTAGCGTCATTTTATTATTAGACCGGTCAAAATATAATATTTGGCGTTATAAGAAAACTCGGTTATATCGTCAAAAAAATATTACCCCTCGGCTATAGCGTCAAAAAGTTTGTGATGCTCAATTTACAAAAGTGAAATTATGCTTGAGTAATGCTCCCAGGTTCACTCAAAATCCTTGTGTAGGAACAGGAAAACCGAAAAGTAAGTCACTAGCCGGACGTTGAATTATTTGCTTAGTGATGGCGCTGTCCCCTCATACTGAAACACCAATCTTGTTTTTTTTCCGGCCAACTGCACAAGTGTTCTTCAGCCCATGGATCAAGGCGTCATACAAAGTTTGAAGTGTCACTACCGGAAGTTCCTTTTTTGAACAAAATAATTTTCTGCGTGGATACCGCACAACTCGTAAACATCTCAATCTTGGATGCCATAGAATTCCTAGATAATGCCTGGGGGAATGTAGCATCGATGACGATTTCCAAGTGCTTTCACAAAGCACAGTTGAAATCTACAGACCCACTTGGAGATTATGACGAAGATGACGAATTGCCTCTTTCAACATGGATTGGACAGTTTAGTGTTGACCAGAGTAACTTTGGAAATGACATCGATTCATACGCATCAGTAGATAATCATGTAGAAACATTCCAAATGTTGAGTGATGCAGAAACCGTCGCAGATATGCAAAACAAGGAAGCTGAAGATAGTCCAGATGAAGATGCTGACCAGACCGAAGAAGACATCGTTTGTTCATCCATTCACGAAGCAATGAAAACTGCTGAGACTCTTTCTTGGTTTTTCCACTTCAGAGAAACGTCTGCTGAAACACTCAACGCTCTACAGGATGTATGCAACACGACAGAGAAAATTTATTTTTCTGAGAAAACTGTACAAAAGAAGATTACAGATTTTTTTCAACAGTAAGCCTTTAGAATATTGTGAGTAACATTTGTTTGTTCTTTTTACACAAATTAATGTTTTAATTATTTCCTGTAGTAAATTTCAACAAATAATTTGATGTAAAACATTTGCGTTTTTACTCCTTATATTCTTCAACTCAGATTTCAAGGCAGCTCTTTTATAACGTCACTCGGATATAACGTTAACATTTTTCTGGCTCCTTCAATGACGTTATAACCAGGTTCCACTGTATATATATTTAGAAAAATATTTTCGTAACCGCTCCCGAAATTTTGGTCTAGATACTTTCCTGATCCAAACCATCGTGACCAGGGCCGGATTATAGCCAAATGCCGCTGTGGACTCAGTAATTTTTGCCGCCCTTGGAATAATTTATAAATTAAGTAATAAAAATTATAATCGAGTAACTGAAGTAAGAAAGGACATAAAAGTTAAAAATTAATTTTCAATTAAAAGTTAAAAGTTAAAAAAAATTTCACACGTTTTTAAAACATACCTAAATTTTATTATAATTGTATACATACATTATTCTTTCATGTGTCAATTAAAGTTTACATTTTTTATGATGCAATTTTAAAGATGCAAATTCATTTATTATATCATCAAAGTTTAAATTCTTTACTAACTGTTCTTCAATAAATAAAACAGATAAATCATTTAATTTTTGGTGAGATATTGTTGATCAGAAAAAAATTTTAATTCTTTTCATTGTAGAAAAGGAGCGTTCTGCTGAGCAAATTTTATTCAGCGCTAATCTTTCTTTGAGTTTTTTTCCATCATGTTATCACGTTATTGTAATTGTGTTTTTTGTAGTGTTGTTAAAGTTGGTTTTTCCAGTTACATTGAGTTTTTACTTTTGTTTGTTAAATGATTACAAATTAAATAAAGTGTACATTTATTCTTAATATATTATTTTCGCCGTTAGCGTGTTTATTCATCAGATTCAGTATTCAGAATAGTTTCAACAGGTTATGGGCCCAGCACGCTTCCCGCAGTGCCCCAGTGCCCCAGTGCCACACTACTTTCAGCACTTTTCATCGTTTGGTACGGCAAGAAATAATATAAATAATTCTTTGAAAAATCTTCTAACTTTTGTCGTATCAATGAGATACCGCTACTACATTTGTGAATTTTCAGTTTTTCTTTCAGTCTTGTTTGACCTCTTATCATGCCGACCAGTCATTGTCACGTGCATAGTTCGAGAATTTCCTTTAACTGCTGATATAACCATTTTGCATAATAATAATGCACGTTCCGGTTTACACTTCGTTAATTTTAAATTCATTTCTCGATTCCCCTGCTTACATGCCATTTGTCTATAATCATTTTAAAATTTTATCTAAATCAATATATTCCCATTTTAACTTTTCTGTACATTAATACAAGTTAAAAATGATTTTATCACATTCTTCTCCTAGCCTGCTGCGATTAAAACGCCATAATATGTAACAATATTTCGGAAATTTTAAGTATTTTTCAAAAGAAAAATCTTTTCAATCTCATGCAAATTTGCCGCATTTCGAATTTTGCCGCTGTGGGCTGTAGCCCATTTAAGTCTGTGGTGTAAATCCATGACTGATCGTAACAGTAGCAACTAAACAGAAATGAAAAATTTAAAAATTGTTACATGGAATGTCAAAGGTATTTAAACTATATAAATGAAATTCAAATGTATATTATGCAATTCAATGTAGATATACTCAAGGGCGTCGCCAGCCGATGGGCCGGGGGGGGGGGCAAGATGAGTTGCCAGCCGCCAGGGGGGGGGGCAAGATGATAGAAAAATGATATGAGTTATAGAAAAAATGAAATTTATAAGTTGTAAAGGCTTAATATTTTATTAAACAAGAATAAAATCTTAATTAAAACATAATTTTCGTAGGTTTCTGACAAATTATTCATGATTACGCGCCTATGAACACTCATTATGGCCAGTTGATTAGAAAGTTTCAAGGCTCCAGGGGGGGCAGCTGCTCCCCCCTGCCCCCCGCTGGCGACGCCCATGGATATACTATTCATTTCAGAGACACACTTAGTAAGCTCTAGATTTGCTCATTTTTTAGGATATGACTCATATTTCACTAATCACCCTGATGGCACTGCGCACGGTGTCACAGGAGTTATAATAAAAAAAAGCATCGAACATCATGTACTAAAGAAATATAAAGGTAAGGACACACTACTATCACGTCACGTGAGTTTGTTTCTTGGAGGAAATAATAAACTCATACGCGTGATAATGGTATTCACACTGCTGTCACATTCTATCAATATTTCAGTATCATTAGACTGTGTTATCAGTGGTGTATCTATATTTCACTAATCCGTGTTCAATTCTACCGTTGCTAAACAATACGATGTAAGAAGTAAACAAAGAATATATCACGTGATAACGGTTAGGCTGTTGTCAAGTCGTGCGCGCTTACACATGATAACGAAAAATGTAGTACTCGAATTTTACATGGAGTTGTAATATGTTGTGACTTGTCGTGTTCACACTGAAGTCACATCATGTACTTCACGTTAGTTTTTATAGTGCCGTGATTACACATTTTTGCCAGATCTGGAGCTACTACATATTTTTCCGGCGTGAGATGGCATTTTATTATTGTTGACGAGCGAATTAATTACCGAAAAGCGCGCCCAATCAGAACGTTGTATTTTTGATGTGTCAATGATATTTCTGTATCTTATCATTTCATTGTATTTTTCCGCGATTATAATTAGGTTATAAGAGTATAAGATTTTTAAACTCACTACTAATTATAAGAATAGTGTGATGATAACCAAATAGTGAATTTGCGAAATAAGTGTACAGTGTACTGAATAAAAAGTATTTTCATCGTTGATAATGCAGACAGTAATATTTTGTTACAGTAAATTTCAGTGGCATAATTAAGTTACAGTAGCAGTTATGTATACGTTTACCGTACTTGTTTATACATATATACTTCTATTTCACTTAAAGTCAATCAATTAAAAAAGTTACATCAGATTAATTACGGAACTTTAGAGAAAACTATCGAAAATTATAGTTGTGACATAACTTCTTATGACTCCGTGAATAGTATGTGCAATAAATGTAAAAATCCAACGCTTAATATTCAGGCAACTGATAATACAGATTCTGTGACCTTTTCTCAATGGAAGTCTGTTATTGAAGAAAAAACTGTAAAAGGCGAAAATAAGACATTCAAGATAACAAAGAAGGTTGCAGTTTCATCCAACGTTATTGCTGGAAAAAGAAAATGACCGAGAGTATTATTACTTTGATACTGATATTGATATTTACAAAAAATTTTAACTTTTGTTTCTTTTTGTTAATATTCTTTTGTTTAATTAATTTGCTAAGCTTATTTTTGTTAAAAGTTTAATATAAAGTTATAGAGCTTTATTATTTTATACATGTTTGGATGGTTTAATTATTACCATCAATATAAAGAAGTTTAATATGATTAATAATCATACTTGGCTGTGTCCATTGTTCAGTAAAAATACTGTTCAGAAGTGATTTAAGCTAATCACATTATTATTAAAAATAAATGTCTAATAAATAAACAAGTATAACATAAACATTTTCGCTTATTGAACTCATAAACCTAAATTTTATATATATATATATATCATTCATTGAACTCCTAAATCATTCTATGAACACATCATCATTTCTGGGAACATCTCTTAAATCACATATAATACACTATTATTTTTGATATTGACGTGACAACGTCTTATAAATTGGTTTTCCGGGTGACACTTGAAGAAACTGCGTTACGCTCCGCTCACAATGAGAGCGACTGAGAGGCACGCGTCCCTTCCACTCGGGCATGGTTAGCCCGCCTAAGAGGGAGAGAGACAGACATTTTAAAAATATGAGAAAAAAATTGGTTGCCTGTAAAGTCGGTATACGGGCGAAAGTTTTACATGACAACGACTTTGAGTGGTAAAATAATTTTAATGTGAATATTCATTCGTATAGTAGGAAGAAGGATGAAATAATAGTAACAATTTAAAACATTTATTTATACAAAGAATTATATTTAAAACATTAATTTATACAAAGAATCTCGCACTGAATTTCATATTAACAAAATTTTACCACTCAAAGTCGTTGTCACGTAAAACTTTCGCCCGTATACCGACTTTACAGGCAACCAATTTTTTAAGAGTGGTATTAAAAAAAGGCAGACTTCACATACCTACAGCTAATTAATATACATGTAAGTCGGCGATATTGTCTAATTTAGATAACTTAGTACAAAGAAATTGCATTTTAGCTTCAGTCGTGGTGATATTTTACTTCTAAACGATTTTGTATAATTTTACCATGGAGCTTTTTAATTTTTTATGATTAACTACATGCTTCCGCTATTGTAAAGGCTAAAAAATCAAGACATCATTTATATTCTAATATTATTATAATCTTTACAAAATCGTTCCCGGAAATGTTCGGCAACAGCTCACTTTAAAAACAAAATTACATAAAAAGTAATTAATGCTATACTTTGCCATCGTAGATATCATTTAAACACAAGTTTAGTGATCATTTAAGCTAATCATCAATGTTATAGCTTCTAGGTATATTCATCATAAAAATGAATTTGGAATTTGCCACCTTGGTGATTTTGACCCTTTTACATTTTAATATTACTTAATATACACATATTTTATTTACATATGTTAAAAATTAAAAAAAAAAAAAAACTACTTTTGTAAGTGACCTATTTGAACAGCATCTAATTGCCAGGTTACACTACCAGCATCAGAAGTAAAATAGTCCTTAAAGTTTTCTCGAATCTGAAAAGCTGTACTAGAACTATTTCTTCTAATTGCATTTACACACAATAAACCCGATTCAGGAGGAATCGACTCATTATTTAGTTCAAACATACTGTCTGTACATAATATGTTGTGTAAACAACATGCCGCAAGTACAATTTTGTCTACAAATTCTAGCTGCAGTTCTAGCCGATTCCTAAAATATCGCCAGCATGCAACCAATATTCCAAATGCGTTTTCTACTACACGCCTGGCCCTGGACAATCTGTAATTAAATATTTTATTATCCTCATCATGTAATTTATTTTTGGGATACGGACGAAGAAGATAATTAGTTAGTGGAAATGCTTCATCTCCTACTAAAATGTATGGCTGTGGCTCGCCATTTTCTATTAGTGGCGTTGGTGATGGTAAATTAAATTCGTTATTTTGAAATTTTTTGCCCATCTGAGATTTGAAAAAAATTCCAGTATCACTGTTTCTACCGAAAGAGCCGACATCGACAGAAACAAATTTGTAATTGGCACCAACTAATACCAGAAGTACAATAGAATGACTTTCTTTATAATTAAAAAATGTCGATCCGGCATTATTGGGGCTCTGAAGATTTATATGTTTCCCATCAATGGCAGCTATACAATTGGGAAAATTCCATATATTTTTAAACTGCTCGGCATTGTTCTTCCATGTTTCCTCTGTGGGGGGTGGCATTGCAACCTCTCTCAATGTACTCCATATAACATCACAAGTTTCTTTTATAATTCTACTAACAGTACTGAATCCTAATCTATAACTGAATCCAATACTCTGGAAAGAATTTCCTGTTGCTAAAAATCTGAAATAATACAAACATCATATTTATCTAATCATTCTTATTGTAATAATTTTGTTTTATTAACATTTCAAATATTAATAAGAATAATGAAGAACAGAAAAAATAAATTATATTTTATATACAATTTACAACTCACGAAGCTAAGGAACGATGGGATAGACTAAGAAAATGTTTCAATAATGCAATAACTAGAATGTTTGTCAAAAAAAAAAAAAAAAAAAAAAAATTGGAAATATGAAGAACATGACATTTCTTTTACCATATTTGAAAAATAGAAAGTGATGATCTGATTAATTCACGGTTAAATCACAAAAATTACATAAATTATCTGTTAACTACATAATTTGTTTGAGAACGCTCAAATTGAAAATTGTTTAAGTAAACAGGTCCGTTTTTTAATTTAGACATATAATAAAATAGAAAAATTCTTAAGTGTATGATAAAAATTACGTGCTTTTTTTTTTTTAGAAAATAAGTTTTCTTTTAGAACATCATGATTGTAAAAATGTAATAAAGTTACATAGAAAAGTAACTATATTTCAGAAATGAATCAATGTAGATTGCTTCATGCTGAAAAACCTTGGTTTTAAATTTTTTGTCCCTTCACATTTTAACATTTCAAATTCTGTATATTTTTGTTTTTATTCCAATTTTCAGGCAATAAGTCCCTATTTCAATTTTCTCCATATTCATAATAATCCCAGAATAAAAATATAAATAATAATGAACATAAAGTATTAAAAACCTTAAACAGACGGCTAGCCTTTCTTCAGTAGATATAACTCTGCGAAATTGAGTATTCTGTTTTTTTAATTTGTTTTTTATTTTATTATGAAGACTATCAAATTGGTGCATTTCCATTCGGAAATACATTTTAAACCGTTCTGGGTCCTTCCGCAATTGTGGAATTAACCAGTGAAATTCCCCAAATTTTTCTCTTTTCCGATTAATGTCATGCACCCATTTCCTCTTTTTTACTGTTTCAGTCACTTCCAAAATACCTGTAACCATTTCTTCTTCCCAATCTGAGGAACTACTTGTATCTGTCATAATTATAATTTTATAATAGAACAAAAATGGCGGTAATAACATAATATAAAAAAGGCGGCAATAATGAAATATAGAAAAACTGTTGATAGCATGTGACAGCAGTGTGATCACAAGCATGGCATCACATTCAATTAACAAAGGAAATAAATTGTTTACATACAGTTTATTTTTTATATTAATTGAATTCTCATGTGTCTATAATATTTAAGTTACAAATATATTAGTTGTACAATAATATGTATATAAATAAATATAAACTAAAAAATGAGTTTTTTTATAAAACAAGTTGGTTTATTATTTCTTATATAATGTAATGTGAATAAACATAAAATATTTAAATTTAATTTTCATTAGATGGTGACAAAGACATCACTCAATTAATAAAGAACAATCATTGTAACTGGTTGACGGCAAGGAACACTGAAATATTTTGGAACATAGAAGGAAATGCATCATTGTTAAATTGCTCCATTTCTGCAAATAGCACCATTTTACTTATTTCAAGTTTAATTCTTGATTGCTCACGTTTTGGAAGTTTTTTTGTAATTGCAGATATACTAAAGAAGAACATGTTCGTTTCATCTAAACTTTGTGGATGGTTATATTTATTTTCATACCTCTGCTTCCTAAGTACATAATTATCCTTTAAAATATTAATCATTTCATCAATTCCTTTGCTTTTCATTCTTTTTCGTTTTCTAGTTTCACGTTCTTCATTTCGTCTGCTTTGCACCATCTTTTCATTTTCCTCATCCGATTCATGTTCTGAATGTAGTGCAATATCATCCATATCAGATTCTCCTGCTGTAACTGTAGAATGCTCTAATTCATTTAAATTACTGATTGTTCTGTAAAGAAAATAGATATATCAATAATTAATCAAAATTAAATTTATTTGCTTAAAAATTGGTTAAACTAAATTATTGTTTACAATACTCACTTTCTATTTTTTATATATGGTAAAAGAAATGCCATTTGTTCTTCATATTTCCAAATGTTTTTTTTTTTTGAACAGCCATTCCAGTTCTTGTTGTCTACTTCTTGCATTGTTAAAACACCTTCTTAGTTTATCCCATTGTTCCTTGGCTTCATTTCCTAATAACTATTTATTAAAAGTAAGAAATATAAAGATAAAATAATAAACATAAGGTTTTTGAACACTTGAAAAAATATATATCTAAAATAAAAGTTTTTATCAATAAGTTTTACATTTTAGTAGTTTTTAACATTATCAAAAATTAAATAATGATCACAATTTTACACTCTAAAAAAGTTTCATATCATTATAGCACCCAATACTGTAATTTCAGTAAATAAATGCATAATAAACATTTCAAATAACAAAAAAGAAAACACTTGATTTTAATCAAGAACTTAGCAGATGCATAGATATTAATAATTTTTTAGTGATTGTACGAAAAGAAAATCACTGTATTTACAATATATAATCCATTTTTAAGGTTTATTCATTCAGCTGCAAAGTACATATGTCATTTCATATAAATATACATTAAAAAGACAAAAAGTAAATTCAGTAATCTATTAATAAATTAGTGTGCATAATAGAAAATGTAATGTTTAACCAAATAATGAATTTTTAAATATTACGCCATATACAAGTTAATACCTGTTGTTATTTCTAATTCATTTCCTATTTTCTGGCAAACTGTTTGCCGTAAAACAGTATCACGATAATCCATTAATTGTTGATCATCGTATAAAATTGGATATTCTCTAACTTTTTCTATTAAACGTTCTTCCATTTTAAATAAATACTATTGTAAGTAAAAATGCAAATAAACTATTTCAAAACAATAACTACCTCAGGTGAAATTAAAAACGTACAAGCTCACGTCTCAAAATATCTGTGCATGAGATCAAGTAGGAAAGAAAAATTTGATGTGATTTACGTTTCGTGACTGCAATGTGATTACACAGCATTAAAACAACGTTCCAGATTTTTTGTTAACATGTATTATCACGTGACGTGATAGCAATGTGTCCGCGCCTTAAACATAATTACCTACAAGCCACAACTGCAGTCATAGACAGAAATGAAAAAAATAATATCACCATCCTAGCAATATATTGTTCTCCAAGACACATTATTACTACAATGCAATTTAATGAATTCTTAAAGACGTTGGCAAGGGCGTCGCCAGCTTATGACGCAGGGGAGCTAGATGATAAAAAGAGAACATGAATTATAGGAAAAATAAAATGTATAATTTTTAAAGGCTTAATATTTTATTAAACAGGAATAAAATCTTAATTAAAAAATAATTTTCGTGGGTTTCTGGCATGTTCTACTACTTCATTATAAATGTCTTCCAAATTTTCCATCACTAAGTGTCTACGAATAATCATCATGGCCAGTTGATTAAAAACTTTTGAAGCTCTAGGGGGGGGGGCACGCCCTCCGCTGACGTTGCTTATGGACGTTGGATAATATGTATATAATCGGAGGAAACTATCGCAAAAAATATTTATTTTAGATGAAGATTAACGGCCCCCGAGGTAAACAGTTAAAACTGGCTTTTGATGAAAACAGGAGAACCATCAAAATAAAAAGTTTTGTGGTTAATAATAATATTACGTACTATTATTAGACGAGTATTCATTTTGTCAAGGTTGAGTCTGGGGGGGTATTACAACTGAAATAGTTATTATAAATACATAAAAATCTGAAAAAAATCAAAAATTTAAAATAAATATTGATGATTTTTTTGTGTGTTCTTACAGTAAAAAAGAAAAAATATGGTCCATATTTTTAGGCACTTCATTAATATTTTATGCAAAAATTTTTATTACGGGTATAATCAATAAGCAGGGCCGCATCTAAACGAAAATTGTGTGTGTGTGTGGGGGGGGGGGGGGGGGGGGGGGGGGGTTACAAAAATATTTGCATAATTATACCCACATATATATATATATATATATATATATATATATATATATGTGTGTGTGGGTGGGTGTGTGTTATGAAATATATTTACTTATAAATGGTACACTAAAGTCTTGTAGTCAATTATTGTATGTGCAATATTTGAATACTGCAATAAAAACAAATAAAAAATAGTCGTTTCCATAGAACCCATAAAAATTTTAATTTTTTTTTCCTTTGTCAAAAATTGAAAAAAAATAAATTTATTCTAAATTTCGGTCCATTTAATTCAAGCAGTTATGATTTCGCAGACATTTCGTGATGTGGGGTGGGGGTGGGGGAGTGAATCAACCACTTCCCAGATATGGCTCGGTCAATAACATATGTAATTTTTATTAATGTTTATACAGTAATTTATTTATGTAAATTATTAATACGTATATCGAAATGATGGAAATTATTAATAGTATGAGTATTAGTGAAAAATGTATTGTTATTTACAAAATAAATGTCAAGAAAATTATCAAAATTCTGGGCACGGCCCTGTATTCCATCATAACTTTTGCAATTAATTTTGCAAACCATCCAAAGTAATAAACAATTTTTTTTTTTTTTTGTAACTACAAATAATAAATAGCATTAAAAAATTTACATAAAAATATAAAAATGTACATTGCGTTAAGATTATAGTTATATATAAACAACTTACCATTTTGTTCATTATGTTTTATTTTAATATGTCACGTTAATAAGCTGTTTTGTTGGTTATACTTTAAACAACATAAATTACATGTAAACATGTTTATTGATAGCTATTATATTATTTCTGTGTACTGTAATAAATATACTTTTGTAGGATATTGTATATTGTTTTATAATGGCGTAATTGTTAATAACCGTTCTATTACTTTTCATCAGATTCACAAATGACGTCATTCCAGTTTTACTTTTTAGTCAATCGTCTAATATCCTAATTTATTTAATTTTTAAAATGTAAAAATACAATAAAATTTTTTATTTTATATTTTTGTTAAAGACTATTGATAGGGTATTGCTATGTCGACAACGAGTTAGGAGAATAACAGGTTTCTATGATATCTGTTACTTTTGATCTAGTAGCAGGTGTTATTTAAAAACAAAATATAAAGTAACCGCAAATCGCTAATAAATAATAATTATAACTGAATTACAATTGTTGATATTATATAAGATATTATTACAAATTATGTTTCTTTTATATATCTGAAATATATCAATAACATTTTTATATTTACAATTACTTAAATTTAAAAAAGTAATATCTAAGATTGCTCATTTTAAAGACTCAAGTTAGAAACTTAAAATATTGTTTTGAAAAATGTACGGATTTTATTGTAATTTTATCATAATGTGAAATTTCACTTCGCTTCCAATAAATTGCTAAGCCCTTTCGCCAAATAAAATTGTATGCTATGTACTGCTTTTGTAAATATGAGTAAAATCTAGAAAAAATAATACTTCAACATACATCTCAGATAAAGTTTATATAATTAATCATGAAGAATTCATTCCCAATTCTAAACAAATTCCTAGCTATTATATTTTCATTAAACGGACACTGTTAATAATGGCTAAATTTGTTACCGGCAAAATTTTTGACAGTAAAAATTAATATTTTATAAAAATATTAAGTTCTTTTAAATAACACATTTTACACAAAAATAAATATATAAATGAGAGAATAGAGAGAGATATATAAATATACCCAACATGTTCAACCTCTGCCTTTACATTTTCCTATATGCTACTCCAGTCCTAAATTAAGCAAGCGCGGGGCCCGTAGCAAATTCTATTGTGGGGCCCTTAATCTACTGAGTTCTTAAGTATAAGGTGGTAAAACAATAATTCAGTACTCAATATGTATATTTGCCGTCTATAGGTTAAAATTATGTTACTGTTTAGTAGTAAAGTAGATTACAGTAGGTTCTGTTGACCTTCAATAAGTACAAAATGCCAGAGTTGAGATTGCCCTGGCAATTTAATGTAATTTTGATAAAAAACTAACATTTTAAAACTGACGATTAATAACGACAAACTTTTATTGTTTTTTAAACTTTTAAAAAGTAACTTTTCTAACTTTAATGCGGGTGAATTTAGAGACAATACAATACGAATATCAATTTCTCTAAGCAAATATATTCATCAAAGAGAGATAATTCAGACGTTCTTGACTCATCATGTTCCATCTTAATTCATTTTTTATACGCTTCAATGTCGAAAATGAACGTTCGCCACTGACTAAAGTGGTCATGAGAAACAAATAAATGCGCAAAGCAATTTCTAAATTGGACAAATATGATTCTAATGAATTTTCCATTAGGAATTTATAATATTGAATTTCCAGAGCTTCGTTTTTTGAAGTGTCACTTGCACCAGCCACATCTGTTTTCAGTAACTCAGCAAACTGCACTAATTCGTCGTTTAGACTGTCTTCCAAATCATTTGCATAAGCACTGACCATAATTAGAATTTTTTTCAAAATCTCTTCTGCTATAATAGATTTTAACTGTCGAAATATTCTGAAAACACTATTAAGTTTTTGGTATACTTTCATGCGTTTATCTAAAGCAGATAGTGTGTTATCAATAATGACAAGAAACACCTCAATTTCAAACTGTTTATCAGGTGTTTTATTTTCAACAAATTCGTCAAGTGTACTGGAATCGCTAAAATGGTCATATTTTGTGTTTCACTTGTGTTGTCTTGAAGTCTGTTACTGATATTCATGACAGCCTGTCAGATCTTTGGGTTTGCTTCAATATCTGAAAATCTGGATCGCATTGTTTGGACACATCCATATAATGATTCATAAAGGGCGTACCCTGTATTAAGGTCTATATTAGACGATTGCAGCGACGCACTAGTCGCTTGCACGCATTTTAGGATACCATTCCACATAATTGCCATTATTCCCGTTTCCAACTTATTCATCTTTGAAACTAGTCCGTAAGCTTGATTACGACACTCTGCCTTTTGATCTATATTATTGCAAATGCCATCCAACACTTGCTCGATAGTGGTAAAACCACATAAAAGTCCCTTCGTAGCATCAGCTCTGGCGGATATCTAGTATCCGACAACCTTTTCAAAATCGAAATTTTCGAAGTAAGAGCTGTCATAAGAAGACCCCAACGATGTGTAGAAGCAGAAAAAAAATTATAAAGATTTTCAATAAAATCGAAAAAAAACTAATGCTTCTGTACAACAGTCTGCAGTGTATGTAGCAACTAAATTTAATGAATGTGCAAGACAGAATATGTATTCTGCATACTTACTTATTCCTTTAATTCGTGCTTGCAAGCCGCTGTATTTTCCACTCACGTTGCTGGCATTATCATAGCTTTTTCCACGAAAATCTTTGATATCAATGCCATTCTTATTTAAAAAATCTAGTAAACTTTGGGCAAGTTGTTCAGTAGTATGACCTTCCACGTCTAAAAACTTAAAAAATCTCTTAACTGGCCCAGATGGGGTAGAACATAGTGCACTATCAGAGTCAGTCGATCTACATGCAATATATCTGGAGTAGAATCTAATGACACTGAATAGTACTTGGATCTCTTAATTTCGCAAATAATTTGATCTAGCATGCTTGATGAAACTAATTTGATAAATTCCTCGCATGTTGTTTTAGATAAATATGGCGTGTGTACTTTTCCTTTATGGACATAGGTTTTAATATGTTGGGTCATAAAAATGTCAAATTCGGAAAGTAATTCTAATAAACTTAAGTAATTCCCATCATGTGTTGAATCAATAATTTCATCACTACCCCGAAAAGCAAGACTTCGTTCTGCTAAAAACTTTATTACTGTAATAATTCGTTTTAAAAGCATCTGCTAACAATTTTGTTCAGTCAGAATTTGGCTCACAAGTTGACAATCGACACACGCATTCTTGTTTTTGCGATTTAACAGCGAAATCATATCTTTTCTATGCCGAGTGCTTTCTTCATGCCTTTTCAACAAATTGTTCATATTCTTCCAGTCATCGAACCCATCTTTCGTAAACCGTGTAAACTGATTAATATCTGAATCTATAACTTTGCAAACAAAACAGAAAAGTCGCCCTTTAGTTTCTAAATAGCACAACCGATTTCTGACGTGAGTTTTATTAGTAAGTTTATGTTTATAAGTGAAAAATGACTTTTGACAGAATCGTGGACTAATTTCTTTTTCATACATTTTCTTTGAACTTAAAAAGTCACTGTTCATATGTTGCAGTTCGCTGCTTTCTTTTGCAATCCAATAATCTCTGTCAAAGTTTGCTGATTTAGCATCCTTGCCGGAGAATGCGACGTTTGCACACTGCCCGAAGAAGCCTGAGAAATTGTCAAATAACGTAGTCTAAAATTTATCATAATTGTTATCATTATTTTCTAACACAGACAGCGTGATCATATATCGTCATGGCGGCCGAATCGGTCTCAATGTTCAACTTATTTTAATACCAAAATAGAACATGTCCTTTGAGAGCTCTTTTCGAAAAAAAAAAAAAAAACATTTATCCCAGTTAACAAAATATTTAGCTTATTTTAACCACAATGAAACATGTCACAATCCTTTCTAAAAATTTGAACTGGGCACACCGCAAATTATTTGTGAACAAAATTGGTAACTATCTTACTATGTCGGGATTACGAAGTGGTTATGAGAAATTTAATTGCAAGAAATCCTCATTATTTTTATAACTTACATAGACTTATTACTAGAAAATAATTTTTTTGGTATATGATTGCTAAATTATAATAAAAATAATGTGAACTGTAAGTCCTATAAATAAATAGACAATTCAACATTTTGAATCGAACTATTTCAATTCTACTACGCTTCCACACTGAGTGTCGAGTAAGAGTGCTCGCATACATTAGACTTTTTGTAGAGCCAATTATCAGGCCAATTAAAATTCTGTACGATTATACGAGCGACTTTTTGTAGAATTTGTGCGTTTATCTTATGAAATTATGACGTGTTATATTTTCGCCAACGAAATAATCGGTTACCGATTGTCTCGGTTAAAAAGGTGTAACGTTTCACGTTTTAGCGACATAAAGTAAATTTAATATATTACGACTTAATTAGTTTCACTCAAAAAATTACACTCAGGCGGAAGTGGGTCTGGATACATGGGGCCCCTTTTTGCGCGGGGCCCGTAGCAATTGCTACTTTTGCTATATGGTTAATCCGGCATTGTGCTACTCTTTTATCCCCCTCCCAGGGACAAATTCTGGATGCGCCAATGGTAATAAATTGATATATGGTATATTGAAAGCTTATCAAAGCAAACATAATAATTGTGCATGCTTCAGTTTTCCTATCACAAATATTTTTTGAAACATTCTGGACACTGTAATCAGGAAAGCACTTAATTTTCTTAATTATCATTTCAGCTTTACAACTAAATTTTTTTGTAGGCTGTAATCGAAATATTTTTTTCCTTACTGAATGATCATTTTGCAAAATGTTTTAAAATACAAGTAACAAACTTATATTTTATTATTTAACTAATGTTTTCTATAATATAAAAATTAAAAATTTACTAATTCAGAAGTTTCTTGTGATTTTCTCTTATTATATTGTGGTCCATGAGTACATTGCATTAGTGATGTGGTAAGATTTATGAATGACTCCAAAAACAAGAATATCTATACTAATCTATCGCCTATATATTTAAATTTACAGAAATTGTTAATAAAATCTCATTTTCATTAGGTACATGATACAGAAAATACTATTTCTAGAATACAACATACTTTTATTTTATTGTGAAGTCCTAATAAAAAACATAAAAGCTTTTGATAATAAGAAGTCATTAAAAATTTGAAAATTACGTTCTCCTTCACTAAAGAATAAATACGAATTTATATTTTCAATAAAGTTGTTTAGGATTTAAAAAATGTCTTCATTTTTAAACATTTTACTTAAAAACAGAAAAAACAACTTTAGAATAATAACAACAAACAATGAAAAATACTAAATAGCGAAACTAAAATTTATAGATGAGTAAAGTTGTGAGATTTAAAATAATAGAACGAATGTTAAGAAGAACAATCATGATAGTAATCAAAAATAACAGCTATTGTAGGAACCTGTTATTCTCCTAACTCGTTGTCGACATAGCAATACCCCTATTGATAAATATAACAAAATTTATTTTTCATCAAAATCTGTGTTTATTCGATAAACTATTTATTAGTAGATGTATTTTAGTCAGTTTAATGAATAATACTTTTTTTTTTTTTTTTTGCTAATGGAGGACAAATATTGTTAAAATTATTTCGAGGTTTTTGGTGTAAGTACTTATTAATATTAAAAAGAAAACGATATAATGTATTAAAATAATCTTAAATATTTTTTCTATATTAACACGAATAGACTAAAATGTTACATCAAAAAAATGTTCTCGACGTGAATATGAAAATTAGATTATGGAATTTAAAATCGATCATTTGCTATCGGTATTTATTGTAATATCAAATATCACGAAGTCGATGAAATATCACGACGTGTAAATACCGCCTTTATTTTCGGCGTTACAAATATGTGTGTTTCGGTAATTTGGAGTTGGAATGTGGATTTGGCCGAAATAACACAGCATAGGACGAGTTAATGAAGCGGTTTCCCTCAATAAACGAGTAAAGGTAGTTTGAAGTTGCGGTTGTCGGTTGTGTTACGTGTGCCACTTTTCGAATGAATGCCAATGTGTTATGTATATGATAATTGTTATTGTATTTAATAGTTTCAATTATATGTTACTTGTTTGATTCAGGTGAGATCTTATTTTTACATAGAAACTTACTTTACATGTAAATTTAACCCTATATATGATTTTACTCGGAAAGACATGGTTTATTATTTTTTGACGAAATTTACTAATTACTTTCCTTGGTTCACAGATTATTTTGGGCTACCAACTTTTCCATATGTCTCACTTACAGCAAGTAGATGACGACGAATTCCATAATATTCCGCTACATACTGTTGAATCTGTAAGTTTTGTTTATTGTATATCATTTTCGCACTAAATTCGTTAATGTGCCGACGGTTGAGATCATTTAAGCGAAATTTCTCAAGATTACTTTTAATTTTAAATTTCTTAAGGAGTAGATATTTGTAAAAAAGTCGAAGTATTATTAGCTCTAAACCTGCAACAAACTGTTAACGTAAACTATACACTGTAATGCTAATTTCACTCTAATAATTGCATAATTCTGTGAATGTGTATTACCTGAGAGCAGCAAGTGATAAAGAGAGCGGATAATGAGTTTCAGTTGTAGAGTGAAATATTTTTAGAATACAATTTTTATTAACAATTAAATATGACACGCATTGACCTAATTTTAAAATATGAATTGAGTTTTATTTTTCCTTATGGATACATTTTTCCTTTAGTGTTTGTAGTTAAATTTAAATTTCCGATTTCTATTTTAAAAATACATTTCACTAACTTTGTTGATATCATTTTTTCTGCAATTATGTAAAAAAGCCATTTACTGATTATAAAGAGAATGCAATTCGTAATGTAACAAAGAGCCTTTTTCCAGTGTTTTAATAAAAGAAGTTATTTAAAATAAGCGTTTTTTAGGTATTAAAATGTTAGTAGAATTTAAATGAAATTTTATATGAAAAGAATTAATGGATTTATACAATTTAAGCAAAGATAAATTTTTTAAGAATGTATCGTACAGTGTAACATGATATTATTGTGAAGTATAATATTTTTATTTAAAAAAAATAATAAAAAAATCAACTTCGATACATCACTATGTCATTTGTAAAATTGATCGTACTGTTTATGGAAGAAATGATGTATCATTTTAAGATAAAAGAATAATTTTTTCAAACTTATAATATACACCGATTTATACCTAGTTCTTTAAGTGAAGTTGAGAAAAAAAGTGTATTCGGCAATATAAAAATATGATGATTTTAATAATACTGAGAAATGCAGAAATTCTGTTTTAATTCGTTTTTATGTGTATATGTTTAGATGTTTATATTAGTTAAGGCTCTATGAAAACACGTATAACATGAATTTGAAGAAAAAAAAACCCACTAAGAACTAAGATATTTTGGTAAACGACAAAGTTACTTCTTATAATGCAAGAAATATGTTGATCTTGCTGGTTCATAGAGTTAAAGAAACAGCGGTCTTTTATAAATTTTCTAATAAGCTCAGTGAGGTAGAATTGGTACAATAAAAATTTAACTAGCTTAATAAGTTACTTTTAAAAAACGTATATGTGATATTCAGCGAGAAAAGGGACGAAAATATGAGTTTTAGGTTAAACACGAATTCTGATACTTGAAAGTGTGTAGAATAAGACGCAATATGCAGTTTTTTTCGTGAACGCTCGTTTAATGTCTTAAACGTACAAAACTGACTGAAGAAAATCGGAAAAAAGTAGAAAAAAATTAAAAATTTAAAAAAAGTAAAACTATTTTTTTTTCATAGATGTTAGTTTTTTGTTGCTTTTTTTTTGGTATTTTTTAATGATTTTTTATCTGCTTAGGGTATTTTTTGAACATTGACCTTTTTTATTTTTCGAAACTTTTTTTTCTTTCTCTTTCGTGACAGTTCTGCTGCATTCGATTCTATTTTTTTGTCTTAAGTTGGTCACGAAATTGCATTTTTTTGTATCAGTACATGAAGAAGCAATATTATCATAGTGGTATAGTACTTGTAATATTACTTGACGCAAACTTTAAATGCGGTTTTCTCAAAAACTAATTTTTGCACACCACAGATGCCTTCTCTCGGCGGACGTCACATATACCAAATCGAAAACTTTATAATTTAGGAATTTGCTTTTGTGTTTTTGTGAGTTAGAATTATTAACAAATTTGGAATAATTAAAAACGTAAGAGCGAATAAATTAACGCTAGAATTGATCTATCATACAGTTTGGTGCAATGCGATGAGCCATAGTTGCACCTCTATTTTTTTTTTCTTTATCGTGTAATATATGCAATCGATAGTTATGATTATTACATCTTATGTAGATTACTATATTTCGAATAGCTTTAAAATTAACATTTAGTTAATTTCCAGTAATTTTATTCAAATTCTAAAGATCATATACTTAAAATAATTTAATCACAAATTTATGACAGCTGTTTTAAAACTAAAAGTAAATAATTTCACTAATTATTCTTAAATTGATGTATAAAAATTTTCAAATTACTACTATTAGATTTGTAATATTTCAAAAACTCAAAATTATTCATTTTTATTTTTTAAATTTCAGTTATATATAAAATAAATTTACCGGTAGAAGGTCAGTAATGAAGTAAACAATGACAACATCGTACGTAAGAATGTGAACTAAAAAACCAATGTAAACTGGTGACGCTAAATCCTTTTGAAATACAAAAAAAAATAAAAAGAAAAGAAAAAATGCCGTTTGCGAAATTACGGTATTTTAAATCTTATTGTTCTTGGCCCCGTGTCCATAAAGAAAATCTACTTTGTACGAAATGATTACTGTACCCGCATATGCGTCAGTACTTCTACATTTTAACTGAGATATATTTCGTTCCCATAGCTTTTCGAGGCGGTTCTGCTTCGTTGGAATGTCAACTATACTTACCGAACAGTATGTAAAAAGGGTTTGACTAAAATCGACTATTTCTCACTTAAAATTTGCAGCTAAATTTGAACATAAATTGATAATTCATATGATTGGCCTAAATGAATAAAAGTTGGTTGTTTCTAAGTGTGTTTGATTTTTTTTTGGTCTACTGAAAGGCTTTACTGAAGTGCTGATTGTTACTTAATAATTAGTTTTTCTTTTTCTTCTTTTTCCACTTTCACAGATAATCTTAATTTCTTGACGGCCCTGTTCGAAATTATCTAAAAGACTTTTGATATTCATTTTTCTCTTTATTAATTCAGAATCTTTATTTGAAGAAAAGATAAATTGTTCTTGAATTTTAGCTTTGTTGATGGAATTTTGTAAAATTTATACGTTCCTTTTTTCTTTTTCTGGTGTTTAATTAATGACCAAATGGTCTAATTCTGGGTTTCAAAAAAAAAAAAAGAAAACTATTTCGATAACCAATCAGCTAATCATTTAACTGGCTTATTCTTTAGAATCCTTTATTTATGGCTGAAGTCATATAACCAGATTTGTTTATGACCATTTTATATGTAGCAGTATAATGCATGCAGGAAATATTAATAAAATTACCTCACTGCTACAGCACGAGTTATAGGAAGTATTCTGAAAAGGATTGAACGTTGAAAAGTTCTTTAAGAAGAAGAATTCGTGTGTATATAAAATTTTTATATAATTAACCAGTGACGATGAATTCTACACGGTAAATGAATGAAATGTAAATGAAAAATAGGTGGTATTTGAAGTTTGGTTCGTAAATGAACTGAGTTAATTAAACAGATCTCTACGGATGTGTATATAAACTGGATGCATTAAGTTCTCTTAAGGAGCTTATTTGTCATATGTGTCAACAGCTAAGTTTTCTTGAATTTCAGTAAACAGACATGTATTCCTATATAAAAAATTAAAAAAAAAAAGCTGTTAAAATCTGGGGTTGAATATAAAAAATGGCCTATATTCATTCATTAAGGATTCTAAGTATATGTGGTGTGTTTAGTAAAATCAAAGTATTTTTTTTTTTTTTTTATAGAAATATGCATTATAAATAAATAATGATTTAAAACAAGGATGGATTTTATTTTATCATTGCGGAACGTAATTCCCAAATGAGGGAATACTAACATAAAAGGAAATGATTCATCATAATGAGTATGTTATGTAATAAATGTTTTTGCTTCTTATAGATTATCAGTACAATTCAACTGTTCCATTTAACGTTCTTTAATATATATATTTTCCTATAACAGCGAAATCGTATTATTACTTCCCTTCCTAATTGTTTTTGGATGAAAGTTTCTAGTTGACGAGCCCATTAAAAAAAATTTAAATTATTTAATAAAATAAAAATTTCACCTTGAAAATTAAATAAATACAAAAGAAAAAGTTATTTAGTTCGAATAATAAATTTGATTTATTTTTCAGTTTAACCCATTCGGGACGACCGCGGTTCCCGAACAACTCATCGCTCTGCCGGGAGCGGGGTAGTTTCCACTTTCTCGCAGTTGGCGCCGTGTTAGTCACCGCCTGGTCACTGCACGTGTTAACACTTTGTTTAAATTTTTAGTGAATAAGCAAATTTGTCTAAAACGTACAGTTGTTATTTAAAGTTAAAATATGGCTACCAAAAAAGGTCTAAGTGACGAGGATGTTTTCAATTATTCATATTTAAAATCAATAAGGAAAATTTATAAATATATAATATTATAATACATTTATGTATATTAAGTGTTATATGTTTATATATTTGAATAAATAAATTATGCATTCAAAAGAAACTGTTGACGTAAAAGTACGGTGTGTGTCCGTTTAGTGAAAAACGTAGAAGTACGGCATTCGGCCGGCTAAGTGGAGAATAGAACTCGTACATGTACGGCTACCGTCCCGAATGGGTTAAAAAAGCCAAAACAATGTAAACTGTTGAGTTTATTTTCTGAAAAAATCAAGATCTATATTATATTAGAAATTTTTTGTTTTTTTGTTTCTAGTTTCCACAATTGGGCTTTACTCTTTTAAACTTCGAATTTTATTTAATATTTTTCGCGTTTCAAACAATTTGCAAAAAACCAAAAAAAAACCCTTCTACGAAATTGTTTTTCGTTACTTTCAAATTTCTTGTTTCATTTTGATAATCTTTTTTTTTCTCCCCGTATATGAGGTTGAATTTTGATCACTTTGTTTACTTTTTTTTTTTCAAACTTTATAATTTAGGACATGTGACGAATTACTTTAACTAAAGATAATTAATAGTACATGTATTAACTATACTCGTTCGCTTACGTTCTTTTCTTTTTTTGCATTCCATTTTACCCATGTAAATTTCTTTTCAGTCCCTAGCCGTATGGGTAAAGAAAATAATGTAATGGCGAATTCTTTAGCTCGTATAGCTGCGTTTCCTATCTTCACTTCTCTAACATTTCAGTTGTTAACTTGCCTTATGCAAAAATTCCATGCTAGACTCCGGTTAGATGTCCTCTTTTTTTCTAATAAATTTTCCTTTTAACTACCATTTAGTTGAGTCTTCCTGGACTCCGCTCCTATGCAGTGATTTGCCTTCATTATGTTGATTTGTTGTCGTCCCTATTATTCGTTTACGCTTTAATTCTGTTACCTTCTTTACGTTTTCATTTTTTTAATATGGATATTTATGATTTATTTATGTGCATTTCGATTTCAACTGATTTAATGTTCGCAATATTCAAGAATTATGAGGCCTTAAGCTTTGAAAAGCATCGGAATTATATATATATATAAAATCAGCCATTTTGACTTCGCAAGGAGCTGTGTCCCTTGACCCTTTTGCTTATATTTCTGTCTCTTTCTCTTCTATACTTTGTATAAAATGATCAAAATTTACAACGTCCCATTAGATTTTATAACGAAAAAATGTTCCAATTTTATATAACAAAAAAAAAAAAAAAAAAAAAAAAAAAATTATTAAACTACCGAAACAACTTAACATACTACACACATGTAAATAATACTTTTTTTGCGTTTCCATGGTACTATTACATTAGCAATATAGTCTCTACATGCACGGCATAGCTGTGTATATATGTAGAAATCACCGAAACGCTCAAAAATGGACTTTTTAAGGCCCTTTAACTTTTTCCCTAATGTCGATAAAAACATGATTTTCAAAATTTGTCGTAGAATTTAATATCTACAGTTAACCATAGCCGAGATCGGACACCTTATTTTAAGCAAAAAAGTGATATATATATATATATTTACTAAAGATGACTAAAATACACAGCAACATCTACTGAACCTAGAAAGCTGAAATTTGGTATTCAAACAACTTACCACACGTAATGAACAGAAAAATTATAAAATCGTAAAATTTCCAATTATGAACTCCCAAAATGGGCTTAAAACAGTCGAATTTTGAAATGACTTCTTAAAACAAAAATTCACAGTCTAGCCTCTATGAAACGTAAAAAGTTCAAGTTCGGTATGTACAGCGCTTTTAGCGTGTAAATAATGAGAAAATTAAAAACATTTAAAGTTTATGAATATAGAGCCCTAAATGGGACCAAAACTCAATTTTGAAATATTTCTATAAAAATTATAATATCCAGAAATATCTATAAGAAGCGGAAAGCTGTAATTTGGTATATTCAAAATTTTTAACTTGTAAATAACAGAAAAATTACGAAACCTGAAACATTTTATAAAGGGAGCCCCTAAATGGGCCTAAACTTGGAAATTTTGACGTATTTTCGCAAAAATCAAAATTCCCAACAAAATCAACAAGACGTGGAAAGTTGAAATTCGGAGTGTACAACACAACTAATATGTAAATTACAGGAAAATTATGAAACCTGATAAATTCTGTAAAAAAAGCCCTAAATGGGTCCGTAAGTTTTAATTTTTAAGTGTACTTTCAAAAATTTAAATTTGCATAGAAAGTTATACAAAAAATAATGATATCTCAACAAAAACAAAATATTGTAAAAAATACAGCCAAGTTTGTCAGCTTTAAATTCTACTTGTACAAAAATATTATGCAATTAGCTGTTTTATCAGCAAAAAAAAATTGTGACATGAAAATTAAAGTGCCAAGTCTTTTATATATTATATGTTCATCATCAGTTTGTATTTCCATTTTAATTATATATTTGTTAGATCCCTATTACTTTTTACACATTATAAAAACGAATTATTAAATATATTTAGTTAATACATTGATACTGAAAAAAAGTTATTTAGATATTATTTTGTTTCATTAATCTTGGTGGTGTTAATTCAATCATTATTTTTATGCGGTTTGTTAACATCGCCAAGATTAATGAAACAAAATAATATCTAAATAAATTTTTTTCAGTATTAATGTATTAACTGTGTCGATGGGTTGAATTTTCGACGCCCAAAAAAAAAGAAGAAAAAAAAGAAAAACTAAATATGTTTAGTTATTCATTTTTATAATGTGTAAAAAGTAATGGGGATCTAAGAAATACATAATTAGAATGGAAATACAAACTGATAGTGAACGTATAATCCATAAAAAACTTGGCACTTAATTTTTCATATCACAAATTTTTTTTGCTGATAAAACGGCTAATTGCATGATATTTTTGTACAAATAGAATTTAAAGCTGAGAAACTTGGCTGTATTCCTTACAATATTTTGTTTTTGTTGAGATAAGAAGTGTATTCATTATGTTTTCAAAAACGAAAACAGCCACTGAACGTAAACGTGAATTGCGGACAAAGAATCAGTTATATTATGAGTTATGCGCGAACAAATATAAAAAAAAAACAAAACATACGCGACGAACGTATAACCTGATTCTTTTTGGGAGTCAGTAAAAATTAAAATATAACAAACGTTACATCAATTTGGGACATTTTTTTCTAATGGGTGCCGGCCGAAAAATTACGTTGTAATTAATATATTAATTATAAAGTAATTCTTAGGTCGGCCCCCATTAGAAAAAATGTCCCAGTTTTATATAACGTCTGTTATATTTTAATTTTTATCGATTTCCAAAAAAGAGGTTTCATCGCGTTTGTTTGTTTTTTTTTGTTTTTTTTTTTTTATGATTGTTCGCGTTTAACTCATGTTTATATAGACCAATTTTACTGATTCCTTGTCCACAATCCATGTTTGCGATCGGTAGCGGTTTTCGTTTTTGGAAACATAATGAATACACTTCTTATTACTGTGTAGGTTGATGAATAAGAAGTCCCACCATAGGGAGAAGCACATATATTGCTATTTTAATAATACCAAGTATTATTTATATGTATTGTAGTATGTTAAGTTGTTTCGATTGTTTAATAAAATTTATTTATTTTTTATTATATAAAATTGGGACATTTTTTCGTTATAAAATCTAATGGAGGCCGAACTAAGAATTATGTTGTAAATTTTGATCATTTTACACAAAGTATAGAAGAGAAATAGAGAGAAATGTAAGCAAGAGGGTCAAGGGGCACAGTCCCTTGCGAGACCAAAATGGCTGAGTTTATATATATATATATATTAATAAGTGTTAATTTGAGTATTATTAAGTTTATATATTATCATTTCTTCAAGTTTCAAGACAACGAAATTTCAAAATTAGTAGTTAAATATAACCCAGGATGCAATTAACATCGAAAAATATAACTTTAGTGTATTATTTATATAAAAAGTATTTTTGGAATCAGTACATTACATCACTTTTATAATTGAAACTGATTATATTGAGAATAAAATTTTTATATCTTTGATGAAAAAATGTGTTTGATTTTTATATGAAGCGTTAGAATTTGTAGTTTAAGTTAGTTACTTGTATGTTTTATTGATGTTACTGGTAGCCTATTGTAATGCAGTAGGTGGAGTCTCTTGTGTTCACTGTAGACATTTTGAGGAATAAACGTTGGAAGTACACAGGAATTGTATGGCCATAATTATTCTATAACCGGATTAAAAATTGCCACTTAATTTAGTACTATTTAGGTATAAGTGGTTACGTGAGAATAATAAAGCACGTTACTATGAGTATTATCCAAGAAAAAAATATTTTATTTATTTATTTATTTTCCAAAGCAGTAAAAAGAAAAATAATTAGTTACATTTTAGATATATGCGAGTTTATTTATTATGATTTGTTGAGCATTGTCAGCTTAAAAGCCATTTTTTAATTGATTTACTTAGATGTGAAAATTTTATTTATTTATTTTAACGCGGATTATTTGTTACGTTGCATATTTAAGATGTGCATTATTTCATGTCACTTATTTTATGTTTTTTTTATTTGTTGCAGCATTGGAAGAATATTTTTAATCAAGTATGTATTATACATTTTTATTATTTCATAAATAATATAATTATTTTATTTTTCCATAAATTTACAATTTGGCACATCAATTTTTGAAATCTACTTAACAGAATCTGCTTAATTCAGTTTTATTTGCACTGTGAGTTCTAAAATCTAATTAAATTTTTTATATAATTTATCCCAATGGTACTGGTGCTGGGAGAAATCAATTTTGAAACGGTGGGGAGGATTTTCCTTCATTTATTTTCAATTCATCGCGAATTGACAAAGATAATTAACTATTTGTACTTTGATATTTTTTGTACTTTGATATTTTTTGTACTTTGTTTAATGTCTTAAAATATTTGTATCAATAATTTCATATATAAACAAAAAAAAAATGTTTACAAAATTACATTTTTTCTCTCAAAAATAATGCCTTATTACTTTGATTCTAACGTTTGATTATGCGCTGCAGATATCAATTAGAGTTTTTTTTTTTTTTATATATATTCTGTTGTTATTAATAGGTAAAACGTGACAATATTTGTTCCCGAATTTTAAATGTTTTTTAAATTCTGTATAAACATGTGATTTTTCATTTCTTATTTGTGAGTTAACAGGGGAACAAATGATATTTAAATCATTTTTTTTTTTTAAAGGTACTATTAAAGTCCAGGAAATGCGTTTTTTTTTTAATTTTAAAATAATAAAACAAAAAAATGTGCAAGGTAGTTTAAAAAAAAAAAAAAATGACTTATAATTAGAAGTTGTGCTATATATGAAGTTAGTGTAAAAACTGAATCTTGGAATTTTTACTGCATGTGTTTTGGCATTTTTGGGAGGTTTGATATAAACTCAAAGAATAAGCTTTATCTAGTTAGTCTTTTCTTTGATACACTAAGAAGACTTACATTCAATCAGGTCTTCATTTTTTCCCCTTTCATTTTACTACGTTTCAAGATATTTAGTGCAGGGAAATTCTAGTATCTATCACTGATTGAAGTGTATTATATAAAGTTCATGTAACGATTTGCTTTATTTAACTTTATGTTTATTTTATACAAGGGGTGTTCAATAAAGACTGATACTAGCGCTCCCATCGGCCACGAAACTGTGCTATGCAAACGAATCACCCGGCTATCGAATCGCAATTTTCTACTGATTTATTTAGTGAAAAAACGAAGTTGCTACGTTTATTTGGTCAGTTTTTATGTTCAATTGAGTGAAGGGTAATTCAATTTCGCCTCTAAAGCTTTTACGGCAGCAAAAATAGTAGGAAAATGACAACCTTTTTAACTTTTTTTTTGCCGTGGGATAAAGATAAAAGTTGTTTGGAGCCAAATCCGGGCTGTAAGGGGGGTGTGGCACTGTTTCGACTTTTTTTTGAGCCAAGAATTCGAACGCTACATTTGCGATATACGATCTTGCGTTATCTTGATGCAGCTTCCAAAGGCCAACGAGATCTGGGCGCTTCTTAGGGATGTGATCTTTCATCAGTTGTTTTAGAACTGTAATGTAATAGACTGCAGTAACCGTCTGGCGTCGAGGGACCGTATGAGTGTACACCATACCTCGGTAATCGAAGAAAGTAACCACCAACGCTTTAATTGCAGATTTTTGCGCTCGCATTTTTTCAGTGGAGGACCAGCTTTTTCCATCCATTCCGAACTTTGCTGCTTAGTTTCAGGATCGTAGCAATATATCCAGCTTTCGTCGACAGTAATTATGTTTTTCCACCCGCAATCACTTTGTTTTGCGATGAAATTGAGCCGTTATTCGCAAACGAAGGCGCGGTTGTGTTTTTGATCTGGCGTCAATAAACGGGGAATCCATCGTGCACAGACACGAGACATGTGCAGGTGTTCCTTTAATAGTGTGTATGTGCTTCCGATAATCAGTCATGCTTACTTTAGAGGCGAAATCTAACTACCCTCCACTCAATTGAACATAAAGCTAACCAAATAAACGTAGCGACTTCGTTTTTTCACTAAATAAATCAGTAGAGAATTGTGATTCGTTTGCATAGAACACTTTCGTGGCCGATGGGAGCGCTGGTGTTAGTCTTTATTGAACAAGCCTTGTAGTTCTATCAGGTGTTTTATTACCAGCTACTTAATAAGAAAGTCTGTCGGTAATTATTGTTTTTTTTGTTTTCTTTTTTTTTGTAGAAGCGAAAATTATAATAAGGAAGTAGCTGGAGCTTAAGTAGTTTGAAATAAGATTATTATAAATACAAACAAACTGTTCGTGTATATTAGTACAATTTTTTTTGAATTGAAAACTTCTTTAGGCGTGATTAGCGACTTTTGGTAGGGGAAAAACTTATGGATTTGCGTCACCTACGTCACGGACATGCTATTGTTAACAGTATCGACTAGTGCGAGAAATAAAACCGCTAACGCCTCTCCTCTACTTCTCGTTACTCCCACGACCGTGTAATCAATAGTAAACTACAAAAAGAGACGTAAAAATTTAATTAATTATATTAGGACTACTAATCTTCTTCTTTTCCTCAATCCGTTGATTGGTAGATAACCTTTTTATTTGCATAAGACCTCTCATCACTTGCCTAGCCAGAAGGTCGGTGTGTTTAAGACACTTGTACATAGAGCACGAAAGGTGTCCTGCCGCGATAGTCTCCAAGAGGAGTTAAGACATCTTAAAGGTGTTATGGTCAAAAATGGGTATAGCACGGATGAAGCAAGTAGGTATATCAGTAAGTTTAGTTGCAATAGTCATGTTAATATTAATGAATCTGAACAGTTTGCTACTAGTGTTGCGCTACCGTTCATCAAAGGAGTCACGGAAAGAATTGGAAGGATTTTACGTAAAAACAATGTAAGACCAGTCTTCGGTACGTGTATGAAAATAAGGAACATGTTAAGAGGTCCAAAAGATAGTTTACCTCGGTTACACTGTGCCGGTGTATACAAAATACCCTGTTCGTGTGGATTAAGCTACATCGGTCAGACTAGTAGGCTTATTGAAACCAGGGTGAAGGAGCACAGGGCTGATTGCGCGCATAGGCGGGTGCACAAATCCGCCTTAGCGGAACATCAGTTGAAAACGAATCATACTATCAAATTTGAGGATAGTGTTCCTTTAGCTAAGGAAGTTCACACCGGCAGGAGGTTGGTTCGAGAAGCCATCGAAATTGAGAAATGGCCAAATTTCAACAGAGAAGAAGGTCTACGTGTTCCCACGGCATGGAAACCAGTCATACGGTTGACGAACTTGCATCTATAACAGCGACCAGGTACCTAGACGTCCGCCACCGCCTTTCACTTCTTTTTGGTCTTTTGTTCCCACATCCCGCCGGTCCCAGTGGTTTCTTCCTTCGGTTGGATTTGCTTTGTTTCACTTCGTTTGGTTAAGCTTCCGTTGGACCAATGCCCGGGGCCGTGCCCTCTGGTGCTTCTTCCGGATAGGTTTCGAGTGGGTCCTCAGGTGCGGATTCCAAGCAATTTTCAGGTAGTTCCCAGTCCTTGTTCAGGTAATCCAACTGTTTCTGTTGTAATATTTCATATTTTTGTTCTGTTCACGTGGTTGTTCCGTGCGTTTTCAACGTTTTCAGTTTTATTTTTATAAGTTGTTATTCGTTTTCCCCCCCCCTGCCCCAACTGTGACCCGATGTTTTTTGTTCCTTTTGTAAATTTTTCTAATTCCTTTTTTTTCTCATATGTTTTTACATTTTATCTTCGGTTGTTATGCGTTTTGTCGGTTTTTCCCGTTTAGATTTTGTGTTCCTTTTATTTATTTTTATTAATTTTTTTTTTTTTTTCCCTTATGTTTTTATAATTTATCTATTTGTTGTTTTGCGTTTTGTCGGTTTTTCCCGTTTACATTTTGGTTCCTTTTATTATTATTTTTTTTTTTGTTTTTATATTTTTTCTATGTTACGTCGGTTTTCCTGTTTAGAGGTAGGTTATCTGTTTTGATTTGGGTTTTCCATGATTTCTGATTCTTATTTTAATGTTATTGTCGATCGCAATTTTCGCTCCGTTCTTCAGTTTGCTTCTGATGATGGCCAGTGTAAGCTGGTCGAAACGTTAAGCGAATAAATATCTTTTTCAAAACACAGTTGTTTCCGGAAATTATTTATCATGAGTAATCACTGTGAAAGTTTTAAATTTTTAACCTTTTATGTTGTTCGATCCTGTTAATTGAACTAAGCATTCGAATTCCCTTAACACGGCCTTTCTTTTTAAATGTGTATAATTTGTTGCTCCTGTATATTTTATTATTTGCTCGATGAATGTTTTCTGGGTCTTCCTCTGCATCGCTTGCCTTCCATTTTGACTTCCATTATTTGTACTGGCGTCTTATTATGCTGGAATAAATGTCCTATCCACTTAACTCTTCTTCTTTTTAATGTGTTCATTCGGGTTCCCGATTCGTTTACTTCTTCTAGTACCTTTTCATTTGTTATTTTCTCCATCCAGCTAATTTTTTGCATCCTTCGCCAGCACCACATTTCGAAGGCTTCGATTCGATTATACATTTGCTTGTTTATCGTCCATGTTTCTGACCCGTAAGTCCTTAATATTGAGTAATAAAAGTTAACTTTATCGTGAATCTTATTTAATGATTAAATATTGTAAAAATTCTGTAACCACTATATTACTAATTCCATAGAATAAATATTGTTGACATTGTCGTCTCTGTTTTTGTTGTTATTATTAAAGTGGATGCGCAACAGTGAAAGTAATTCTTATTTTAATTGTTTAATTGTAAGATTACAGTGTAGTTATACAGTGAGTACTAAATATGTTAATATTTTTTGAGTGAGATATGACAGTCAGACTAATGGTAATAATTTTAAGTTACAAATTATGACATTTTAATTTTTGATACTACAATTTAATCTGGAAATTCAAAAAAAAAACAAAACATATTTCTTAGTTTTAAGTTTTTACTTCTATCAGCAATCAATCTCCATGACTGCACTTTTTTTTTTTTTTTTGTTTAACTGAATTATTAAGTATGTTTTGGAGAAGAAGGCAATTATTCGAAGTATACGAGTATCTAACAACATCTAAGGAGATAGATAAATGTTAGAAGACAAGCACGAATGCAAATACAAATGAACAGAACCGGAAAAAGGTTTTAATAATCCTTTGTAAATAAAACAGAGACCTGTTTTACAGCATCGCTCGATATTTCTTTGAACTAATGACTTAGTGTGAAATGTAAATAAAAAAGAAAGAAAGAAACGAAAGGTTACTAACTAACATTTGTACTGAAAATAATGATTTTTTACCGGATATACACATTATATGTAAGATACACTTATTAATGTTTTTGACAAGAAAAATTTGCAAAAAACCTATTTGCATTAAAATATACGATCTTTATACTTTTATATAATTATATCTGAAATATGTACAGAGCTTTTATCAACGCATTGAAAACTAGCTGTGGTAAAAAACTAAACTTAATAATTTATTAATGCTGTATCGCATCCTTGTAAGGTCCAAAATCGATTATGGTGCACGAGCCTATGCTTCCGCTAGCATATCGATCCTATAATGTTTGGATACTATCCATCATAGCTTTTTGGGGTTGGCAACTGGAGCTTTCCAAACTTCCCCGATACCGAGTCTACTATGCGATGCTGCGGAGTGGTCATTAGATTTGCAATGGACCTATCTAATCGTGATAGCTTTCAGCATCATAAGGAGCACAAAGTTCAACTCTTCGGATGGTACCACTGTGAACCAGGATGGAACAACAATCGATCACGTTATGTCCATTCTACAACAAATAAACATCTAAATTCCAGTACTGGTCCGGGACCCGATATCTGCTGTGCCACCATGGTACGGCCGAGACCAGTGCGCGCCATCCAGAGCTTTGAAAATGCGGATAACTCCGATAAAACGGCCAGTAAACATGCTTCAACTTCAAACGTAACGATACCATTTACCGATTTTAAACATTAATTTAAACGCCATTTTAATAACATCTGGAACACGACTGGCAAACTTTACCTACAGAAAATAAATTACGCTCCATGAAATTGTCTACGAAACCCCGTGATTTTCCTCACGTCGAGAAAGCAGAAAACAGGAGGTAACGTTATGTAGACTGCGACTTGGGCCCACTCGTCCTACACACTCATAATTATTAAATAAAGAACCTGCGTCTCAGTGCTCGATATGTGATTACCAATTAACCGTTGAACACCTACTGATTAAATGCCTAATTGATGATCATTATCGGAAACAGTGCAGAATACCGTCTAATTTAAAGCATTTGTCATGCGATGAAGAGACCGTTCGATTATTTCAATTTCTGAAATGTTTTTATTTGCTGAAGCTGTTTTAATTTTGTTAATTTTTCTTTGTTTTCAATTTCCGTAATTTTGTAATTTCTTGCCGTGTCTCTAGCCTCAGTTGTTGTACATGACACGTAAATAAATAAATCATAAATATATTACAAATTTTTATCATTTTCAGATTTTAATTTATCGTTGGGAATTCGATTTATTGAAAAAATTTGCATTGATAATAGAATAAATTTTATTATTTTATTTTTAAATTTACGAAGTATTTAATTACAAAAGTATATATAGAACTTTGTAAATGAAATATGGTTTCATAATGATCTTTCCATATCACTGGTTCGGATAAGAGAAATATTTATTTCCAAAATTTTGAGCTTTCGGCGCCCCGCGAGTCTAAATATGAAGTTGTAAGTTAGGCTATAGTTTTCCTATAAAGCGCTCTTTTATGTACATATTTGTGATGTATTTTTCGGTTTTCTTAACTTTTTCACTCTCGGGCTGTTACATGAACATACTTTTTTTATTGGTTTTTTGCCCCTAAAGGAAGGAGGATTAAAATAATTTTTTATCGGTAATTGTTTTAAATCATGAAAAAGCTTTTGCGCTTTATTTTATATTTTGAATTTTATTTTTAAAGGGTTATCCAGTGACAAATTATGAATTTTCAAGTGATTTTTGAGGTCGTTTTAAATTCCATATTATATAATATTCTTGACGGTTTCTTACGTTTTTTGCCGCCCAGAGTAATCGATTATCTTGCTGTTATAGATTGTTTCAAAGAGAACTTTAATTGTAATTTTACAATCCAATTTTGGAGTTTACAAGACAAACGATTCATTGATTTTTATTTTATATTTTGTCGTTTCTACATCGTCTTATTACGATTTCGTATATTATATGCCTACGGAATACTAAAAAATGATAAATTCAAATGCCAGACATAATATTGCTGTAATGTGGAGTATGCAATATTTATACATTATATAATTTATTAATTTTCGGAAAACCAGAGCGTGCTACTTTTGCAGTATTCCGCCAGTACTCGCTTACCTGAGAAGAAAAAACGCGTTTTATGTGAAATACTTCGTTCTTGCAGAAATTACTAAATATGTTTGTTGTTTAAACATGGCATACTAAGCGCTTCTGCCGTTTTTGGTACTTGTAAAAATGGTATCTGTAAAACGTAGTAACGTTATAGTTTGTCGCTTTGTGTATTATTAAATTGTTTCACGTTGATGGAAGCGTTGCGGTACGTGCTGTTTTGTCGATATGAGTTCGAATATTTTTGTTGACATTATCCAGTATTAGTGTTCACATTTGTCGACCACTGTATGTATGTTATGTTTGTATGTATGTACGTATTAGTAGCAGCGCGGACAGAGCAGGGAGGTGCGGATAATGCTCTCATTGTGATTAAAATTGTTTTATTCAATTGTCGATGTAACATTGATCTGTCGAACCGTTGGAATCAATCTTCAATGCAGACGCTGTTAAACACGGTTATGATTTATCGGTAAATAATGATAGTTCTGTTTTTCGCTGTTGTTTTTATAATAATTACGTATTTATCTGAACCATATTTAAGTAACGCGTACCGTTGGGATATAACTACCAATGATACTGTAGTCTGTAATTGTTTTATCACTAACGATAATTTTTTTTTTTTTTTTTTTTTTTGCATTCCGACTGTTAGGTCATCAACGCAATTGATATTACTTATTTTAAGTTTCCTAAATAACGATGGATCCCAATAGATAAACGGAGAAAAGAAGTTGAACATATTTTTATTTATTACCGAGAATATGACTAAAAAGAATTTTTAATTACTGTTTTAAATCGACTAAAAATGGACCACATTTTTTTATTCCGCATAATATCATGCTTTGTGGACGTAGCGTGTTTTTCTGCTAAAGGAGCAACACTTTTGTTGCCATTGTAATTTCTGAATTTTCTTTTGCGTATAGTGTTGTGGGGGACTTTATATTGTTCTATTTTTATATCGAACGAATTGATTTATTTTATATCTTTCAATGGGACTTTTCTCTATGCACTTATAATAAGGTTGTATCGCAATCTTTTGCTAAACGGGCTTTTTGGAGGGAACGTATTACGCAGGTTAGCGAAATTTTGAAGACGGTGTTGGTATGCTGTTCAGTTGAAAATGAGCAAAAGTTTTTTTTTATATAGTTTGAAAATTACGAAAGTGAGCAAAGGATTGTATTTATGTTGTCCTTAAAGTGAAAAAGTGAGAACGAATGTTTTTGGAACCGAAAAAAAATTGTTAACACATAATGATGTTAGTTTGAAATATGCATCTTGTTAGGTACTACGTTTTCTCAATATTTTTGTACGAAGTTGAGATTTGGACTATCGCAAGAAAGCTGGAAAAAAAAACTACACGCGTTCGAAATGTTTATTTACCATCACATGTTAAAGATACTGCGAACGGATAAAGTTAGAAATGAAGAGGTTTTAAAAAAAAAGCTGTTCAATAAAAAGAGTTACTCTTTACGATACGGAGACGTAAAACTGGAATATTAAATCCGTATCCTTAGAAATATAAAATATGACTCTTTTCTGCTGGTTCTTTGAGGAAAAATAGGCGGAAAAAGGAGCGTAGGACGAAGAAAAACAGCATGGAAGGAAGAAGTTCCAATGGTGGAGTAAAGTATCCGAAACAGAACTGACACAAACGGCCATTAATAAAGACGAACCGGGGCCTTATTCATTACCGAACTTTGATCGGAGATGTCGTAGGCAAGAACAAGAAGACTAATAATGTTGCATCGCTGTGGGTAGTTCGTCAACCATTATTGCTATACAGCGGCCATATTCGTTAATTTAGTGTGTAAAAATCATTTTACCGAAATTAACAATGATAAAAAAAAGCAATACTCGCGTATTTGCTTTCCATGTTAAATAACGGGTTTTCATTTTAAAGTGTTAAAATTATTTAGTCTATATTATAACTATGTTAATTTAAAGAATCAACTTTATTTTTGGACATTAACTTGACGAAAAGTTAATTTACATGATTTCAACGTCGACAAGGCGATTCGAATGCGGCTATTGAGCGAACATCGTTATTTAACCAGTTACATTACAGCGTGGCTTGTTAAAGGGTCAATGAAGGTGGCAACCTTCTAATAAAAGTATAAAACTAAACATTTTCGATTAAAACATTTATGTAATTATTATAGCAAAGAAACAGAAAAAATAGAAACGAAACTATTACAATGTTCATAGAATTCCGAATTGGAATATTAAAAAGAACTAAAATACATCTATTTTAGAAATTATTTAACTCGATTAAATAATATTCGTTAAATTTACTTATTTTTTTCAATTCTTAAATTTTTCATTTTTATTTTTTTTACGATTAGCAATTTTTGTTTTTATTTCCTCTCTCGACAACGAACCATTTGGCCACTGATAAACAGATGCCTCTGCAAAGTGTTACAATAAAATTCTATTTTTTACAATAAATTTAAATACCATAAATAAAATGGCATCTCCTCAACGTAAACGATGATGTGTGTAACGGGAAAGATGTAGCTAGCGATTAATTCTTCAAAAAACATAGTCTTATGATAATCAAGTGTCTGTCACAGCGAAACAATAGTTGATTAGTATCATTTACGAAATCGTTGTGAACGTGGCCATTGTTATGCGCCGAGGAATCGGAAAAGTGCTATGCGGGAATGCCCGTTCGCAATCTGCATATAATGGTTACGAAACTGCGTATAGAACTAGCCGGAATAGTTGTGGGAAAGGAAATATACCAAGGTGCGGGAGGGGTTGAAGGCGAACGATATTTTAACATCTACCGGTGCTGTAAGACGTCTGTATTCAGTCCAATTAATATTACTATTAAATGTTATCTTTTGGCGAACATCAGCAGAGGAAATTAACGGACATCTTATCCCACTCGAAGTCGTCTTCTTGGCGGCGCAGTTTACAAAATTATTCAGTATCGCTTGACTCCCGGTGTCTTCTCCTCAATTCACCAAGAATTTGTTTGACAGCATTGTTAGAAATGTGTATTCCGGTCGTATCGAAGTATTTAATGATGGTGCTAAATTCCCGAGACCATTGTGTCTTTTGCCTTTGCTATTTCTGGTGTGGTGGTTCGAGACTTCATCCTGCAGCATCAGTATTCACGGTGGGGTTATTGGCCACTGATAAGGCTTGCGATTATATTTTGAACGTTATTGGTGCTTTCGGAAAGATTATGTTTTACAGCGACGGTCAAAGTGCCTTAATGACGTTGAATAGTAGTTTATTTAATTTAAAATTTAACCCGTTGATTTATGAAATCAAACATAAATGCCGTGAGACCATCAGTAGAGGTGGGGAAGTTAGTTTTTGTTGGATCCCTGGACGGTTATCGCTATTGGCTCCCCATTTTTAGATTTCAGCATGTACGCAGTAAGCATTTTTATATCTTCATCAATAATATATATTCCCGTTTCTCGTTTTTTGAGCTTTATCTAATAACATAAACGCGGAATAATTTATACTTCGTGGTTTGAAATTATGTATATTTTGAAACAAACCAGAGCACGCGTGTTTATACATACACTTTATACTTTCTAGCAAATAGGAATGGTATTTTGATTACAATAGAAGGTGTGACGGTTCTGGTTATCTTTTTAAGCTCTCCGGTATGCCAACCACGATGTTTCTCGATTATTACCGATTTATTTATTGTTATTATTATTATTTTCCATTATTCTTATTATTATTTTCCATTATTCTTATTATTATTACTATAAAATTCCCGGTTAGTTTCTTTTTGAATTATACATTTAATAATACCTTACACCGATCTTTTTGCGTCAGCCGACCGTTGAAAAACACAATTATTAGAATGGAATAGGATTAATGAAATAAAATTGTACGTATCACTGGATCGGCTGAGTATTCCACTGGATAGGGGTTGTGTGATGCTGTACGGAGTCGAATACTGATAATCTTGTATTTCTCAAAAGTGTACGATTGCGATTTACACGGCACTTTTTTACGCGAAAATAAAATTGTACAAAAAAACAAAAACAGCCTTTCCTCATAGGCAGTTATTTTTTAGTTTCAGATAAGAGAAGTAACCGTCAATCTTTTCTTTGAAGTCTTCGAAGACTGATCTGCAATTGACTCCGCCTTTCTTCGTGGCTTTTTTCCTTCGTCAATATCTAACTCCCCTTCTCCGCCTTCGAAATCCGCCACCTCTGATTTTTTACTGGTGTGCATTTTTTTTCTTTTCTTTTTGTCGATGAATGATGGTTTACACCTATTCAACCGACTGCAGGATCGCAGACATGTAATCCTTCAGCGCACTTTGCCTTTGTTGGGCATTTTTTTATTATTATCTTGTTTTTCAATGGACGCATTACGAAGGCCGTTGAAATGTTGCCGAATCTGATTAAGAAATTAATGTTAATACCAATTACTTCTTTAAACGGCAGTGAGATTCTCGAAGAACTCAAGGTATTGTTGCAGTCGTCAGAATTTATAAAATTCTAACTTTATCGCCTCCTCTTTATGACTACTTCAGCCCAATTAGCAACCTTTTTTTAGTGCTGTAAATTATTTCTCGTTAATAATATTCCAGTTGCTTTTTCTGCTTCTAAATCAGTGCCTGCCCATCATATTAAGCGAAATGAATATCCCAAAACAGTTACCGCATATATGTTAATTGCGTTGATCCTGTTTTCTTTATTTAATGGAGATCTCAATACCGCTTTGTTCCGGTGATACATGTTTTTTCAAATTTTTTCTTTCATTTTTCTGTCTACAACTTTCTGGTTTCGAAGTATTTCACCGAATACTTGTACAGTTCTTTTTTCCCCAGTGTGTCAAATCTAATCTTCGCTTCCGTACCTATTCTTTGATATTGTTGAAAATTAGCAAATAGAATCGATCAAGACTGGTTTTATAATTTAGTTATTGTAGTATATCGTTCAGTTAAGCGTCGATATATTCGTTATCTATGTTGGCTTTTCTACCTTGGTTTATTATTTACACTTTGTTTTCGTTTTTGGATTATTTACGTTGATTTTCGTTTTTTGTCATTACCCGAAGTGCGCTTATCGTATCTCTCGGATTTTATTCTTCTTCCTAATCCCTTTTTAGAAATTTTCTGATTTGTTCCGTCCCTGATCATCTTTTATCCAAATTTAGCCCTATATATACCCTCAACATTATTTCCTCGTGTACACCAATTTCGAAAAAG
This sequence comes from Icerya purchasi, assembly GCA_039619475.1. NCBI lineage: Eukaryota > Metazoa > Arthropoda > Insecta > Hemiptera > Monophlebidae > Icerya > Icerya purchasi. The sequence goes on from CM077115.1 coordinate 369,531,691, forward strand.
GCCTATTCAGGGCTAATCGTTTATCAATTCATCGCGTTCTTTACCTCTCGCTTACGCGACAAATCAATTAATTCGTTTTAATGTTATAATGTTTTCGTATATATTCGATCTGATTTGTCTTGTTACGCTATTTGCGCGTTTTATTTTTACTATTTTCTCGTTTATTTAAATAATGAGCTATTTTGCGTGTTAAACACTGTTATTGTACTTTATCTTTTGCTTTTATTACTTCACATTTTGATATCTCGAATTCCGTTCCTATGTCGATAGAGAATTTCGTTACTAATTTAAGACCCGTTCTAGCTGTATCTTGTTAGCTGCATAAACTTTCATATCGTCCGTATATACATTAAACGGGAGATAACTATTGTGCAGCATCTTTCTGTTTCCTTGCTGTGGAAACTGTATTTCGAACTATTTGTCATGTTACATAAAGGCGGGAGATACATACGTACCCATGCCAGCAAATCTAAGTATGATAGTATGTTAACAAATGAACAATTAACTGAACATCGTGAACTGATTGAATTGTTTATCATTGTCCAGCGGCGATGTTCGATTAATTTTCTTCATCTTTTAATGGTGAAGGCCCGCTATCCGGTAGTTGTCGTGGTCTATTTTAACACTTTTGCTTTCAAGACTGTTCGGACGTGCTACACCACTATCACATATGACGAAGAGATTACCATATTAGCAATTTATCGATTATTGATTTGTAAAAACGAGAAACATAAGTATAAACTATTAAATTTTATCTGTAGTGTTCGCTGTTAGACGACGGGAATAAGGTCTTCCAGATGTCTAACTAGGATGTAATTAATATATTTTACTGTATAAAGTAAAGTAAAAAATTCCGAAGTGCCGACTAAACATAGCCGTAATCTACGGTAGCGAACGTGTCAGATCATTTATTGTTGACCGGTAAATGTATGAGTTTTCAAGAGTTGCTGAAGTGATGAGTGTAGAAGAATTTATCGAGAAAGTTTAAAATTGTTTAGTCCTCTCCAAGTAATACGATGGAAAATACTGATTATATTACGTTTGTGTTATTCCATAACCTTTATAAGATGTGTTGTTTTTTTTTTGTTTTTTTTTTTTTCAATCGGTTGTTAAAAAATTAATTACAAACTTAACTTATTAATGAAACAAAAGAAAAAAATTAAAATTTCAATTTTTCCTCGCTTTGCTTTTAATTGCAATGTTCGAAAGTTTTCTAACATTCAAACCTGCGTACTTGTAAAACTCTCCTTCTACCGGCCTTCCACTACTCGCCTGATTTCTTTGTAAATGTTTTTTTTTTTTCTCTCTCTAACGCGGGAGTTGTAATTGCCGAGTCACTGTTCTGAAAATTGTTAAATATTTTCTTAAACTGAGCGCGACAAAATTTTAAGCAATACTGTGAAAATTATGTCGCGCAGATAAATGCGATTTCTAAGCAGTGTCTCCAACCTGTAAGGCGGGTTTTGCATCAGATTAATTGAGTCAAGTCGCACTAAATAAAAGTCAGATTCGTGCAATTTATCAGTTTTAATATACTGAATTTTTCATTAGTCAAAAGAATATTTTCGCGGCATTTTCTCTAAATAATTTGAAAATTATATCAGTAGGATATTAGAATTACAATATAAAATGGAAAGCAATAATTCAAATCTACAAATCAACTTTTTAAACACTGGTGCCGAAATCATTTATGAAATTATTAAAATTGATAAGTAAAATATTCTTTTCAAAGACAAGACAATTGTAACAATTTTGAATATTATATTTACCTTAAAAATATTGCTGTCGTTTTTTTAGAGAAATTATTTTGTAATTTATGTTTTTTTTTTGTTTTTTTTTTTTTCTATCTTCGATTATATTTACTACTGGAAAAAATTGATTTGGAGTTAAACATTTTTTTGAATCATCTTATAAATCTAAAAATAAATAATGAAAGAATTTATAAAATGATTTTTTTAAATTTATTGAATGTATTCATAATTTATTTTTCAGTAGTTTTCCTGGCGCATTTTACAAGTCTTATTCGTAACACTATTGTAGTCTGGTCTATTCTATAACCAAAACAACAAAGCCAAATGTGATCAGTATTATACTAGTACTTTGCAGCATCAGTTTGAATAAATGTTATTTTCAGAATAGCTGTAAGTTTATCAGTTTTTTTTTTGTTTTTGTTTTTTTTTTTTTATTTTTTTAAATGTAAAAGTGGGCATTAAAACAAAACGACGCTGTACAATCAAAGTTTGTAATACGATAGAAAAAAACGATTGCAGAGACAGTGATGATGTTAAAAGAAGACTAACGCACCGAATGTTTAAATCGGTCAACAATTTTTCACTAGCACAATGTACTCAGTATGGGTCGTGAGTTTGCAACACTTTTCTCACAGAATGGGTGTTCTTCAGTGGCACGTTACGAAGAAAATGTAAACATAATATCAGTGATCATTCGTGAAAATCAACATTTATCATGCAGAAGGCTTTTGGAGATCATTGATATTCTGAACAGTTTGGTGCACCGAATGTTTAAGGACGAGTACCAGATGAATCGCGTGTGTTCAACTTGAGTCCTGCATTTCCTTATGTAGAAATAAACGGAAAAACGCATGCAAATTTTCTACGAACAGCTTAAAATGATACGGAAAATTCGAAATGCCTAAAAACAATAATATCGTCATCTTTGATAAAAGATGCGTGTAGTATTTTGATTCCGTCAAGAAAGCGCAATGCGGAAAACTGCGATTGTTTAGAAATCAAAAAGGTTCGACAAGCCACTGCCGCGGTTATGCTGATTGCGTTTTTTGATTATCGCGGGATAATTTATCAGCATCTTTTCTACCACCTAAAACAATTGTGAACACCGTATATTACTACAACGTTGTCCAAACATTGTAAAAACGTATTCAACAAAAAGCTCCGATTTAAAGAATACCCCTGGGCACTTTCGCAGGACAATGCACACGCCTTCACATAACGTTCAAGAATTTTGAAAGAAATTTAACATTTCGGTTATGTAACATCTCGCTTATGGTCCAGATCTAACACTATGTGACTATTGACTGTTTTTAATACTGAGAAAAAATCGAACGCAGATACTGTCAAGCTCATCGGAAGCACACGACAAGATGAATATGAAAAAATAATAGAGATAAAAAGATGCGTCAATGTATGCGGCATATTGGTGCACATTTCGAAAACAATCGAGATGACGGTAACGATGGGGATTGGGAATAATTTTTTTGTAGAATAAAATTTTTCATGAAACCCGCAGTAACATTTTTACCTTTATTTAAAGGCCTATAGCTAAGCGAGGAATCATTACACTAAGCATGGCGAGAACTCTATCGGTAGTTAATCGATTTCTTTACAATCCTACATCATCGGCAGACTATTAACTTTTTTCGCTATTCAATCTCGTTCAGCGGGGAGGAATTAAGATTAATTTTCAATACTGGAATAATATACTAGACTTACATTTGTAGGCAATTGGTATACAGATTTCTGTTAGTTTAGGATAGTTTGTGCTACTTGCATTCAAATTTAGGGTTATTCTAGGATAACGGGCATCCAGATTAATGTGTACTTAGAACCTGTAGAATTTGATTACTTTTGGATTTACTTTATTCGTCTAATTCTTACCTTTAACAAGGTTAGTTTTATATATATATATATATATATATATATATATATAATTACTGAGCACATAGTTTTAAAACTGGTTATTCCGTATAATAATTCTGGAGAAAATTGAATCATCATTCTGTATTATTATTATTATTATTTTGAATTAACCACTAATGGACTACGTTGTCAACTTGTCCTGCTATTCTTTTTTCTCTCTTTCCATACTGCTTTCATTCTTTCACTGTGTCTTTTTTTCCTTTCTTCGGTCCACAAAATGCCGGTTCTTCCTTTCTGTTTCTCCGCGAATCCTTTACAGTCAAATAACTTCGTTAATGTTAATCGCTGTTCTATATCTTCAGTTCCTCCGTGTCATTTTTGTTCTCTGCGTACCACGTACCGTTTATTTTTAGTTTTCACATGTAATTAAATAAGCTTCCAGCGAGCCAGCTAGACTCCATCCTTTGCATATGGCCATAGAATCGAATTCTTCTTTTCCAAATCGGGGGCCACTCTTTCGGGCGCAGACGAACTGAGACCTTTTTACGGAATACCTGCGGTGGTTTTTAGGTATCATCCGTTAAACGGTATCATCTTTGTTAGTGAGAAACACGAGTCACCAAATACCGCTATCAGCAATTCCACTTAGAAAATACCGTTCTTCGTTAACGATTTAGTTTTTCCGCGCGTATAACATATACATAATCACGAAACACATATTTTACATCATTTCATTGGGTTATTAAAATATTTTCTATTTTTTTTTTTTTTGAAATAACGACTTCAGCGTGAAATACAAATAAACAGACTTTTTCGATGTAAATTTAAAAGTTCTGTTAGCAATAGTGATACAAAACGGACGAAGATGATTAATATTAATAATCGGCCAAATGCATTATTGGTTCTTTTCATTTTTTTTTTTATAGTCAGCCGTATTTAAAAAATTACAAATTATCAACTTTACGTCATTTAAAGTGTAACATAACTGAATTGAATTTGCTTCTGATACATATTCGTTATATTATCTTTCTTTTTTATTCGTATCTAGCAAAGTTTATTTGAGGATACGTTTATTGAAGTTTCTTCTGTTATCTGTGATTTTAATTATATATTTAATTCCTTGACGATTGTAGCTAGGTTTCAAAAAAATATCGAGAAAGAGAAACAAATTCGCAAAAATTGTTTAACACATAAACTGGGCGAGAAATATATACGATATTACAAATTGAATAAAAAAGAACCAATAATGCATTTGACCGATTATTAATATTAATCATCTTCGTCCGTGTGTTTCTCACTAACACAAATGATAACGTTTAACGGATGATACCTGCAAATCACCGCAGGTAGTCTGTAAAAAGGTCTGAGGTCGCCTGAGCCCGAAGGAGGGTAACCCTTCCGAATCACGGTAGTAATTTTGGCGACACTTGAATTGCGCACCGGAAGTTTGCCGATATGAAATATAAAAAAACGAACGAAAACGGCACCGGGACCGTGATATTTGTTGGACTCGGTGGTTCCAAAACTGATGGCCGCTTTATAACATTTGAATGTTCAATGGCTGTCAACATTTTTACGCATCGTACACTTAAAAAATAGCCGATTTTTCGCAAACCTTTAAGGAGGTTTTTTCTAAGCAATCGAAATGTTATTCCAAATAACAAACGTCCCCCCCCCATCGAGATATGATACGACATTTTGAAAGTCACGGAAAGAGTGATTTCTACTCATTTTATTCCTTCGTCAATTTTATAAAATCAAACTTTTCGAGTTCTCAGCAGGCGGGCTATTTCGGATCGGTGCGCAATTCGAGTCCGACTTGTCACCGTGTGAAGTGTTGGTGCGCAATTCGGGTGTCCCCGTAATTTTTTCCACATGCCCCGGTATATTTCCTGGTTACTCCGTTTTATATATTTTCCACCTTGCTTCACTGGTCCTAGTATTCTTCTTACGATCTTTCTTTCTGCAATTTCAAGTTATGCATTTAATCCTTTTCTGTTCACTGTTAGGCCCTCTGCTGCATATAATGCACCTGGTCTGATCACAGTCTATAGTGCCCCAGCTTAGCATTTCTTGATAGTTATTTTTTATCATATAATTCTTTTGTTAAATAAAATGTTGCTTTCATTCGATCGGGCCTGTATTTGATTGCTTTTTTTTCCGACGCACTCTGCTCGATTAATTATCCCAGATTACTTAAATTTATTAACTCTTTTCGCTTAACTCACATTCGTTTTTATTTTATGAGGAGCGGCTTTGATATTTATCATAAATTTGGTTTAAAGGCAATTTGTAACCCTGCCTTGTCCGCTTGGTGTATATGTTTTTAGTTATTTTAGATTTTAAATGGAATAGTAAATAAAGTAAAAAATTCTTTTCGCTGAATACTTTTTTTTTTTTTTTTTTTCAGCCTAGTTTTATCCATTTGACCAGTTTGGTCATAGTTAAGCGATTAAATCGCTGTTATATTTCTCTTTTTCTATTTGTTATATGTAAATATAATGCTTGAGCTAACATACTTAAAGGAGATTTGTTGTAATTTCTTTGGCAGATTCTAGTAGCGTTTTATATGTTTCTACATATTTTTAAATTATTATCGATTTTTAATCATTATACTCTCACATTTCCAGACAAGGTGGGTCAATAAACTTTGCTTCGTGCAATTTTCACACTGATCACTATCAGCTAAACCTAAGCGTTTTAAATAAACTGGAAAATGTATTCTATCCGTTGTAACAATATAGTGCCAATGCATATTTAACTAACTAAACCACGACATTTTTTTCCTTTGCATGTATTCATCTTATGGTAACTTTTATTAGTTTTTATACGTTTCCCTCTATAAACTTTACATTTCGACCATTTCCTCTTTCATTTTTGGGAAGTAGTTTGCCACCAATTCTGTCCATTCTCGACCCGTCACTCAATTTAAACTAATATTTTTTTCCAGTCTTTAGTATTACTTCTTTTGCAACTTCTGCAACGCCTTAATACAATCTGATAAAACCTTATGTTTCTCAATAAATGGTTAAAGTTTTCACAGTGATTACTCATCATAAATAAATTACGGACACAACTGTGTTATGGTTTTTACCCAGAAACGTTAGCGCCTTATAATATATAGTGTACAATTCGGTGTAAATATTATATTATAATGGACTACGTATTGATCCCTGTAGAATTCTTTTCCCATGGATAGTCGAGAAGTAATTTTTATCTTTGAGTTTAAACCCTCGCTTCTCTTTTTTATAATAGTTAACATGCAAGACGCCATGTGTTTTGGGACCCGACTATTAATCAATATTATATATTTGATAGATGAATGTGATAATGCGCAGCTTTCAAATCTATGAAAATCGTATTTAAATATATATTTTTTTAATAAAACAATTGCTATATCACACGTGAGAGTGCTTGAGGCATTTAAGGTGCAATATTATTTCCTCTTGTACCCAAACTATGTAGTGGATATAAATGTTTTGTTTATTTATCCAGCAGTCTATTCTTTTTTTTTCTTTTTTTTTCTTTTTTTTTTTTAACATTGCTTCGAGGACTTTTGCTGCGCATGATAATAACAATGTTATAAGCTTATGAGAGATATGTATATTCTGATTTTTTTCTTTTTTGTTAAAAAAAGGGGCGTATGTAGTGTTTCATCCATCTAGGTGGAATGATTCCTATCGAAAGTGAACTATTGAATAACTATCAGTGCTTTTTTATTATCATCTGTTAGTTGTTTCACATCCGTATATGAGATATCATCGAATCTCAAGCTAGCTTTTTTTTGTTTTGTTTGATAAACACTACTCTAATTTCTACAGTGTAACATTATTGCAAATTTATTTACATTCGTTTTGTATTTAATACTATTTACAATCCAACATAAGAAATTCGTGTCAAATAAAATTTTTAAGTCACTCTGCTGCAGTTCAAAATGTTGAAGTATTCTCCAAATCTTTTTAATTTTTTTCAAAATTTCGCTTATATTCGATCCTGGTTGTAAGATAGCACAAAATTTATTCCATTCGAATTGCTTCCTTTGTTTAAAATATATTAAGATTTCTATTAAAACGGCTTATAGAGATGTTCTCCTTTTTGCAATCATTAAATACCATTTAAGCAAAAAACAATATGTAAGACTGATTCTGCATTTAAGGAAGAAGCAAAATGATACTCTTAAGTTTTCTAAAAAGATTAGTAATTTCACTTATATCATTAATGTACTACAAAAATCATTATGAATGAAATGTTAACTGATTACTGAAACGAAGAAGTTGTTATTGACTTTTAGCATTCTTTTATAATATGATAGATGTTGATGACGTATTAATAAACTTTGTATATTTCTTTTAAGGTTTTTCTTTTTTCGCAGAAGAAATATACAATATTCTAAATTTCATGCTCCAGTTTTAAAAGTAATTGTGAATTACTCAATATTGTAACCTCATAAATTAGAACAATAACAGTTGCAAAATTCAATTCATAATTGCTACGTCTTAGCAAGTAAAAAATTGTTACATTACAGATAACGCAGAATTCTAAAAATTCATTCTAATTATTTAGAATCAATTTGTGATTACCATTCTAAGGGCATACATATATATATATATATGTATATATATATATATATATTGAAATTTTTCGCTTTGTACCTCCGCTTTTAATCTTTATTTTTACATTTTGAAATAAAAACATCAGAATAATTGATTTTTTTTTTTTAGTTTTTGTATTGTAAATTTTAAAATGTCTCGATATATCTTTCTTACCCATAAAAGCTATAAAAAATAAAAAAAAGTCTCTTTTCTAATATTATGCAGAGGATAAGTGTAAAAAAAAGCTAATTTATAATATTTAGAACATACACCGAAGCACACGGCACATTTAATTATAAAGTAGTTTAAAAAGTATAATAAGTTAATAATAACAGATATAATAAACAATTATAACGAACAAATATGATAAATTTTCTTACTTAGTAACGTTTTCGGGCATAACCCATCATCAGCTAAAACAATATGTGAACAGATACTAATTCTAAATTACACCGAGGTCAACAAGGGAATACAATGGTTTATTTATAGATTTAAAATAAACAAATATAGAGTCAATGGTCATAACTGTTAAAAGGGTGTAAAGTACATAGATTATAATATATAATATTTAAGAAATTTAATGATCAAATTTAAATAATAATATAAATATAAAAAATATATAACAAATTTTTTAAAATTTTACATTAAATAGGGGGTTATTGTTATTTGGGATTTGATCGTTTAGAATATTACTTTTATGTTTATTTATATAGTAATTTTCAGCTATGTTCATAGCATTACCTTTATCATATTTAGCTAAGACTGTGACTGTTTTTTTCTATAGAATTTGATTTATGTTTGTTCTTTATTAAATGATCGGCATAAGTGGATTTTTCTATTTCATTGTTTTTAAATAATTTTATGTGATCATCGTATCTACATTTAATTTTTCTACCTGTTTGGCCGATGTATGTTTTTTCACAGTCATCACAGTTTATTTTATATATGCCACTATTTTCATATATATTATTATTTCCTTTATTTATAGTAATTATTTTATTTTTTAGTTTATCATCGGTTTTAAAAGCTACTTTTAATCCTTGTTTTTTAAAAACATTACTTAATTTGTATATATTGTTATTTATAAAAAAACAATAACATCTGGTATTCTTTTAATCGCTGTTTCCGTGTTGCTCGTACCTAACTTTATATTAATATTAAATACTATTTTACAGATAACATCCCAGTTCTCCACGGGTATTACCAAACCTGTAACTCGATACCGTCGTTTATTCTTACGTATTTGTGTAATTACTATTTTATTATTAATTGTCCGCTGTAATATTTATTTTATTTCCATATCCCAACTAAATGGATGCTCCAAATCTTAATTTATTAAATCTAAATGTAAAAAGTATACGAGCGCATTTTAATGAGCTCTTAGTTTTCTTGAGCGATTCAGACACCGACTTTGATATCATGTTATTTACAGAAACTTGGGTTTTTGGTGACGAGCTTTATAAGTTTAATATCCCCGGTTATAGATTATTTGCTCAATGTAGGGAAAATAATCGCTCAGGTGGAGTTATTTTATATATTAAAAATTGCTTCAAGGTTGAACAGATAAAACTTAATAGAAATATGACTACAGGTAACGTTATAGGTATTAAGCTAAAGCTGCATAACAATAAATCGATTTCCTTTTTTGGAATATACCGATTTTGTGATTCTACTTATTCAGAATTTTTAAATGACTTACTACAAATTATCCAAATTTCGGGAAAAGCTTCGATAATTTCAGGGGATCTAAATATAAATTTGTTGGACAATATAAAGAGTGCAGATTACCTTAACTTACTAAGTACATATGGCTTCACCAGTCTAATTAACGAACCAACCTTTTTCGGATCGAATAACACCGCTCTTGTTTAGATCATGTATTTGTTCGTGACTTAGAGGCGAATAAACTACATGCAAATATAACTTATGATATAGTTCCTGTTGGTTTCTCTGACCACTATGCTGTCAAGATACCAATATTTATAAAAGACCAAATTCCCATTAAATCATCTTCGGTAGAGATTTACATTGAAAAGAAACTATTTCAGGAAAAGTTATTAAACGCAAATTTAAATTTTGTGTATAACACGGAGGATCATATTGAAAACAAGTTTAATAACTTCACTCAGTTAATTATTAAAATCATCCAGGGGTGCAAAAGAGAGAGAAAGCTGCCAACACAGATGCGTAAGCGTACCCCGTGGGTGACTCCCGAAATAATAGATCTATCTCAAAAAAGGAAAAACTTATATAAATCTAAAAAATTTTTTAATAAATACGGTGAAGAGCTATCTGAATACAAACAGATCTCAAAAAATATTCAAAGATTATCCAGAATAGCGAAAAAAAAATACTACTCGTCGTTATTAGATAATTGCAGTAGGAATAATAAGAATTATTGGCGTGTTGTAAAAAAAATATTAGGAAACAAAGAGCATAAAATACGAGAATTAAACGTAAACAATAATAAATTAACCGTAGATGATAATAAATACGAGGTTGCATGCAGCTTTAACAACTATTTCTCAAATTCTGTTCCAGATCTTTTACGAAATGAAAGCTTTCTCCCCTACCTTGCGACAGGGTCATCAATATCTGAGTCGTTTGGATTCACAGATTTTTTAGAGGATAAAGAATGTAATGATGTCTTTCCCATGTAAAGCTTCGTTTGGCTCGGGCGGGTTATCAATAATATTAATAAAAGAAAATATAAAATTTTTTGTCAAACCTCTAACATACCTTTTCAATAAATCCATAAAAAGTGGTACATTTCCTAGTATTTTAAAATTAGGTACAATTACTCCAGTATATAAAGGTGGGGACAAATGCGAAATGATGAATTATAGACCAATATGTATACTGCCCACAATATCAAAAATTTTTGAAAAGTGTGTTAAAAAGTGGATTATGAACTTTTTATGCCGAAATGAGTTCTTTAGTATAAATCAGTATGGATTCTTAGAGGGAAAAGGAACTGACATTGCATTATTTAAGCATATGAACATACTGAAACCGGTAAATCGTGTCTAGCTGTATATTTTGATCTAAGAAAAGCATTTGATATAGTAGATCACAAACTCCTCTTGGCAAAATTGTATTCGTATGGATTTAGGGGCTTCATATATAATTGGTTTGAATCATATCTGAGTAACAGAAAATATATAACTAAAATTAATGGAGTATACAGTAATACCGCAACACAGCAGTTTGGCGTGCCTCAAGGTAGCATATTGGGTCCCATTCTGTTTCTCATTTATATTAATGAATTATGTAACCTAAAAATATCTGGAAAAATATTCACATATGCGGATGATACAGTAATTGTATTAAGTTCACGTTATACCCACATTTTGCAACAGCTAGCTTATAGAGACATTAAAATTGTAGTAGATTGGTTTAGGGCAAACAGATTGGTAGTAAATTTAAAAAAAACAAAATTTATGATATACAGCCATGTAACACATTTCATGAGCGATTTCAATAAGATCTGTTTAGATAATAACTTTGAAATTGAAAGAGTGTTTGAGGTAAAGTACTTAGGAATAAAGCTGGATTACAAATTGACATGGAATAAGCACACAGATTTCCTTGCGGCTAAATTAAGAAAACTAAATTATATTTTTTATTACTTATCTGAGCACTTCAGCGAGGAACATATGTATCAGTTATACAATTCCCTGTATAAGCCTGTGCTAATATATGGGCTGATGCACTGGGGTAATGCAGCCAAATATATTACAACACAGATAAATTATTTGCATAATAAAATTGGGAGACTTATTAATAAAAATAAATGCAGGCAATTTAACCATACTTTCCCAAATGTTCAAACATTATACAAAACACAGTTATTACTATTTATGCTAAAATACAATAATGAATTTAACTTATTGATAAAAGAAGGTAGTACAAGGAGTTGTGGAAAAGAAATGGCCATCATGCCCAAACTAATGAAATTCCATTCAAGGAACCAAGCCTTATATATGGCCCCCTTAATATTTAACCTTTTGCCGCATCACATTAAGAATGATTTAAAAAATTACGAAAAAAGACGGAAGTGTTTATTAGAGTACTTTTCTGATCTCATAGATAACAAATGATAATTTGATGCGTCCATTTAAGTTACATTATTTGATTTTCCTATCATTCCTATACTCTCCTGCATCTATTCTTTTTTCTTTCTTTTTCCCGACTTTTCACTTAAATCCTTGCCGTTCAGTTATAAATCAGTCGACTTTACTTTATTTTATTTTATTTCAATTTATTTTATTTATTTGTAATGTATCTTATTGTACATTTCAGCTTAAACCTACATTTCTTTTTAAATCTTTATTACACACGTCCGGCATAATGTATTAACGGTTTATCCCTCTTACGTTAACCGCCATTTTGCGTTATAAGCATAGAAAAGTTTTATTTTCTTTTTTCTTTTGTGGAACTTTAATTTGTTCAAAATTATCTTTTTCTTTTCTTTTCACTTTTCAATGTTATTTTTATTGTTTTTATTACTCCATCGCTCGCGCAATTTCTGCGCATAGATGGAAATTTGTACAATAATAATAATAATAATAATAATAATAAAAAACTATTTGATTTGATTTGAAATGTTATCCATCCTTTCTTGTTGTTAATATCATTTTTCTGTGTATATTTCAATTTTGATTTTATTTTATGCGTTAATTCTTCGATTATTTGTTCATTGTAACCATTATTTATTGCGATTGTTTTTAATATTTTCATTTCATTTTGTTTTTTATTTGAATTCCTGGGAGTATTTATTAATCTATTTATAGCATGTATGAAGTATAAATGTTTATGTTGATTAGGATGGTTTGACATTTTGTTTATTATAGTGTCAGTAGTTGTTTGTTTTCTATATATGTTGTATATTAGTTTATCAATTGTTTTGGTTATTATGATATCTAGGAAGTTTATTTAGAGTAATTTGAAAACTGATAAAGAATACCCAAGTATACTCCTAGTCACACGAGGACAAAGTTTTTATGATGTGTGTATAGATAAAATATTTATTTTCAATAATTGAAATATATGCATTATTTAAAATTCCCAGGGAATGATAATTGCCCTAACCGTTTAATTAATTTTCGAAATAACCAACTTCTCTATATTTACGTGGTTATTTCACAGGGTTGTTTGCTGTTTGTAAAATTTTTAGGTTCCCTTTTTATTTTATGTATTGTTTGAACATTTTATCCGGAAAGTTAATCTTACATTAAACCGATCAAAAACACAATAATGATGGTCGACAGAGCGCACAAATTACCAGAAAAACTTACCTCAGTAACCGACATTGATACGATATCTGGAACCGCCCATACCTTGCCGCTCATATAACCAATGGTAAAAACTGCGAGGCAAAAATAAAACGAACGCTTTAGGCAAACTTACAAAAATATGGAAGGACCATCAAATAACATGCCAAGTGAAGAAAAGATTGACGCAAACGCTGGTACACTCAATATTTCGTTACGGTTCAAAGTCTCGGAAGTATAACAGCGGCGTCACGCTGGAAAATCAAAGCTTTTGAGATGACTTGCTACAGACGCATGTTAAGAATAACTTTGGCAGAGGATCAATCCATCAATCTTAAAGCAACTGCGTATAAAGCCGATGCAACGATTATTGCCCACGATAATAAGAGAGCTTAAAGTTCTTTGGACATGTCATGAGATGGAACGGAGTAGAACGAATTCTCATCCAAGGAAAAGTCAATGGAAAAAGGAGTCAAGGGCGGATGAGATTCTTATATTAAATCTGTCATAAAATTGTCGCTATCAGAACTAATGAAAATTATTAACAACAGAGAAAAATGGCGTCAGGTGATCTCTCCATCCACTGGTTCATGATGGTTGGTCACGACGTCCGCAAACAGACAACACGACTGAAGAGGAGAGATTGTAAACCGTATTTTTTTCATGTTTTGTTACGTTGGATTGAAATAAAATTAGTGGGAAACATGTATTGGTTGAATGTTTTGTACAGTGTTTTGCTGGAAGATTTGAAATCAGTTTAAAAAAATCTAGGTTTTATTATAGAAATATCGCGTTATATAAAATGTCGAGAGCTCCAGTCAGAAGTATATTACACCAATTAATCTTGTTTTTAAGTTGAGAATGCGGAATGGCAACGGTCAATTACTCTCGCATTCAGTGTGGCGATAGATACATTGCGCACTTCATTGACCTTTCAAAGTGTTTTTTTAATGATTCACCAGTGATAAGATAGTGAAGAAAATATACGTTGCACTCTACGTGTCAATAGGATATAACGGATGTTTTCATTGAAGTGTAAAATAAATCATGACGTAGTTATTCTTGGAAAACCGCTTTAGATTGTTTTAAATTTTAAATAAGAAAAGAATAAAAAAGTGTTTCAACTGTTTTTGTGTGTACGAGTGCATGTCTGTGCTTATGGAGGTTTCGTTATTGATCGCAGTTTGTCTGATTTTACTGCTTTTTTTAGTATAAAAGTAAATTGATGCAAATGGCGAATCAAATCAATTTTATTCAGATAACGCAACGATACAAAAAATTTTTAAAAAATCCTTTCTTCTTTATATCACTACTACGTTTTGTTTTATTATATTTCGTTATACTCTCTCTGCTCATTTTACTCATCAACCCCCAAGTATGATTCTTCCCTCACTCACTTCGATTGTATCCCGCGACATTGTTAATGGTTAAACTGTCAAAACATTAAATATTTATTTTCCTGTACACTATAATAGAGTACTTCTGTAAATTGCAATTTGCGATAAAAATATTCCCGTACCCTTTTATAATTATTTCTATATAAAACAATTTTCTTTTGATGTTCTGAAATTACAAATTCTGAATTCATTTGATTATGGTAATGTAAATTACTGCACGATTTTCATCGTATAATTATCAACTGATGTCTCTAGGGAGCGATGCGAAAGAAGCGAACAATGGTTACATATGTTTTACATTACAAATTACGAGTTTTATTCGAAAATATTAAATTATATAATTAAATAACCGTCGTTAATCTGTGCATATTGTTGTACGTGTGTAGTTTGTTATCGGGAATAAGACCGCACTTATATTGCATTAAGAGGCGCCTTTAATTATATTTACTTATGTAAATTATGAACGATATACGCTGTACACTAAAATGTTAGCCTCTCCTTTGTAACTTTTTTTTTTTTTCCATTCTGCTCTACTAATACCAAGAGCTATAAGTAATTCCCATGAGTTCACTATTGAAACGGCTATAATAGACAGTATAGAGTAGGATGAATATTGCCAGTCAGAAATTGACTCAAGATTACCCAAGTCGAACTCGTATAAATTAAAATATTTTTCATTTTTTAAAAGTAGTTTGTTAACTTCTTTTTCTAAAGTTTTTTCATTGGATCATCACACATTAAAATTTACCGTAGTTTTGATCCGTAATTTGATATCGTGGTTTCTATAGATTTATAAACGCTTCGCTTTTTAGGTGAATTAATTTTAATTTCTAGTAATATAGTTTTGTTTGCAGTCCGTCTAGGAGTAATAATCATACGTGATTCCACACTACATGCTCTTGTTGTTTTTTGAAATTTCATTCTCCGTTTATCGTAATCCCTCACATTTTATACATTACATTTATTCATAAAAAGGTAGATCCAGCAACAGCATTTGCCTTTTAACTTACCAGTTGATAGAGATTTACGTGTAGCCTTTAGTTACATTTTATCATCTTCATTTGCTGTTATGATTTGATGCAAACAACGATCTCCAATTCCACTGATTTGCGCTATACTTGTACTGTATTTTGTCATATGTATAACCGTATGCTTCCCGTGTCCGAAAATTCGCTGGAAAAATAATATTATTATGGCTTACATGAATGTTGAAGTTTTCAGTTCCATAGAGCATTATTTTGGAATTATTTTCTGAACTGACGACGTTTGCAGAGTCCAACTTTTCCTCTAACTCCAGAACTTCAGACACATGCGATAGATAGAGCTAAGGGGTACCGAATTACTGTCGAGGTCTTCAAGAGTTAAGGAAAAAATAAATTTGAATAGGTTTAACGACGATATTGTAATAAATAATATTAAAGTACAAAAAAAAAAAAAAAAAAAATATATCGAAATATGTTAATATATTTATAACAAAACGGTAAACAGTTTTCTTGTAAAAATCAAATTAATCAAATATATAGGTCATGTGAGCGAGTGAATCAGTAGAAAAAAACAAAACAAAAACGTATCATCAAAATATTGTATGAAAAATGGACTAGCATTTGTTGTTTTAAAAATTTAATTATCATCTAATGTTTGTATTTGTTTGTATTTTTTTCCTGGAAATATATTAATTTTGTTACATTATTGTATTTATTATATTATTACAATACGGTGTAAATAAAAACCAAACTAAAGAAAAAATAAAAGAGACTGCTTTAGTACTGGATTGCGAAAACAACGCGTTTATTATATAAAAGCTCAATGAGACTGTTAATTGTTATATACTTTTTCGAGAAAATTTATTGTCCATTAAATCTTACATCTTTATATCCTAAAGATAATTTATTCATCGATCCATTTTAAAACTGATTTTAACTTAAAAATTAACATTCATTTAAATAAATGAAATATAATCATCAGTTTAATAAAAGAATATGTCTAGATCACTATTAATAAATTTTACCTCTTATAAGTTTATTCATCGTAAACAGTTTACTGTATTATTAGTGTAAGAAATAATAATGAGATTATTCATATTTTTGTTTAATTATATATTTCCTTTCATGATATTTATAGTTCGATCGGAATGGCGATGGAGTTGTATCGCTGTCGTACATGAGTAGAGAATTGATTACGGACAATCATAATTTACCTCCTCACGTGGTGCACGCAATCATATCAAGAGCAGATCAGAATCAAGATGGACAAATCACATTCAGAGAATTTATTCAGTTTGTATGTTTCATTTTGATTAATCACTTATTGTAAATTTACTGATAAAACTGCGACAAAAGTTTTACATTGTTCCGTAAAAATTTTAGGAAATGTTATATTTTAAAAATGGACTGTAAAATGAAAATCAAAAAAAAAAAATCAATAAACGTATGCGCAATTTTACAATACTCTTAATTGCCGTGAAAAAGTTTACTTGCGATTTTATTGATTACTGACGTTTGTTGCAACTCAATTTTATAGTTCCTGCTAAAAAATTTTATGTACTTTTTAATAATTCAACAATGCGTGACATTTGTATCGCTGCTGTTTCGTTCTGCTGCAATATATATTTCAAACGCGACTTTTGTGTTCATTCCTTATCGTTATGTAAAGAAAATTAGTGATATTTTATGACGAAAGAAAATAAATGAATGAAAAAAAAAGTATATATATACACACACACATATATATATATATATATAAACTCGGCCACAAGGGGCTGTGCTCCTTGACCCCTCTTGCTTTCATTTCTGTCTCTTTCTCTTCTATACTTTGTATAAAATGATCAAAATTTACAACGTAATTCTTACTGGCATCAACACAAACAGAAAAACAAAACATAATCACAAAAATCAAATCCTAACATTTAACTTTCATTATATAAAATTAAGATATTGTTTCATTACATTTTTCCTTACATAAAATTGTGACATTTTTTCGAATGGGGGTAGCCTAAGAATTACGTTGTAATTAATATATATATATATATAAAAATCCCGTGTCTTTATGTTTGTGCAGGATAAACTCGGAATTTACTTAACCGATTTTTATAAAATTTTGAAAGTACATGCAATTTGGTCCAACTTAACAGATAGCATACTTTTTTTTTTTAATTATTTACATAAATATTTGTTATATTAAATAATTTAATTAATCAATTAAAAAAAACAAATTTAATTGTTGGCTATTACTTTTTTTTTTTAAATTATTTACATAAATATTTGTCATATTAAATAATTTAATCAATCAATTAAAAAAAAACAAATTTGACAATTTTATTATTTTTTGAGCACCAACTACTTTTCGTGGCGACTTTTGTGTATCGTGCGATGTCAATCAAAATGCAACCATGTTTATCGCTGGCACATGGCGTTATTAGTGATGAATGATAAAATAGATTTTTTCGCTGCTGTTTACAAAAAAGTTCGTGGAATATGTAATTATGAATGTAGAATTATTATGTGTTGATGATGCAATAGTTCCCCATTATGTAAAATACATAGATAGGGATGGTGCATGTTTGTTTTTGTCTCTATCTTATTTATTATATAATAATGAATTATTAGGAGTAGAAGAAAATGTATTGTACAAAATGTTTGTAAAAACTGGAAGAGATTTAAGCAATATATTATTGGACTACTTAATGGGGAACATAAAAAAATAAAATAGAGTATTTAACTGATACGTCAAATATTCAAACTTTTAGGCCAAAACCGCCGTATAAATTTTTTAAATTAACTGTTTAACTTTTTTTTTAATAATTTGCTACCAGAAATATTAAAATCTTTACTCAACAGTGTTATTTTGATTTTATGATAATAAATTAATTATAATAAAACGCTCGAGACAGAGTGGTTGAAAGATATGAGTGAAGATGTTCTCTTAAACGTGTAATTATGGGAGATCACCGTGTGAATATAACTTGATTTCTTCAAAACGATGGCTGTGTGTGTTGTTTAGTTGAGCAAAACTTTTTGTTAGATTACGACGGACAGGTTATAGAAAAATCGACAATCTTCAGCTAAACGTGAAACATGAAGACTATTTTTTGTTAGACGGGATAAACATCTTTCACCCAAAAGAGAGAGAAAGAATCTTTACGTAAATACAATTCCAGATAAAACAAAAACTTTTTAATGAATTTCCAAGTACAGAATTAAACGACACGGGCAAAGCCGTGGGGCACACCTAGCATATATATATACATATATATATATGTAATTTGTTTTTTTGTTTTCCATTTGTAAATAAGTGAGGAATGCCCGTAGCAAGAAATAAAAAATTAAAAATGTTAAAGACGCCTATCACATTGACTGCTAAATGCCCGTTACGTTTCAGGCCTAAAATAACTACAGAACGTGTAAGCAAATATAGAAAACAACAAAATAATATTTGATATTATATTTAAAAAAGATATGTATACATTTTGTTTTGTTTTCTTTTGTTTAATCGTTTAGATTATTCGTAAGTTTAAAAAAAACAAAAAAAAACTATAAAAAGGTTATATGTAAAAAGATACAGAATCGAAAAAATGGACTGCTGCCCCAGTCTAAATTGTCTACCTACCACATCTGTTACTATTATCTAGCTGTTCATTCCAGCTGTGTAGGCCCTCATTTTACGATTTCATTAAATTTATTTAAAAAATTTTTAAGTTTCACGAGAATTGAACGGCGCAGGATGATGAGAAATTGCACTTATTTTTTGGATTTTGCTTTGAACAACCGTAGAAAATTAGAATATTGAAAAAACGTTTCCTCAATCCATTAATAGCAGACAAGCCAACGTTCAGGCAGGACAACGTCTGCCAGGTATTGTTTCATTACATTTTTCCTTACATAAAATTGTGACATTTTTTCGAATGGGGGTAGCCTAAGAATTACGTTGTAATTAATATATATATATATATATATAATGGACATTTTTCGAACATAATTTATGATCAAAATTGACTGCGGAATAATGCGGCTAATAATGAAATCTGAAAACGGGCACGGCTCCCCACTGAAAAGAATGGGTACTTTCATTAAATAACAGTAAGAAAGACGGAAAAAACTACAAGTGAAGTAGAACTTCACTCTTTAAAAAGTGATATGGAATATGCGTAGGAATTATAAAATTGAATACGGGGAATGGAATTAATTGTAATTAATAAAGAATAAAATCCGCAATGTATATATTGACGTAGTTATGTGTGTAATGCGTGAGAGAGCAGAGTGATTCTCCAAATTAAGAAATATATCCCTGAAGGAAAATAACTTCTCTCCTTAAATTTTTCAATACTTCCATTTTTTTCTTCCAATTATTATTAATTAATTAATATATTCGTACTTTATAACAAAAATTCGTTAACAAAAAACAAAACTCTCAGCTCCTAATTTCAAAATCTGTTTTTCATTTACTAGTTTTAAAAAAAGATTTTAAGCCGAAAATCCAGCTCCACTAACTATATATATATGCACATTTTCATATATGTATTTATGTATGCATAACTAGATTCTTCGGATCTCACGAAGAGGATACCTCTTGGACTCCCAAATGACAGTCTTCCATAATTCTTATTGTAAAGTTAGTTTTAATTGGCTATCATTTTTTAGCACGACTGAACAGAAAACAAAACCTGAACCGACTATTTAGTTACAAAATTGGAATCGCATGCGATGAAAACAAAAAACGTGGAAAAAAAGCAGATATGATTTGAATTTAAAAAAAAAATGCGATGTTTTATGTTTCAAATACAAGTATCGTATACAACGAAATTAAATTTAAGCACCAATAAAATGAAATAGTAATTAATGTATTTCCTGTTTAAAGTATATACTACAATGATGTGTACCAGATATGTACGGAGCATAATAAATCCGCAACTGTTTTATACATCATTTAGGTAACCTTGTATCAGTAGGTAAATGAATGCTATATTTAAAAAGCTGTAACAGTTGGCTTCCTGAATTGAATGTAAACTGAATATTTTTATTGTTTTTCTATTGGTATTGCAATGGTGAGTAGTTTTTTTTTTTTTTTTTTTTAAATAAGATAGAACAAAATTTCAAATAACTGTCGCTTACTTATATTTCTGTTTGTAGAACAAATTTTTGATCTTATCTTAAATAAACTTGATGACTTGTTACAAAAATTGCAGTAGTATTAATTATCAATGAATAGAAACAAAGGAAAAGAAATAAATTAACAAGAATTAAAATTCACGAAAAATAAAAAATGGACGCGTTTCAGAATTACTTTATAATCGTGGTTATCTATGTTTTGTGAATTTATTATATTTCCGTTCTTTTGTTTTTATTTACTCATACTTAATCATGTATAGAAAATGGTCTATATGAATATTCATTTTAAAAACGTAATATTAATTGCTTGCTTCTTCTTTTTTCGGTATATTATCATAATTACACACTTTTTTTTATAAAATGTATGTTATACTACACATATGCTTGCCTACGAATTATTGTCATAGTATTCTATTTGTAATTATTTAATCTTGAATATATTTCAATGTTAAATTTTTTAATTCTTAGATTAATATGGAAGTATATACCTACGTAAATGTTAGTTCATAATTTCTAATCAAAAATTGGATGAATTATAAATGTTATTTTATATTTTACGGTTTCATACATTTTTTATTTAGTTGAAAGCACTTATTTTTTTATTGTTTTCATTTTAGTTAACGTTTATGTACTATTTCTAGTATTTTTTTTTCTCTAATTTAAATCTAATTTTTCAAGGTAGAATCGACACCAGCTGCACAATCGTTATTCGCTAAGAAGTTAAATAGATATGTGAAAACATTTATACCGAAATCACGTAGATACATAGATGCTATAGATGGTTCGTACGAAGCACAATATAGCTGTTTTCCACCACCGTTATTTATGTTATTCATTAGTCTTTTGGAGGTAAATCTTTTTTTTTCTTTCTTTTTTTTTTTTTTTTTGAGGTTTTTTAAAAAATTATTATTAACACAATATGGCCGAAGTAAATATTACATTTAACAATTGCTAAAATGTACCGAAAAATACTGTAAATAACACCCTTTAGTTAAAAAACTTGTGCCCTTGTAATCTGTAGGTATATGATTATACTCATATATTTTAATTGTACCTGTATGTTGTCGTAAATATCATAACATATTTATACATGTATGCACTAATATATATATATATATATATACGCGTATATTACATATTCACATATACAGACACATCTTCACATTTATGTACATACACACTCACGTATATAATAACTTGCAATAAATCCAAGTTAGACAAATCTAATGGGTTTTTGGAGTTTCAGTTGCGTATAATACAGTTGATTTCAGTGCGGAGAAGTTGAATAACCAGTAAAAAGGCAAATGTGTTGCTTTGTAATAATACTTTTTGTGCTAGTAGGCTGTTAAACCTTAAATTGAAGCGTGCATTTATATTTTTAGATTTTCGTCTATGCGTTTGATGTAACAACTGCAAAAGACCCTTTGTCTTCTGATGCTAAAGGATTTATTTTATTTGTGTACAATCCTCATAAAAGAGCCGAAGTATGGCGATTTGTTACATACATGTTAATTCATTCAAAGTAAGTATAAAATAAATGAATATAGCATATGAAACTTGTTTACGAGGTGTTAAACTAAATTTTTGCATATATTCGGTTATTAATAATGGAATAAACTGTAACTACAAATGTGTCTCACATTGTGAACAATTTAATTGTAGTTTTTGAAAAAATTTTAATACTATTTGAAGCTAGAAAAAAATCGTAAAGGTATAAATGATTGCTTGTTATTTGCCATAAAGGTTTCCAATACTATAAAAATGAAAATATAATTTTATAGTATGTCAGGCAAAGTGGATTTTTGAAAGTATGTCAATTTCGCGAAAGAATTCAATTTTATATTCAACATTGTATACTTTCATAAATTAGGTCTTTAAATTAATTTTTCATTTTTTAAATTCAGTATTTTGTAATTTTAACAGAGTCATTTAATTTTGACTGTGTACTTGGTCATTGGTGCGTTTTGGTTAATATATTTTACGATTTTGATGTAATCTAAATTTATTTACCATTTGAATTTTATGTACACTTTTTTTTTTTTTATTTGTCTATCGCGATTTTAATTCCTTTATTTATATTTTATATTTGTTGATTCGAAATTAAATTATAAATAGTAGCAAT
Organism: Icerya purchasi; assembly: GCA_039619475.1. Classification (NCBI taxonomy): domain Eukaryota; kingdom Metazoa; phylum Arthropoda; class Insecta; order Hemiptera; family Monophlebidae; genus Icerya; species Icerya purchasi. The sequence goes on from CM077115.1 coordinate 369,554,796, forward strand.
ACATGAACAAACTAAAATCAGGTAAAATAAACTGACGGAGATAATATAACACCTTTGCTGAATTATTTAATTTATAAAATAAATTAGTACAAATTTTCTATATTAGTACTACAAAAATAACTACAAAATAACTCACTTCTTTTTATTTATTCAATTCTGGGGCAGAAACTACGTATTATGAATAACTTCAGGAACACAATATAAACATTAAACTTTATAACTCAACTTTATTTACATATAGAATAATATTATGCACATACCAATTATGAAATAATCGGATAATTAAATTTTCCAAATATTTTACATATTGCACAAGTGAAGCGAAAAAGTAGTTTTCCCGCGTCACTAATTAATGCAAAATTACTTTAAAAATAAAGTCCTGTGATTTTTAAAAGGATTAGTCATTAGATAATATTTCGCTCATTGATCGTAATTTTTTATTGCCAGTAAATAAATTTTCCATAAGTTCAGCAGAGAAACTGTTTTTTAACGTTTTTAGTAGTACATAAAACAAGTATCAACAGACAAAATGTGAGAAAGAAAATATCTTCAAAAATTAAATATTTAAAGCCTTCACAGAGTTTGCTTCTGATGATGGCCAGTGTAAGCTGGTTGAAACGTTAAGCGAATAAATATCTTTTTAAAAACACAGTTGTTTCTGAAAATTATTTATTATCTTCAAAAATTGTTTGTGTAAGTTCAGTTTTGTTATTAGAGAACAGATCTTTCGTAATTTCCATAGCAAATACATTATCTTCAGATTCGTTAATGACCTCGTTTACTTTTTGGTAATTTTCAAAATAGTACGTTGCGAGTTTAATTCAAATTACCCATTTTATAGTTATGTGTTTCTGTGTAAGTTGTACCGGGAACTTTATTTTTGAAATGTGCTATGTGTGATGGACACTTGAAAAATACTTTTTTCATTTTAACAATTAGTCTATTTACACGACCAAAACTAATACGAATTTTTTCGAACAGTCGATGGATACCGTGAATCGAACATGCTACATGAGTCATTTTGGAATACAAACCCTCTATGGAAGATACTGCTTTTTTTATATATGGTGTATCTGTCACATACAGAAAAGTACTCTTTCGTAATTTACACTATTCGGCTCCAATAAATGCGTCCTCTGTCAAACAGTTTAACAATTTCTGAATGATTTACCGTTTCCAATACAATACTTCTATTGTCGGAGAAAACAATTTGCCAGGATTATGCTATTCCTTGATACCTATGATCACACAACCTATTTAGTGATCTATGGAATTAGTAATTTTATCAATTGAAACTCAAATTATATTTTCTCCGTTGTTCTTTCAAATCTAAACCAGTGTTTTGTTATATCAATTTTTTTTGTCTTTTTCCCAAAATTAATTTGTCAGGTACTAATTTCTTCATACATTTTTTCATAAATGCACGTAATTTTTATATTAGTCAATTTATGGAATGGTATGTCACTGACTATGCAAGTTGCGCATAACACTGATTAAATTCGGTTAATTTGAACAATGTATTATTTTTCTGGCGTGTCGTTAAAATTCTATAATATGTTTTTCTCAAAATGTGTTATTGTATTGTGAAATTTTTTTCAGCCGCAACTTTAACTTCGTATACAATACAGAATAGCATTTTTTCATTCGTTGAAAATATATTTTCACCAAGTTATGATAAAAATTGTCTTAATTTAACTTGCATTGATGCAAGTTTTGACATTTTATGTGTGAAATATGAGTTAAACGCAAAATTAAGGCTGAACAAAGAATTAAAAAAATGGTATTTACGTGAAGGAAGTGGGGATTCATGTTACAAAACAAAAGACTCAGAACTAGTAAACTAGACACAAATCATGAAATTTACATTAAAAACGCAGCTTAAAAAATACGCATGCCCGTTACTAACAATAATTTAATACTATAACTGACCACGAAAAGGTAGTTGGTTGCAAATAGAGCGTTGATACAAACTACTGTGGCCTTCCAAGAGGCTTAAAGTAATTCTTCACTTTTCCCATAACCTCGTTAATTCCTCTTCATCTCTTTAATCTTCAGGTTAATGGCTAACATGGTTGTTCAGGGATTTCCTGGTGCAGGCTAACACTTTCACATTGACATAATTTCGATTTTTTTTTGATTTTTATAAATAACTGTAATGGGTCCCACGAGGCCAAATCCTGTTGTGTGGGTGTCCAGCCGCTTATTATCGTTTATCATATTAATCTAAGGTACATTATCGTCCGATCTATATTCTAAAACTATTAATATTATTATACGTAACAGTCTATGCAAATAACAAAGCTATACAAAACCAACAATCACATCATGTATGTTTTTGTGTTTCATCACAATGGTGAATGTCTCTATAAATGCAAATCTTGGTCTACCTTTTGGCAGTTTACTCTTTAGCTTCCCTTCAGTCAGATTTGTTATCAGGGGAGAATGACGTTAATATAACACCGAAGAATTCTGTAAAAAATTACATAGCGATCAAGTACTCTTTTTTTAGTAAGAAATAAGAAATAATGTTCTCGTATAATGCATATCCATGTAATATAATTTAAAAAAATAATAATCCGCGGTTATACGCATTGAATTGTAACATTATTTCAGTTTCAAACATACCTACGAAATCAACGCGACTTCCACCTTTCAGCAGTCAGACTACATATGTAATAACAAAAATAGTATAATCTGGGTTTAAGGAAATTTACGTTCTTTTTCACGTGTTAATTTCTTACGAAGGAGCTTGAGATACAACTAAAAATTGACAAGCAAAGAATGTGGAGTCCGGATTGTATTACTTTTGTTGTCTAATGTATTGATAAAATACTTTCATTTAAGAACTATAAGTACCTCTGGCGTACTTGCTGTCTTCTCTTCTATTTAAAAACCCGTGTTTATTGTTGTCTCAACAGTACATATATGTATATATGAGCATGGGTAAATACGGTCTATTCCAATCGAAGAAATTCACTTCTAAAGGCCCGCTATTCACTGATTTTAGAAATCAACTAATTAACAAACGTAAGAAATTATAAAAATCAAAATTTGATTTTATTTATTATTACAGTTTCGGTAAGAATTCGATTTTTTTCAGAAATTTTTATATTGCTTTTGGATCTTCAAGACAAAGAGATTGGGCTTCAAAGCTTCCAAAAATGAGCTAAAATCGAAAAAATAACATTAGAGCGTAAACAACTGACTTATAAAATCGAAAACCATGAAAAAAACAAATAATGATCTGTACGCACCCCGAACTGCTACATACTGAGATTAGTATCGCGTTATAAGCGTACAAAAAAAGAAAAGATTACGTCATCAACATGCGGACCTTCCTAATATTTAATTGCACGATGGCAATACGCAGCACTCTATTCGGTCTTTTAATTTGGCATTATATTATTTGTCTGTTTTTCTGGGTTTTTTATTGATCCTCGTTTTCTGTTTCAAATGCCAGTTTAATTCGACTTTGACGATCTAAGCTCCAGATGGTGAATTTTATTTTTAATTTGCAGTTGATCAACCTGAAATAGATAACCTCTCGGTCCAACTATGTATACAGATTTTTCTTGCACACTTTTATAACACTTTGTCAAATCTTCGACATTAATATCATTTAATATCATTTTTCTTTGTTCGTGTACTGTTGCAAAGAAATGATATTTATATGTTACTTTTACGTTAAATTAATTTAATTTTCAAATATAACACTTTAAGAAACAGATATTTTCAAATCGCTTGTTAACGGACTCAAAAGGAAGAAAATTTCTTTTATGTTGCGACTACAGTAATACAATTAAATCTTCTTTTAATCTTTAAACCACTTATTTATGTTGCGAAAGAGAGAATACCAGTGAAATTATGATAAAATTATGATAAAATTAGAAATACCTACATTATTTTTATGTTAATAATAAGCTGAAAAAAAGTATATTAGTTTACCATACTGGCTGATTATTACCTGGATTATATACGTAATTATATGTTTTTCGAAAAATCTACACTGTAGGATTTTTTTTCTTTTCAGAAATTGTTGTAGTTTGCACGAGTGTTAAAAAAGAATTTTCACGTATTATTAAAAAATGTTTATTTTACGTAAAATTTAGTCGTTTTACATACTCGTTTTTTCTGCGAATATCTCCTTGTTCTAAATTCACGTAAAAATATTTTTCTTTATTAAACATGCCGTAGTATGATCAAAATTTAATTTGAGATAGTGTAAGCTTAGAGTTAGAAGAGTTTTCTTTTTAAGATCACGCATAGAGTAGAAATCATTTTTACGTTGTAGTTTAGGAATTAATTTTTAAAATATTTTTTGAAGTTAGTTCAAATAGAAAACAATGCAAATGACTTGATATATGGGTTTATCTCAAGTTCCTTGCATACTGTTTTTATTTCGTATTCGATCCTTATCGGATACATTTAATGCCATAAAATATTCGAATATGATCATCAATATTGTAATTCCAATGCTTCAATTTTGCGGAAAAATATGAGCGAAAAGCGCAGGACGAAATACGATATCTTTTCTTGTGTATTTATTATTCAAGTTAGGTGTTCGCGCGTTATTTGGTATAAAAAATGATCGCATTAGCGTATCTATAAATAGAATTTTTTTAAATTATAGTCAGATGCACTTAGCCGTCAATTTGTTGGTCCAGCTTTTGCTTGGCATACCATTAGAAATGGTACATAAATGGTGGCGAATACTTATTATATATTTTGCCGGTATTATTTCTGGATCTCTTCTAACTTCCATCAGTGATCCAAGTGTATATTTAGCCGGTGCATCTGGAGGAGTTTATGCTATCATGACTGCGCATATTGCTACCATAGTACTAGTACGTATTTCTTGATTTGCAATAATATTTAATATGTGTACACTGCATGCAGAATACGTGAGTTGTTTTTCTTGTATGCGTCGCTTCAATTTATTCATTTCACATTTTACCACCCTGCATTTGTGTGTTTTTATTAAATTAATATTTCTTCTATTTCACTCGTTAATTTTTCAAAAAAAATAATAGTTAAACTCTTTTACGTTTTAGTATTATGGGTTTTTCCTAACTATCTATCTCGGCCTTTCTGCTTGTTTGTGGAGTTTTTGGTTGATAATTACGATTGCTGTCGAACTACTTTATACTTTATTAGCCATAATATGCAAAAGTACTCTCCACTATGTTTTTAACTTTCCGTTTTATACTCAACTGTCAGTTCCTAGATTTTAATATTTATATAAATATTCTTAATATAATGTATTTTCGTTTTAGAACAATTTTATAAATTATTAATTCGTAAGTATTTAAAAATGTGTCAATTCTTACAGCTGCGTCAGTATGTTATTGATACTTATGATTAATCTCGTTGTGATTTAGAAAATTGTGTTTTCTTTGTTTGCAATTATTTTTAACTGTTTTCTCCCCGTTGACAATTTAATCACTACATGCAATGTGTAACTGCAAAAGTTGTTAGACCTAAATATATTACAAGTGCATTTTTTAATTATTTAACTTCTATCTTAAAGATTATATCCTAAATCGCATATTCGTGGAACATAAAACATTTTTTTTTTTAAAATTAGCATAGTCTTAATGTAGCCATTTTGGCGTACTTTTAAATATACGATTAAAATAAAGAGTGATTATGTTAATGCACCCGTTTCCTATTTAAATATATCGCACCTGTGCCGCGCGATATATTTAAATTCTAAATTATCACTTTGTTTCACTTTCTAAATAAAAGATTCTGGCGTTATCTTCTGACTGGGTTATAGTAGAGCCGTTACGCATTTATATCTTGCTTACCTTTTGGTAACAGATTGCACATCTGTAATTTAACCGGTATAGCGTTGTACTCGTATGTGACCTGAAAAGGAAATTTAATAAGTGTAATTCTATTTTCTGTAGTGTATGAACAACTGAGCCAATCATACTCGAGCTTTCATTATGGTAGTATGTACACTCGCACATGAGATATTGTAGTTTGGTATTTTGCGAGTGCCGCGGCCGATAAATGAGGAATTTTGAAATTTCCAACGAAACTTGCCATCGGGGATGTTATTTTGTGTAATTTTACTGGAGTCAATCTATTTTAGCAGTCGATTTTTTCGTTTCCTCAAATTTTAAGCTCCGCATATCGTTATAATTTCTGAGCCCTTTACATTATTATATATGTGAAGTTACTATCTAGTCAATTTTTAAATCTGAAATAATTTTTTTGTTTTAATTTTTCCCGAAATATACCTCGAATTTAGCGAGTTACAATTAAAAATTTTTCTGTGTACCGAATATATTCATTGTATATGGAATTACTCGGCGCGGGATAAAATTTTTGAAATTTCAGTGTAAGACACTTTGGACACGCTGCGGTGATTGAAAGTTTCAATTTTTCTCCTTATTTTATATTATGCGTTCATAAAAAAAAAAAAAAAAGAACCTAATATGAAATGACAAGTAAAAAAAGAACAGAGTTACAAAATTACTACACGGAATTTAAAATCAACAACTTTCTCCTAATCAATTCTCGGGACTTTATCAGTTTAAACATTTTCATCATTTCTTTCTATATACATGTGAAAAATGTACCGAAATTTGTCCCGAGGCAACTGTGATATAAAAAAATTTATGAAACATAAATTTTAGTGGAAAATTTTTTGAATGAAGAATCGTTTTATTATATATTCGTTATTTATTAGACTTTTAATACCGCATATATTTACTTTTATTCGCAATATTTACCGCTAAAATATTTTCTATTAAAGTTAATGTTGCATTTTACTTGCTACTTCCTCACTACTCAGAAGTATGTTAACCGATATTTTGGGTCAATGATGAAATGTCCGGTCGTAATCTATTCGCTCTTTAAATAGGTACATCGAAAACGTCCAGCTTCGTACATTCGTTGATTTTTTCATTTTTTGATTACAGTTAATTACGTTCCATGATTATATTATTGTTCGAATTTGCATTATTTTAATTAATTTGTTTTCTATTTCAGCAATATGTGGTTCATGTAAAAATTCTGTAATTACAAAATTTTGTATTTTTTTCTTCCAGTATACCCTGATTTGTTTAATCTGTTGATTTTGCAAAGGGCATATCACTTACTCCATTTATAAAAATGTTAGTTTCGTTTCTAATCGAAAATTCTGTTGCTCGTTTGAATTTAATCTCCGGATTACATGTAAAATTTCTTAAATTCTCTGTTTAAGTATGAACTGTAAATCATCAATAATAGTTTTATTATTTTTTATTCATCGGTTCGAAACGAATTACCCGAAATAAAAGCTTTGCTTATTTTAGTCAGCAATCTTAAACATTTTTGGAAAATTTTATTTCTTAAATATTAATTTTTTGGACTCAATGCCGCTCGTTCTATTTTTCTTATCTTCTAATGACGAAGAAACATTGATTGAAAAAACAACTCTCTAGGCGTAATTTGAGACTTCTGACTTTGAAGGTAGAACTAAAAAATCATATCTTGAATTATAGTCACTTTTTTTTCTTTTTTGGTTGAAAAATTCACATTGTCTCATACATTTGTTCTTCTATATTTATATTTACATTATTATTAGCCAATTATATTATGTAATCATAGTTTAATATTTAGTATACTCAATAAAAATCAATATCTTAGCTACCTTAATGTTGCATGTAAATATTTTTACTATTTTTCATCAAAATACTGTTTATCCTATATGAAAAAATAATCAATTATTTACATATGGAAAGTGTCACACGTTATTATAATTTATTATATTACAATGATGGAAGACGCGTTTCTTAAATTAGTTTTAATTTATCAGATATTATGTTTTATGCGTACTTTCATTTATATACTCCCTCGTAATGGTACGTTAGATAAATATTACCAAAAATGTGAAACATTCGATTACTATTTTAATATAGTTAAAATTATTTTATCGATTTATACGAAGTTATATTATGTTTGCATAATGTTACTAATGTTTCTGTTACGTGTAAAATTTTGTCATGAGTGTATGAGTTTTGTTTAAGTTGTTTCACATTTGCTCTGCTTGGTGTTGGTTAATTTCTATGTGCAAATATTGCTTATCTGTCTCAGGTACTATGAATGGGAGTCAGAAGGTTAAAAATGATTATTTGTGTATACGGTGATCATGACTATATAAGCACGATCGCGCACCAAATGTTTTGGTTTGCAAACACTTCACCGAAATGGTTCGTTTTCGATAATATTCAATTTTTTTTTTTTTACTTTTACGGTAAAGGCGTATAGCATTATGTTCCGCACACGCACTTCCTTTAAAATTATTGGTATTATTTTAAAGTGGTTAAAAAATGATTTAAAGGTAATTTTTAAAATAAGTTTTATATATATATATATATATATATATATATATATATATATATATATTATTGAGCTTTTAATGAAGATCATTCATCTTTTGATTTTGAATTTGAATTCAGGCTGGTCATCCAACCGGAAAACCGGGAATTTTGTCGTAAAACCGGGGGGAAAAGCAAAAATACTAAAAAAACGATATTTTTAATAAGAAAAAATCGTTCGAAGCAAAAAATGAATGCCTGTTGAATGTACTTTACTCAAAAAACTGGCTAAATAGCGAATGCTAAGCCAAGAAAAAAAAAATTTACTCAAAATAAATTATGAAGTTCTGTTTTGTTGATATATGCTGCGGCGGTCAAATATTATCAATAATAATAAAAATATTCCACTCTTTTTTTTCTTTTTTTTTGCAAAATTCTAGTAATCAGAAAATTGGGAGGATTTGGACCAGGAAAACAGTGAATAAACCGGGAATTTAAAAATTATATTTGAGTGGCCACCATGTAATTGAATGCATGGCTTATGTAACTCTGCTACTATTCGATATGGAATGATATATCGGTTTTCTGCAGTACATGATAAATTTTTGGGAACAAGCTTTCAACCACGATTAATTATTTAATTTAACTGAAATATTTACCTTTGTTTTCTGTTGTTTTTATTTCGTTGTTGCTAAGAGATACCATCAATTATCAACCAACAGAGGTTCCCAGACATTTTTCCGAAACCATTATCCAGAAAGACAATCCCCCGAACAAAATGTGGGTTGCTAATACACACGATTTATTACGAAATAAATTTATTAAAAAGAAACAAACAACAAAAACACAAATTAAAAAACGAAAAAAAAACTTTCCTAGTCGCGGGTACGTACAAACTAAAGATTTATCGATGACTCAGCGTTTTCACGATTTGGTTAATTCGATGTCGCTCGACCGCGTAGCAGCGCAAAACTGAACTAAGCTAAGACCATCTTACCTCTATTTATACCAATTCTAAGAGAATAATCTGGAAAAGAAAAGTTCATAAAAATGATTCGAGAATACCTATATAAAAAAATGTTTTTTCTGTCAGTCACCAAATTTATACTAATTCTTTTTTATGTGTTGCGTCATTGTGTACAATTCGCTTCTTGCCATCCGTTATTGAATTATTCATTTTTTTTCGTTTTACGCTGTGTCGTCACAAAACAATTTCCCGAATTCATCGACCAAAATGAAAACTCATTACTTTATTATGATACATAAATAGTCAAGTACAGTATCTGTCTGCTTGTTTTGGTCATATTTGGTCGTTGTAGTCATGTATAAGTTTGGTTCAATATGATTCGTACTGAGTCCCGCATTGCCCGAAAAAAAAAGATTCGAGCACATCATCGTAAAGCCTGAAGTTTTCTACATAAATGGTGCAAATTTAAGCGCGGTAACGTAATCTGCATGCCCGTACAGGCCGATCATGTAAAGGCGTATCGATGGTACTCTATCAACTTTTTACTCTCGGGAAATGTGACGTGCACGAGACGGCAACACTGAGTTTTCGCAGAATTACAGTACACTGCTGGAAAGAATGCAGAATGAGCAATCCGTGGTAAAAAAAATGGTGTCGCTAAATTAATGCAGACAGGAGAAATTCGCGTATCACGTACACTTAAGTTCACAGTAAAATAAAAGAGAATTTTAGTTGGCAACGAGTGCGATTGACGGTTTGCCGTTTTCAGTACGGCAAGAACAACGTTGTGTTGACGTCGAAGTGCGATGCCATGTTAAAAGAAATGTACAACGAGGAAGCAATCGGGAGACAGATAGTACACGATTGGTACGCTCGGTTGAAATCCGAACGCGCGGCATCTGTTCTGCAATCGACTAGCGGTAGACCGGTGACCGCATTTACCTTCGTACTGCTGAACCGCTCTCAGTGTTCCCCAGACCACTCCGAAGGCTATACCAGCGTCTTGAACATTTTTGAGAGAAGACATATCCAGCGGAAACGGCCTGAAATCACCAAAAATTTCATCCTTCACCAAAATGACACCACTCCTCATATTGCTCGACTCACGTAGGAGTTCCTCGAGCAAACACGATATTAAGTTCCTGTCCTATTTTTCCTACTCCCTGCACTTGGCCCCTGCGATTTCTGACTGTTTTCTCTCCTTAAACACGAGTTATGCGTCCGGGGATTTGAAATGAACGAGGAAGCGATCCAAGGGTGTTCGGTCGTCTTCTGGCGGTGACCCGCAACAAAATATGAAAAAACCACGACGCGGAAATGGGTCGAGCAGTGGAATGAATGTATTTGGCATGGCGGACGGTACTTTGAGAAGGATAGAAACGTCGAGGAGGAGTGAGCTGTGTTCGCAACTGTTAAATAAAATTTTGATGCAATTTTGTCGTTTTTTTCCCCCGTCAAAAGTTGGGAGAGTACTCGATATGCCTTTACCGATTGCTGAAATTTTCATCATTTGTGCAAAAAACTGCAGGCTTTGCGATGATGCGCTTAAATCATTTTTTGATTTTTTTTCGTGCGATGCGGAGCACAATACGGATCATTGTGGACCAACCTATGTAACTAACCATTTTCGTTTTGGAGCTGCTTTCACTCGCTTTCCTAGTAAAAAAGTTCCATTACGGCGATTTTCGTATCCGCTTGTTCTTTTTTAAATTCCTTCAAACAGAATAATACAGATCGGAGTGGTGTTTACCGACTGCTACCCGAAATCTGTTCTGCTAGCCTTCGATTGCTTTAATAGTGCGATGATTCCTACTGCCTGCTTCTCTGTACTGGTTACACAGCGCGGTGGGACTGCTTGTCGTCGTCCTTCGCTGGTTTGGCGCGAACGCATGTGTTGTCAAAATAATCCGTAACGGGTAGGGTAATTCATCCAGGCATTTGTGTCGCAAAATTACAAACGTTGTGTGTATATCATTGACAGGGACGAAGGCGAGTGTGAGTATCATGTGCACAAAGCTCTTGACGGTGCGATTAGCTTCATTGTTCTATGCTACGTGCAGTCCTTCTTCTTGCATTTTTCGGTACCAGACCTGTCTGAGATGAAACGAACAACAACTCACTAGCACTCCTCAGGCGTTGATAATTGCTTTTTCGAAGTCAACTATAATCCTTAGAAGCGCACAAGTCTAATTGATGATATCTAAAAATAATTTTAAATATTGTCAAAACGATACTTTTTTTGTTATTATTGTTATTTTATTAAGAATAACGTAATAATATTTTAAGATATTTACAAAATATTTAAAAAGAATGTTCCTTGAAAAATATTTTGATACGGTCCATCATTTTTAACAAAATTCTTATTAGATACAATTTTTTCATAATGGAATTGTGGTTGGCTTTTTCAGACTACATTTCTTCGAATCGTTCGAAAGGGTGAGTCTGTTTTCCAGATGGAACAGAACATTTAATTCTCGACCGTCAATCGTCTGAGAACTAGACATGTCTACCTTTCCCATGACTTCCGCCTTAAGCAAGTTCTTCGACCAATGTTTGGAGAATATCCATTATTCTTCTACGTCCTCTGCGAATCGATGATTTATGTTGCGAACAGGTAAATCACTAACCGACAAACACTTCACTCACGGGGATTAAATTGCTGACATTCGCTCAGTCTATCGAGCTGAGGAGTTTATCTTAGTTAAGTTGAGAGTTCGTATACCGCAATAAGCCAGCTAGTTGCAGGCTGTACACAGTATAACCCGCTAAATATATTATAAGCAGTTTTTTCTATTTTTCCCAAAATACAGCTCCATATTTTTCACAAGACTACTTTGCATCGAAACGAATTCGTTGATATCATATTCAACTTCGTACTATTATTATCTTTAAGAAATAATTACTTTTTTTTTCACATTTTTTAAAATTACTCAAAAATCTCTAAACTAGATTTGTTCAAAATCTAATGATTGCCTAAAAATTTTTTTGACTTCCAGAATTTTTAGCCAATATGTATGTCGGTATATATTAAAATTGATATCTTTCAGGATCAGGTTAATTACAAAAATTGTCACATGAATTTCTGTGCGGTTTTTACAGTTAATTAGAGTATTTTAAAAGAAAATACGAGAATTTTGATAGGACCAAAACCTTCGATTATCAGAATAATGATAAAATCAATAACTATTAAATGTAGAACTTTTTTGTATCCGCCTATTAATGCAGTTGAAAATTTAAAAAAAATTATATACATTCTTTAATCGGTTAAATAAAGCATGCATACTATTAACAAATTTTACAAGTATAGTGTTATTAAAAATAACATGTTTTTTGTTTGATTGATTATGGGTTGCGCTCGAAATGCGCTCTACATTATGTGCTTATTTATATTTTTATTATAATTCGTTTGTTTAATCTTTTTTTTTTAATGTACGGAGTTTATTGTCGTTTTGTATATTTTTGTATGCTTTATATTAACTTCACTGGTAACTTTGTAAGTTTGTAATGGAATTTTAGAATCCATTTTTCACCCTCTCCCCGACGTCCGAATGATTTGAAATTTTTACTAATTGTCTGAACCCCATGACAATATAATATTATGCAGAAAAAAAGCACCTACACCTATAAATAAATTAAAAAACTGTAAATACTTATAAACGGAATAACTTTTATTTTCCGCGAAAACACGACGGCTTGACGCAAGCAACGAATCCTCAGCCGGTCTCATTATGTATCCTATCGCGATGCGGCGGCTTGGAGAAAAAGGCCACAGTCTGTCTCGTTATGCTCTCCGCTACAATGTGGCCGCTCGACGAAAGCAACGGGTCTGTAGCCGGTCTTTTTCTCCAAGCCTTCGCATCGCGATGGGATACGTAATGAGACCGGCTGAGAATCCGTTGCTTCCGTCGAGCCGCCGTGTTTTCGCGGAAAATAAAAGTTATTTTTCGTTTATAAATATTTACCTTTTTTAAATTTGTTTCTGGACGTAGGTGCTTTTTTTCTGCATAATATTGCATTGTCATATCGGTTTCTAACGATTAGTAAAAATTTCAGATCATTCGGACGTCGGGAAGTGGGAGAAAAATGGATTTAGATTGCTGTATCGTATTGTTGAATTTACGGAAAGGGTGAACTGTAGATGCAACGGAATTAAGTACAGTTTTAGTTAAACACAGAAAATTATTATAATCAAATATGATCCTTCTGTTTTACATTTCCCCTTCAAGACTAAAAAATTAAAAATAAAATTATAGTTTAAAAAACTAAAAACAGATGCTTTATATATAAAAAGCGTAAAATAATTAAAAAATTTTTTATAATATTAGCCTAAGAGTGCAGAAGTGTACATAAATGATTAATTTTAATTCAAAATAAAGCATGGGGTGGTTTTATGTCATTTACATTTGTTGAGGGATTGCGTGACTACTGATAAAACCACCCCATGCTTTATTTTGAATTAAAATTAATTATTTATATGTGCACTCTTAGGTTAGTATTGTAAAAGAATTTAAATTATTTTACGCTTTTTAGCGCATCTTACACATAAAGCATCTGGTTTTATTTTTTTTAAATAAATGTTATTTGCAAGAAGATTTGCAAGTCGCCTACATTGGAAAATATTTCAATTTTATGTTTAATAGAAGAAAAAAATCTTTAAAAATGAATGCGGTGTTATATAAATGCAGTACGTTCTGGTTGGCCTCTACGTTTTAGTAGATCGAATAAGTATGAAAGATGAAATCAAAGTGGGATGACTTCAATTACTGACGTTATGCTAAATACATCATGTATTATCATCCGAGCAGGTCATTGAACTGGCATGTAGTGGTTGAGAGAAATGCTAAAAAATTAGCGCATTCATTATTTTTGCACGAATCGGTCGCCATCACAACTACAACTGTCTCTAACCTCATACGTGAACAATATTTATGCCATACACACTATTTTTACGTAAGTAAATGTCAACAACTGCACTCAATTAAACAACCTATAGATCTTAAATTGCAAAGTTAAATATATCTCTCCAATTAAATTTTATATTTGACTGTGATATATAACTTTTTATTTAAGCAATCCTTTATTCATTTATTAAAGTACACATGTTGGTAGTACTGCAGAAGTATGTGAATTTCAGATTTGTTATATAATGTCTAGGCATTTTATATTATATCGAACAGTTTTAGACAATATATAAAAAGAATCAATATTTTTCCTGGTTATGTTTGTTATTTGTCATACAATGCATAGCTGTTTCATTAACAAAGATAAAACAAATTGTATAAAAAAAATTAATTTCCAGTATATTTTCAATAATTTAATATAATATTAAAGGGAACCAGTAAATCCTTTAGAAATATATCGTTATTGATGTTGGTAACGAGCCCATTTCATTGTGTTTGAGTGTCTCTTTGATATATGAGATTGAAGACACTCCTGTCACATGAGACGTTCGCCACAGATAATTTCGTTGGAAATCTACGTCACAATTACCCAATTTTCGGCAGATGTGTCGCCATTAAACACCAACGTGTACCGTTAAAAGACAGCGTTTTTGACGTGAAACTTCTTGAAAATTGCTCGTGAAACGAAATCGCACAACGCAACGACTATTATTTTTCGCCACATATATTTATATATACATTTTTATATCTATTATATATATATATATATATATATATATATATATATATATATATATATATATATATATATATAGATAGATAGATAGATAGATAGATAGATAGATAGATAGATAGATTTATATATAAATACTTAAACTAATATAGGCGTTTCACGTTAAATCACGGCCCTGTGCCTCAGCACAGCCGCACCCAAATTTTATTCAAATTTTTGTATTACAGTAGTAATTTATTTTTGTTCGGTAAAAGAAGTGTCGGCAATGTTGTTTGTATTTTTTTGTGTTAAATTGTTTTTTACTTTATATTTTTAAATAAAATGAAAACATTGTATAGAAAATATAGTGTAAATTACCAGTATGCACTATTAATCTGTCGCAAATATTTTCTTATAATGAAAGCAGTAATAATTTTACGTTTAAAATAAAATCAAAATTACATTCTGAAAATAAAAAATTAATATGTCCTTTCCGAACGTGTAAGAAATTTTTCTATTCATACAAATATTTAAAATCTATAAACGAAAAACACTGTGAAAAGTTAAATTATATTAGATTCTAAATTTTCATAATCTAAATTTCTATTGTGTTCTTCGTTCATATGAGACTGCAAATGCGGCCAAAACCGGTCAAGATGAAGCTGTAAGAACTAAAAAGATTTTTCGGATTAACCGAATTTTATATAAAAAATCTCACCTAAAAGTAGTGTCTTTTAAAAATTAGCATTAAACATAATCATACAAATTTTATAATTAAACAAATAATACAAATTTAATTACATTTTATTATTATTTACATAGTTACAGGATGAAGTAATTCGTTTTTTCAAAAAAATAAAAAAAAGTTAGACATTTTTTTTGTACACTGTTTTGTACTAATTGTTTTAATTGGTTTAAATTGCTTTTCAAAATTCTCGGATTCGAATGCGCTCAAAAAAACGAAAGAATTTTCGTTAACATAGAAAAACTTTCCATGACATTTGCATACATTATCGTCATCTTCCCGTTACTCATACCTTCTTTATTATCATCTCATTGTTGTCTATTTTGTTTTTTTTTCTCCCCCCTCGACTTCATTGTTGATTGAAACAGCAGCAGTCGTAATATTTTCTTTGTCGATAAAGTATTTAATCAATGAAATTTCCGGATTATCAGTCGGATTTCATGAAAAATTTCTATTCTATTTTTCTTCCGCAAAAAATTAAAGTTCTTATCAAGGAAACTTTGCTCATATTTGTTTCCGTATTACTAAAATAAAATATGCAAATATATGGATTTAATTCCGTTTTGAATTTGCATTTCGTATTAACGGATTTTTCATATTAAATAGTTTACACCGTATTTGTCTGAACAAAAAACTTGTCGCATTTTAAGAAAGGAGTATTATCCGCGTTTATTGTTAACATAAATGACTTTTTAAATATAATTTTAAATTTAATTTTAGGCGTAAAACTAATACTACATCCATTACAAACAAAGATTAAATTCTACGCAACCATGTCGGTATAAAATTTTGCCGTTTTCATATGTTTTAAAACAAAAATTACACTTCATTTTCTTTAAAAATATAAAGTAGCAATAAAATACCAAAAATAAAAATATAGTTGCAGGCACTTCTTATCATTCTAATAAAAATAACATTTTTTATCGTACGCATCAGAATTCGGTGACGTCATAACTGCTGAAAATTTAACGATTGTAACGTAGTTCCCAGAAAAATTGTCTATGGCGAACAACTCGTCACCCGTCACATCTATTGCCTTTGTAAATATTTATATATTACATCGGAAAAAATTTATTTGTTAGCAACAGTTCTCATGGAGTAGTGTCGCATTTTTTTTATTTCAGGAGTTTGCATACGATTCTTAACATCTATTGCTATTGGGAATCATGTGATCAATCTTAATTAAATTTTGCCTTTGAATCATTATCATAAGTACACCATTATCTGTTTTTTTATGCACGATGTTCTTTGTTGTTTTTTTGTTTTTTTTTTTCCTATATCTTCGGCTAAAGGTCGTCGCGATTGTCCAGTTGCTAAAACGCTTGGCTGCCGTTTCGGAAGTCTCGGGTTCGATCCCAGACGACGACAGAAATTATTACGAAAAATTAAATTAAATACTCGCTATTTCACGTGGAAGGCAGTGGAAAACCACCACGTATACTATCATATGCGCGCTGGTTAGTACACGGCAAACACACATCGGGCTGCACTAGTAGTGCGATAATAAGCAACTACAATCAGTTCCGAATGTAGTCTTGCATGTACACTAGCATTGCGTATAACAATTACATAGTACACTACCTATATCTGTACAGCTGATATGTGCGAATAGGTAGCCGTCGACGCTCAGAAGCTGAATATGGCACAGTACATGATGATTAGCATCTATCACCGTCTCCTTCTTTATACCGAGATTTCATTAAATTTATGTATAGAAAAGTTTTATTTGAATTATAGCTTGTTTTAGTTATTTTTCGATTGGTCATGTAATAATTTCATTTTTAATTTTATGTTGGACTATTATTAAAACATCATGGTATGGTATAACACTTTTTTTTTACTGCATATATTTAATAAATATAGAACTGATTCTTTTTTTAAATTTTGAACAGCGAACGTTCTTGTTTTTTTATTTTACGAACTTAATGAGTTATATATTAACGATTATTCTCTTCTCTTTTTTTGTATATTAATTTGATCTTTATCATTCGGGCGCTTTTATGATACATCTTTTTAGTACTAACAATAAGTATTTTCGAGTTACTGTTTATGTCTGTATGTCGAATTTTTAGTAAGAAATTTATTAGAACATCTCTTACTAGTCAAATATTTTGCATAAAAAAAGTTACAATAAAAAATTAATTAATTTTAAATGACAACATAAAATAGTAAGCTGCAATCTTATTGATCTATTGAGTTTACGTCAACAGTGGATAAAATAATGATCAGTTTAGAAATGTTTATTAAAATTTATCGACTACCTACAAATCCATTATTAAATATAGTGAAATTTTTATCTGATTGTACACTTAAATTTGAAATCTAGAATTATTTTGAAAATATAGAAAAAACTCAATTAAATCATTTTAAAGCATCATCGTAGAGAGTGCTAGAGAATTAATGTTATACAATAACAAAAATAGAGAATAATTTTGCCAGGATCAGCTATGTTATCAAATTCTATTGACAAACAGTTCGACTAAAATGGTATAAAGTGAATAACTGTACGTATTATCCAATCTGTTTTATTAAAGAAACACAAAAAAACTTCGATAATTTTTATATATGGAGTTAAGCAATATTTTCGTTTTGTTTCCTTAAAAAAAAAAAAAAAAAAAAAAAAAAACGCTTCACGATTATTTAAATTTTTTGTTTGATTACAAACCTTTTAATTACTACTGAAATTATTTCGAAAATATTAGGACTCATTTTGCGGATTATTGTTTAAAAAAATGTGTCATGTTTTTCATTGGGAAATTGTTTTCTTGATGATAATTATATGCAGCTGCTCCGCTGTTTTGGCGTACTATATAATTTATATTGTATTGATTGTTTTCACTGTCGGCTATTTTATGTTAATTATTTGAAATAAGACGTTACAGCATCTATAGCATTTGAAGTTTGCATGATTTTAACGAGCTTGTTTAATTAAAAAAAAATAATATTATTGTTAGATTAATTATATCGTAAATCTTAAATAATTTTTTTACGGGTGTATATCAAAACCTTTAATATTTTGTAATATTGATTTTATGTTTAATTTGTGAATTTAGAATTGGACCGAAATGGATTATCCATTAATTCAATTAATCATTTTTCTGACCCTCGGGTTAATGGATGTCATGAACGCTCTTTATTATCGCTACATTGCTCATGTTGACACACGAGTAAGGAAACATGACTTTTTCTTTTTCTTTTATATTTAAATATTAAAAAGTTGTTTTTTTTTCTTTTTTGTTGATTAAAAATTCTAAATAATAAATGTGTATACAATATTTAAAAAAAATTGGTGGCCAGAATAAAACAAAATTCATTTTGTGATATAGTTATTACTAAATAATGAATTCAACTTCCTGCTAAATAGTGGTAATATGAATCCTTGCAAGACAAATATAATATTTAAAAAAGGATGTACTTTTTCCAGTTAACGCGATCTAGAACACCAATAATTTTGTCTAATTAAATCTGTTCAATAGGATATTCCGCCCTCTAGAATACTACAACCGTCCGAATATAGCGCTCATGTTTGTAGATCTTTACCAGAATAAATTGTTGTTTAAGACTATTTGGATTAGACTCTTGATTATTTAATATTGAATAAAGCATAGTGCAGTTACAAACTTAATAATAATTGTTGACAATTTAATCCAATAAAAGAAAAGGAAGAATAGATTGAGAATCCAGAAAATAACTGATGAGTCACAGAAAACAGAAAGGTACAGCGAGAATAATATGGTGAACTCAAGGAAAGGAAAAAGAGATACGATTGTTTTCTGCTAAAACCGTAATTTTTATTTATGCATAAGTATCTTTCTACTCAGTTTGCCTGCAGCTTATGAATTACTAGGCCGATATATTCCCTGTCTTGAGTAAACTAGTCTGCGTACCCATGCATACAATATTGTTCGATATTTTGCAAGTGCTACGTCTGACCAGCGAGAAATTTTGTAATTTCGCACAAAACTGATAATTAATTTAATTCGGGTTATTTCGAAGAAGTAATGCTCGAACAATTTAGTTGCTATAAAGTTTTATTTTATCAACTGTCAATTCAGTCGCTCGCTGATATCTATAGAAGTTACATCGTGAAACTCATCACCATTTGTTAATTTTTTTTATAGGATATCTGAAATGCTTTTTTCTTTCATAATGACGATAAAGAATACGTTTATAAAAGTTAACTCTATTGTTGTTTAAAGTTTCGTGAAATAATATAAACAGTATTTAAATATTTCTTAATTTTAAAATAGTAAATATAATTAATTAAATATATTCGTATCTGTATACACAGTGCCATGCGTTAAAGTTACATTTTACAAAGGCGCGTGGGTTTAAAGGTTAAATGTAATTAAAAACGCACCAATTTTGATGAAATTAGAAACCATTATAAGAAAACAAACTTCTAGTAGAGATGGTTATTAGCGAACTCGTATTTTTCTCTATTTAAACACGGTAATATACATTTTCCAAAAACCTCATTTAAACTTTTTTTTTTCGTCCACCGGCTATGTTAATTCTGTAGAAGTAATATTTTCTCTAAGATGTTGTAGTTTAAACACTAAATTACTGTTTTATTGAATGTTTTTGTAACTGATCATTTATCTTACAGATTGGTTATGCAGCTCATTTGGCCGGAGCACTTGCGGGATTTTTAGTTGGTATATACGTGTTAAGAAATTTGAAAGTGCGACCGTGGGAAAACATTTTATGGTGGGTTAGTGTCGCGTTATTTTCTATCTTCATCATTGTTGCTGTTTCCTGGAATGTTTTCTATCCCAGTTACTTCCCACAGTAAATTGGGATGGTGTATGAAGTTTGGTTGAAACTGTAATCCTTCCAGAAAGTAATTTTAAGCTTTAAGCAATTCACCACAAAATTTTAGCTGCATTTTTTAAATCAGTAATTACAAATAGTCTATCATCACATGTGTGCCTTTTTGTGTGTGCGAGTAATTTATATTTTTAAAAGTACGATGTCATTTATCAGTTGTTATACGGTTTCGTTATTTGTATGTGATTGAATTTAATTATTGACATTTTCACCTTCTGCCGTTCTGCGAACAAATATTTCTTGCCTGTTTGTACTTTTTTCTAAATTAAATACGATAGTAAGGTTTTTGTTTTATTGCACTTACCGGATTTCGTTACCTTACGAACGTAGGATTATATTTGATGTGAAATATACGACAAAGCTGTTAACTTTTCAGAACAGTTACGGATTTTGTTAAAAAGGAAAGTAAAACTTCTTTAAATAAGCTGAACTCGGCTTACGTACGGATGAATCGTATAAGACATTTCGAACCTACTACATTAAAGTATAACATCTTTTAGATGGATCTATGCAAAGAGCACAGTTTTTTGCTTTTAAGTTTTTACAAATTTGATATGTGTCGATCGATATTATTATTATTATTAGTATTAATTTATTTATCTAGTTTTAAAATTAACAGTGGTATACATATTATTCATCAGCTGGACAAATATATAAATAAAATAATTTGTTGATTATTTTCATATTAGAAAAATAGTATGGACTAAAAGTGTATAATGTAACGATCGTTCAACGATCGCTTATTAACTTTTTAATATATTAATGTGAATTGATGGTTCGTATGTTACTTTTCAGTTTGCACTTCAGTTTCGTGCATACTATCATTTTGCGTCGACCATATGACCATTAATTTGAATTAGAGCGCCCCTTTCTCCCCCTTTCTTTCATATACACACGAGTATATTTTTTTTCTGTTGCAAAAATTTGCAGTATTTACAGTTATAAATTATTTTATTTCCGTTTTTTCTTTACATATTAAGTCATATTTCATATTCTTATTTTTTGGCTATCTCGTTTAATTAGTTTTGTTGCGGTTTTTTTTTTTTTTTTTTTTTGCATTCACGTATACCTAATTAAAGTAATGATAATAACAGTAATGATATTCCCAGGAAGCGGTCTTTATTTACAGTTTTTTTTTGCTTGCGTTTTCAAAGTATTGTTAGATACCTGTATTATTATCGTATTAATATTACTATTTTTAATGTTACTGTAGTTATTTTCGTTCCTATTTTCCTGGTTAATTCTATTTATCTTTGGTTACGATATTGATTTTTGGTTAGTGTATTTTGTAAAAGATTTTTGTTGCAAGAACACAGGTGGTATAGCAGAGACCAATCCTGATTTTTTCCTCAACACTTCTCTGAAATGGGATTAACTTAATACAATCGCACACACTGCTACACGAACAAAACCAAATTAAAAAAAAAAAACATTTTTTAAATTAAAAAAGATAAAAAATTGAATTCGTGTAAAAGAAAATTGATATTTAAATTCTGATAAAGGAAATAATTTATCTGTACAATAAGAAGGAATAATGCAAAATAAATTTAAAAAGAAATAAAAATAAAAAGGATTATCAACTTTAATTTAAGAACTATAAAGTGAAATGTATATGGGGCGCCTTTGTCTTATAATAATAAAAATTGAAATATATTATTTAGAAGAGAATATATACTGTTGGTGTAACAGGGCTCACCGTGACAAGGTGTGAGTAAGAGTTATGCTGCAAAGGTTAATATCCAGCCTTTTTACTGACATATGTTGCACACAAGACTCCATTTAATCCCTGGATAACAATAATAATATCGGTATTATGTAAAATGAAAGAAGGAAAATTTTAATTTTTATTAAATTTTACATTCTTTTAAATTTGCGCGTGTATACGGGGTTTGCTCAAAAGGTGATTTAAATTCTAAAATTGCGAGCGCTACATTTTGTCAGTCAAGTTGATTTCTTTTCTTTTTTTTTTTGTGGTCGTACTTTCAGTGGTATTTCCGTTCAACGAGTTGTATTTACTGCGTTAATAACCATTTTATAATTTACGAGAAAACATCAAAATTGATAGGACAATGGAAGAAATTAAGGAAAAAACCGAATTTTTAAAACAATAATTGCAAAAATTAAACTAATACTCCAGAATGGATAATGAGACAGTTCGTGGAGTACCGTTGTAGAAAAAGGGAATGTGAAGTAGTTAATAAATAAAATAGGAATAAAACGAGGCCTGCAGTGTCCGAATGGAATATCAGAGCAGTATATGGTTTATTTAAAAAGGTCAATGTTTCTGCATCGGCCCCAATAATAGTAAAATTTTACGATAGAAAGGAAAAAGCACATCTAAGTAATGTAGAAAAACGAAAGATAAACAATAACAACGTTAACTTAGCCCACTCAGTGCCGATTTATA
The DNA here is from genome assembly GCA_039619475.1 of Icerya purchasi. Taxonomy (NCBI): domain Eukaryota; kingdom Metazoa; phylum Arthropoda; class Insecta; order Hemiptera; family Monophlebidae; genus Icerya; species Icerya purchasi. The sequence goes on from CM077115.1 coordinate 369,577,667, forward strand.
TAAACCAAGAGTTCGGAAACTTTGCAGTCGCTAAGTTAGCGCACATAAGAAACGTAGTATAAGTCAAGCATGGTTCAGAATCGGAAAAATGTATGTATCAAAAATAGGCTCAAGCAGGGTAATAATAGTAACCAGCGAATCGGATCTCGAACAGCTGATAAATGATTTCAATCAGAAGTATTCTGATACTCGGAACATCAACCGCGTAACAAATCAAACAGATAAGGTCAGTGCAAAGAGTTCGGTAACGGAAATCACTTGAGTTACATAATTACGAGCAAAAGACAGCGAGAATTGCAAAGGTAACCAAAAACCGAGTTTAATCGATAAATTCATATCGACAGTGTCTACATCATACACGCAGTCTCCACTACTAACAATATCGTGGGCATTATCACATACACAAGCTTTAACATAATCGCCACGACCACTCGCGCAGAACATAAACAGAATATTATAAGTTTCTCGGCCTATTATGAACGCAAACTGTCCTTACTCAGAAACGCGAGTAAACGATGGTATATATACATCGCTTCAGTCAACACTTCCGTTACTTAAAAATATTGCTAATAGTTTAGTTAATCGTAACCTCAATCAAATTAATAATATGGAAAAGAAAATAAAGCATGAAGTTCCTATTGTAAGATCACTGAAAAGTTCAGAAAGCTTGCTTGAATTAGAAGCATTTTTGAAAACGAATATTAAAATTTCGAGGTTGTCCGAAATAAGAAGACCCGTAGGAAAAATTATACGCACTCAAAAAGGAATTTACTATTATAGGTGACAACAAAGAACAAAAAGGAATCGGTTTTCTTATTTAAAGACCGAGCAGCAGTCTAAAAATAAATAAATTCAAGAATATGCTTCTATTATAGATGTAGAGGAATCAAAAGTAGAAAATTTTTACGAAAATTCAAGTAACAATTTAAATTTAATTAGCATAAAATACAACAACCTAATAATTGTGGAAGATTGGAATCGCCAGATAGAGCAAAGAGATAAAAGTGGAAAATAAATAGTGGGTTTGTACGATTTTGAGAACCCTAATGAAATGGATTGAATTTTCATCAAATTTTGTCAACAATTCAATCTAAAAATAGCAAATAGTCTGCTGAAAAAAAGAGTAGGAAATAGTGGTCATGAATATCCCTAAACTAACAGTATAAAACATTAATAGATTACGTACTAACATTTACCAAAAATTAGTCAATTAAAAATTTCGAACTAAAAGTTATATTAATAAGTTCAACTTTTATACAGATCATAGATAGTCAATTAGAACGCTAACAACAGAAAACTACTATAAGACAGTCATAAAAAACACAAATACAATATAAGAGGTATAGGAACGAAGTTAAGGAAAAAACAGGTAAAATAAACTTAAATAGCGAACAAGATACTAATGAATTATATACACGCTACATCAGAAGCAATAACAAGTTTAAAACTCATTCAAGAAAAAAAGTGAAAATATTTCTCACAGATAAGCGAAAAAATGACAATCAATTACGTAAAAGAAAAACGGCAATCTTAAAAATCATTAATAGGTCTTTAATCATAAAGATCGAATTAAATTTGGTGTTAGGGATCGTGAGAAATAAAATAAGAGAACGTGATTTTTTTTTTTTTTTTATTTAACCCTTGTGTTCGCACCCAACTTTACCTACGTTGTTACACACCCGGGTACCCGGGTACCCAACTCTTATTTTTCTCCGTTTTTCGAATATTACGATCCTAAAATCGCTTTTTAAACGTTTATTTCTATAAGTAGACGCCACTATTGATAAAAAATGCCAGTTCTCACACTTTTGGCTCACTTAGCATCTTTTGCCGGAGAATGTTGAGTATGCACGCTGTCCAAGGAAGCCTGAAAAATAAAAACGATGCCTGGGAAAAATTGTCAAAAACGTTAACAGGAAATCATAATAATCATCACTGTCAATACTATTGCATATCTAACTTTTCTAACTCGGAAAGTGTCATAAAAAATGTCGCAGCTTCCGAATCCGTCTTGCTATATAGTCTGGTAGGACCTTTCAACTCAGTTCCCTTTTTATAGTTAAAAAAAATGGGGGAGAATGGAAGGGCATAGGGCATAGTGAATGTTTCGTGTTTGACGACTTTGTGGCGACCAACCACGTGTGTTGTCCAATGCCATTTAGAGCCATTACTTCCCATTTTAGAATATTTTGGGAATAATGCGATTGGCACTTGGCAACACTGACAAAACAGATGAATGGAATCTGGCAACACTGGCAGGCTGAATGTGTGCATCGTGTAAGCTTAGATTTCAAGAGCTAAATAGTAGTGTTTTGAAGTTCTATAAGTGAAGACGTAATTCTTGTTACTAAAAAATAAATAAAACTTAATTGGATGTCGAAAAATCCATAACTTTGAAGCTATGGAACAACTATCGAGAGCAGAATTTGCAAGGTAATTTTTTGTAGTGTTTTATTTATAAATTTCGTTTTCATTCTCTGATTCTATTGAACAAGTTAGTAATGCACGAATTAAATCTCTAGTTGAATACGGCACAGAAAGAAGTTTATTTGAAAACGATATTAGGAGAAAGCAATATAGATTCCAATGTGCAATCTGACAGTGAAGACGATGACTGGTTACAAGATGAAGTTTTGAACAAGCATCCTGTATCTGATAGCAATGAATCTGGCGAAGAAGACGATAATACTGACCAAGAGGGAGAAACTGAAAGCAGTGAGAGGTTCAAACGGCAACTGCAGCATGAGCAGGTAGCTTAGAAAATGCTTAGATAGCCAAAGACAAAACTGTATGGAATAAATCGCCGCCTTTTCAACATCAAACTGCACGTCACAATATAGTGCGACAGCGAAGTGGTCCTCACAGAAGCACAGAGACTCTTTCAATAAACAACACTTTCAAGAAGATATTTACAGTGCATATGATAGATATTATGATTCGTCATACGAATAAGAAAGTCTTGTCAGTCTACGCTGAATTCAATCACAAAGAGAATGGCTTCCGTTACTATGCAAGAAATGTACTCGTTCATAGCTGTTTTGATTTGCTCTGGTACGAATAATGCAAATGCTGATTATACAAGTGATATGTGGCACGGAACTTCATATCCCTTCTATAGAGCGACGATGGAACTTAACAGATTTCGGAACATTATGCGTTTTATTAGATTTGACGATGCTAATATACGCCAGCAACGTATCAAAGAAGACAAAGCAGCTGCAATCCGTGATCTTTGGACAATGCTGAACGCAAATTTATCTCAGCTGTACAAGCCGACTGAGAATGTAATAATTGATGAACAACTTTATTCTTTCCGTGGTCGCACAAAATTTACGCAGTACATTCCTTCTAAGACGGCTAAATATGACATTAAGATTTGGTGGATATGCGATGCTGAAAATGCTTATCCATTGCGCGGTATCATTTACGTATATCAAGGAGAACGAGTCGTAAAAGAGCTTGCAGCTTCGTACCGAGACAGTGGTAGAAATATTACCATGGATAATTTTTTTACAACGTTACCCCTTGCCAAACACATGCTTTCATGGAATTTAACTATCGTTGATACTTTGAGATCGAATAAATCTTATGTTCCAAGTGTGATGGCTCCACATAAGTCGAGAGAAGCATACTCTACTGAATTTGCTTTCAATGAGAGGGTAACGATGTGCTCATACGTGCCAAAGAAAAATAAAGCTGTAATTATGTTGTCGACTATGCATTCTGACACTGCTGTAAATGATGACGGTAAAAAACCTCACATTGTAATATACTACAATAAGTATAAAGCTGCGTTGATACCATCGATCAAATGTGCACTCGATACACTACACAAGTACTCTGAGATGGCCGGTAGCTATGTTTTTCGACATGCTGGATATTAGTTCATTTGCGTCCTATTTGATTTATTACGAAAACAACAAAATGCTTCCGAGGAGAACAAACCAATGACGACTATTCATGCGCCAATTGAGTAAAGAACTCGCAAAACCAGAACTTGAGAATCGGTCGCAAAACGTTCAAATAATGCGAAATTACAGCACAAAAATCGTCATTGAAAGTGTGATTGGACAGACATTAAACCCCGTTGAAATCGTTCCAGATCCTGCTGATGAACGAGATAAGTCAGGGAGGATCAAAGTCACTGGCTCCTGTCATATTTGCTGCAAAGCAACAATAATGAGAAGGAGAAAAACACGAAAGGCATGCTACGATTGCAACAAACCTGTCTGCAATGAACATGCTACAACCTTCGCGAAATATCACAAATGTAGAGGCTAATTAATTTTCCACACTTTTTTTTTTCTATTCCGTACCATCCAAAAACATATTCGATGTATAAAAATTAAATAAAACTATCCCAAATCAATAATCTAGTCAAAAAGTTTTTTTTTTTTGAGGTGGGTACCCGGGTACCCGGGTGCGTCCGTGATGTATCTATACTTTACACTCGATTTTTTCCTAGTAATTTTCGTTTTTTTTTTTATTCCAAACAAATTACCTGCTTACAATTGAGTTAAATAACGACGATCCGGAGGTGTTGCCGAAATTTCTACTTTTGACCAAGTTATATTCAAAAATTCACCGTGTGGGTACCCGGGTACCCGGGTGCGAACACAAGGGTTAAGGAGGGGGTACTAAACCACACACTGTGTGTAACTACCTAGGTTATCGCAGTGAGTGTAACCACGTTTTAAATCAGACTCCTCAGCTCGTTAGGCTGAACGAAAGTCATGAGATTGTTCAAAGCGGTAGGGGTATTTGAGAGAATGTCTGCAAGCGATGTAATCTGGCCGCGCCGTAACCTATTTAGACGTGTGAATTTCAACAAGATATGCGAAACTGATGGGTATTCATCGATAGATCAAAGTGGGCAAGTATTTGGCTTTGGAGCTTGTTTGAGAATGTAGTCGTGGGAAAAAGACGTGTGTTCCGTTCTCAGGCGATTGACTGCAGAGAACACTCTGTGTTCCGTTCCGACTGGAAGCCACCATGGCTCCGTCGTAGGTTTCAATTCTCTGAGAGAGGTCAATTGAGACATCTAGTCATGATTCCACTGTGCGAAGACTGCATCTGACAGGAAACTTCTCAAGGATAATGGACCAAAAGCAAATAGCGGCATTGGGCACATCATGGGTGACCGAGCGACCAGGTCAACCCGCTCACCGGAACTCCCGCACGACTGGGGACCCATAAAAAACCAGAACGGCATCCTCTTTGGCTCAGCTGGTATAAGGTAGCCAGAACTTCTAGGACCATTGATGACTCCGGGTGATCCGACTGCAAAGCACGTATGGACTGCAAGGAATCAGTCGCCAGTAAGATTCCGAGCGGTTGGGATCTCAGTTCTAAATATGCCTGAAGACAAAATAACACAGCATACATTTCGTCTCCCGAAAGCGATACAACGTTGTTCAACCGTATGCCCTCTGTAATTTCGTTTATTTCGAAAGCGCATGCAGCTGGGGCAGCCTTGGACTCATTAGCTTTGAATCCATCAATGTATACTTTCGAAAATGTGGTATATTTATTAATAATGCCTAGCTCCCTGTGCCCTCGCAAATGCTGGTGGGTGATTGTTATCGGTGAGGGTTGTGATAACTTCTACTTGAAAAGAAGCCCAGGGTGAAGGATCGAACTCAAAAGAATGAAATCTAATATTTTAGAAGGGAATAAAAATATAAAAGTGCAAAAAAAGAAATTGAGGTACATTATGGACAATTTATTTTGAGAACTCTGAAAAGAAAAAACATGTGATAGAAAACAAATAAACGAAGTTATACCTAAATACTAGCTGTGCGCCACGGTTTTGCCCGTGTATTAATGTCCGTTTAAATACGTACTTGGAAATTCATAAAAAAAATATTATTTTATCTGGAATTGTATTTATGTAAAGATTCTTTTTCTTTTTAGGAAACATGTTTATCATCGTTCAACAAAAAATAGTCTTTACGTTCGACGTTTAGCTGAAGATTATCGGTATTTCTATAATTTGTCCGTCGTGATCTAACAAAAAGTTTTGCTCAACTAAACTGCACACACAGCCATCGCTTTGAAGAGGCCGAGTTATTCACACGGTGATCTATCATGATTACACATTTAAGAGAACATCTTCACTCATATCTTTTAACCACTCTGTCTCGAGCTTTTTATTAAAATTAATTTATTACCGTAACAGCAAACTACAGTAGTTGAGTGAAGACTTTAATATTCCTGGTAGCAAATTATTAAAAAGAAAGTTAAACAGTTGATTAAAAAAAATTATAAAGCCTTTTTGGCCCAAAAGTTCGAATATTTGACATGTCAGTTAAATACATTATTTTATTTTTATATGTTCCCCATTAAGTCCAATAGTATATGGTTTAAACCTCTTCCAGTTTTTACAAACATATTGTACAATACATTTTCGTATTTCTCCTCCTAATAATTCATTATTATACAATAAATAAAATAGAGACGAAAACAAACATGCATCATCCCTATATATGTATTTTACACAATGGGGAACTATTGTATCATTAACACATATTACTTCTACATTCATAATTACAGTGAATATATACATATATATATATATATATATATATATATATATATATATATATATATAAAATGCTTTTTTACAAAAAATAAATACCGACTTCAAGGTTTATTATAAAAATTTAAAAATGCACTAAAAAGTAAAAAATAATTACTCCCGATATAATATATATATCAGAGTGATATAACTTAAGGTGATATCGTAATTCTTATACAACATTAACTTTTTGGAGTTGGAATTAAATTCATGTTAGGAACAATTTAATCAACATTTAAAGCAGTTTTTAATTATTCTTTTAATATAAATTTGATGCCAACTCCAAAAAATTAATGTTGTATAAGAATTACGATATCACCTTAAGTTATATCACTCTGATATATATATTATATCGGGAGTAATTATTTTTTACTTTTTAGTGCATTTTTAAATTTTTATAATAAACCTTGAAGTCGGTATTTATTTTTTGTAAAAAAGCATTTTATTTTTTTACTTTTTAGTGCATTTTTATTCAATTAAATTAAAACATTTTAATAAGAACAGATATTTCCACGGTAAAAACACCAAAAGTTACATTTCCATGGTAATTTGGCAAATTTATAGTATTTTAAGTCAAAAATCTAATCCGACGGTGAAAACAATCATGAATGAAAAGCATCCAAAAAGCTTCAATCTCCCGCATTATTAAGGATAACTCAAAAACTATCGGTCAGACCTTGATCAAATTTAAATGGGACCACATGACAAACACCACTTTTCAAATAAAAGAAGAATCATCAAAATCGGTTCATCTAGAAGAAAGTTCTGTGGTAACACACATAAAAAAAAAAAAAAAAAAAAAATACAGTCGAATTGAATACCTCCTCCTTTTTTGAAGTCGGTTAAAAATTGAACTTAAACACACGAAAGTGAAAATTAAAGAAATAACAATTATTGAATAAATATTTACAATATATAAAAATATAATACATAAATTTGATAATTAATATAATACATTAACATTAGACATAAATCATTACCTGAATCGCTTGAAATAATACATGTGAAATAATTCAAAAACAAAAAGTAGAAAAGTAAACCGTTGCCTTTGCCAGTAATTACAGAAACAGAAGTGACACAAATAAATAAAAAATACTAAAAAGAAAGTTAAAAAGTTTATTAAAAAAATGTATACAACGGTTTTGCATGGTCAGGCAATCCACAAAAAATTTTTAAACGATTAAAAACAACACATACAACGGACAAAACTTACGAAAACGAAATAATTTCGATGTAAACGATGCGAAAAGAATATTAAGATTGAAACGAACGCGAACAATACAGAAAAAAATGTATTAGTATAATAAAAACAGTTTAATTTTCCCTGGAAATACATATACGCTGTCCCTGTTCAGAATAAACTCCATATTGTTTACGCTGTTATAAAATACTAAACGAACCAAACAAAAGAAACTAAATCGGAAAGAGGACATGTTGAATCGCTCAAAAGAAAAAAAACATTGGAATCAAATGAAACCATCATTCTTTCCTTTTGAAATAACTAATCACAACACAACTTAACAATGACAGAAGTACATTTTCTTACTCTTTTTCGATATAATGAAAACTGTTTGACAGAAATATTTCTGTCTCCTAATAATTGGCTATTTGAATTTTAAACAATTGCGATTTCTAAACCACTTTAATCTGAAATCAAGCTAAATAAATAATGCACACTTCTTTCTGGATGTTGTGTAATATTAAGTTTTCCTAAAAATAGATTATAACCTTTCTTCACTCTTAAAATTCCGAAGATATAAACAAAATGGAACAACTTTTGTATATATTATAATATGGTAAACCTATCCATTACAACTTTAGTTATTTTTTAAAAACAGTTTTTTCACCACTTAAAGTTCAATTTTTCAAAAAATCTTTCTTATTTAATATTTTTGGTATATATTGTGTTCAAATGGGCTTTCTGATAACCAATGTAAATGGTTTCGGCTAAGGCGTAATCATTATTTTATGCCAAAAGTGGGGTGAAGCCTTTGGTACAATTAAACTTTAGGGTACTTAAAACAAATCATGTACACTTTTGGTATGCTGTATAAAGAATATTAAGACAGAACTATAATTTGATAACTCATTTCTATGGGAAATATAACGGTTTATGTATTTTTTGGAAAACGTTTTTTTTATCCCTTTCCACATCTTTAAGTTCAAATTTTCAAAAAAGCGTTCTTACTTGACATCATCAGTATGTACATTTTATTCACACTGACGATCACGATTCGTTTAGATTGAAGTGTGATTTTTGGTTTTCTCAAAAATAATGGGATCCTGCCATTATTTTCCTTTAAAATTTTGGAGAAGAAAAACAATTTTACACATTTTTAGTACACCATACACGTTTGTGTTCATGCAAAATTACAATTAAACCCATTTGCACCAGAAAAATAACAGTTTGTGTATTTTTTTTTAAACAATTTTTAACCCCTTTTCACTCCTTAAAATTTAAATTTTCAAAAAAGCGTTCTTATTTGACATCTTCAGTATATGTGTAATGTTCATTTAAATATCTGGTGTAAGTGGTTTCGGCTGTAGTGTGATTATTTGGTTTTTAAAAAACGATTTTCTGACTTATCCCCTTTTTCACTCCTAAAAAATTTGATTTTTTCAATTCCTTTTTAGATGGCGTCAGTACATAGTATTGTTGTATTAGGTGCCAATTTTCAGCTTCATAGACCTAGTAGTTGCAATGATATGTTAATAATTGCTGTACCTTTCAAATATTATTTCCAGATTTTCGCTTTTATATATAATATATAGATATTAATTCGTACACAGATGTAGACAATTAGTCATGGTTTAAATATTTCGGAAGAAATTAACTTTCAAGCAGAACCACAATTTTTGAAAGAAGTAGAGGAGACAGTAAAAAGATAGGGACGCAACAAAAGTCCGGGTAAAGAGAAAATAACAAATGGACACATTAAACTGGGAGACTTACAATTAATAAAAATCTTAACGGCACTATATATAATATATAATTTCAAAAGCAGACATTTTTCGTTACAAATTGAAATACTTTAATATAATATTGCTTCAAAAAAAAAAAGGATCACTACAAAATTGAAAACTATCGTCCAATCTCTTCAAGTTTGACTATTTCTAAAATCTTTTTAAAACTGATAGAAGGATACAACCTATTATGAGTGTTGAGTAACAAGTAAAAAGCTAGTTTTAGAAAATCATTCACTAGATCACCTACATGTAATGAATCAAATCATCGAGAACCAAGTTGAGCTATATATTACTCTAATTGAATACAGTAAAACGTTTGACTCTTTAAAACATCAGTATTTGTTAGTTTTACTTAAAAGTAACTCCCGAGAACTACATAATATTAATAAATATATGTGTATATATAAAGATATTAGAGTTTAAATGCTAACAGATGTAGAGGGATAGTACTTTGATATTAAGAAAGGGGTAAGATAGGACCCATTATTACCGGTTTTATTCAACTACACACTAGAATATATTCATAGGAAATTGAACTAAGGTAATAACGGTCTAAACGTAATTAGAAAAAGAATTTCCAATTTAAGTTTTCAGATGACATGGTTCTCTTGTAAAATTCGTCGCAAGAATTGTATCGATTAATCTTTATCTCGAAGTAGTTGATTTTACTTATCATCCATCCTGAACCCTGTACATTTTCGAACATATCCACCAACTGCTTGATTTTGCCTACAGTGTGTTCGTACCATGCATTAAAATCTTCTCCCGCAACCAATAACTGCATCTCGGATGAGAAATATGTCGGAATAGTTTGTTTTTTTCCATCTAATGCTGTAATACCTCTGAGATAACAATGTAACGTTAAGTTACATTTTATTCCAGTTTGAACGTGGACGGATAAGATGTAGAGAACTTCTGGTTTTACAGCCAACAGGAAATCATCAATGTTGTGTATCATATCATCGTCGTTCACAATTTTGTAAGTAGCTAATCGGTTTCCATACCAACGAGTTATTGGTTCAAGGTGGAATCGTAATGACGTTGATTGTTGTTGCGCAGACATAGTTGAAGTTAGATTGAACAATAACAAAGCAAATTTACAAATTCGAATAAACCTGATATCACAGGGGTATATATACTTGTTTAAATAGGGTAAAAATTATTATTTTTCTAGTATAAAAGGAGTGCGTAAAAAGAGTTTTTTTTTTTTTTTTTACAGTGTACTATACAGTTATGCTCGTATTTACTCGTTAATTTTGTACATTTATAATAGTGAAATTTATCACAAAACGTGAATTATTGCTGTTCGAACCAATTCTTTATTTTACCTGAAGAGACGCAAGTGGATGGTGCAATATTTTTGAAATGCAAAAGTTACAGTATTTGTCTTTGTCGATGTAAAACCCATATGAAGAATGGTAATAATTGTGTTTTCGAAATCAGCTGTAAAGTGGTGTTTATGTACAGAAAAAAAATCAGAATAGGTATATTGCTGTTCTCAAAAGTGTTTTTCTCAATATATACCGATAAATCTGAAGCGGATAGAATAGTGTGTGATAAATGCAAGAATTCCATTATTTGTCGTTATGTATAGAAAAAATAAAAAAAATTGCTTATACGATTTTTACTACAATATTGTTGTTCCAATCATTGTTCTACTTTACCTACAAGTATATTCAGCGACAAAAGTTTTGCCGCATTGTAAAAATTTAAGTAACAAACAGAAAAATGCAACAGAAACGTTTTAAAATGTTCCGAAAATATATTCAATATGCCGATAATGTAGGAAAAATGTTATTCCAGCGCAATCCAAGCTGGTACGAGAAAAAACGCGAATTATGTAAAATAATGAAAATAATTGATTATAGAGAACACATTTTAAAACACAACAAAAAAATTATAAATAAGTCAAAGAACAATAAAAACCGTTATTGCCGTCTTGAGTTTTAATCGGCACAGCGCATTATGCTGGGGCATCGTTTCAATAAGAGTGCGAATAATGTCTTGCAAAATTGAATCCCACTCCTCTAAAAGGGCATTACTCAGCTGCATCAATGAATTTGGTGGTGGAGTACGTTTTTGAATATGCCGGCCGAGAATATCTCACAAGTGCTCCATTGGGTTGAGGTCCGGACTGCATGCTGGCCAATCCATTGTATGAATTCCAACTTGCTGTAAAAATGTTATTGTAGCTTTAGCAATGTTAGGGCGGGGATTGCTCTGTTGTAGGAGGAATACTCGACCCACAAATGGTGAAAATGGTACGACATGGGTCTGGAGAATGTCAGTAATGTAAAAATAAGCGTTTACCGACGGTTGTCGACAAATATGGAGCTCAGTTTTGGCATCATATTGAAATCTGTGCCGCACCATTTTAAAGCCCCCGCAAAATTAGAGCGTCGAACGAAATTTTGTTGACTATATCGTTCTCTTTTACGTCGCCAGACTCTCTGACGTCCGTCTGGTGCTTGCAAAGTAAAATGTGACTCGTCAGTAAACAATACACGGCTCCAGTCATTCACAATCCCATGCACATGGTTATGAGCAATCTTATGTTGTGTGGATTATACCGCACCTGTTGCCAGCTTCGAACTATACAAACCATGCTGCCATAATCGTCATTGCTCTGTACCAGATGAAATTGGTGGGTTCGAAGCCCCGCAGACTGAGCGCCCGATCGTTGATACAGCTACGAATGGCATACGCAATGCTGTTCGCGCGATATTTAGATTTTCCCGCTTAGTTGTGACACGAGGATGACCTGTTGTTTATAAATATGTCGCACACATTTTTCAGACACTTGATACTGAATTGCGACTGACCGTCGACTTCGAACCTCTTCAATTAATGCCACTGTTTGTGCAGCCACTTCAGGCAATATAGACATCGTTAAGTCGTTATTAGAACACTATACACGTAGACAAATCTGCATGCACTACTGAAACGATCAGTATGCATAAATTAACGTCACCGCTGTTCAACTTTGTTGCAACGCGGTAGACACACTTACCATTTCCAGTAGAGAAAAACCAAAATTCATATCTCCTTCCACTATTCATCTCCCACTCTCGCTACATTCGTGTCATTCATGGAAGATATGTTTACGAAGCGTCCACAAAATGTTTCCAATGCATTTGATCATTAGTTTCTTTCATTTACAATAGATAGCAGTATATTAGCGTATCGCGTTTAGTAATTTTTACAGTGCGGCAAGACTTCTGTCGCATAGTATATATATATATATGAAAGTCTTAGTGTAGCGTGCATGAAATGTCTATTTTATGGTTATTGCATGTGCAATTGTACAGCTCGAATGAATAAAATATCTAGCAAAGAATTCAGTATCGATTGCATGGGATGTGAAAAATGTCCCTTCTGAAACAGAATGTTTATGAGACAACGATCGCGAACAATGTTGGTGTGTACGTTATTTGAAATCGCTGTTGCTATAACAAATCTAACAATGCCGCTACACACATCATTATCAGGTGATATAAGTAGTAGAAAGATGAGCGTTCACCGTCAAAGGGATGCCGCCACCGCTAATTAAGGCTATCTAGATTTCTTTCCAGAGAGTCTCAGACTGGGGAACCGCATTTCATTTGAGTGTTAATCCTTTAATTAACGCACACATCTACACACGTACGTGTACAAATGTATGCACACATATATAAAAATCACCATCATTATCACTGTCGATGCAAATGTCCTTGCACCTATCAATCAAGCGATCATTACATGCCTTTACTTGTACGTTAATTACCGTTATTCGGTAGAAACTGGTTTTCAGTGTTTACACTCATAATGACACATATGGGGACGAAAGTCCGCACACACATGTAAAATTAGTCATTATAATCATTGAACTTTGATGTTATTAATCTTGCCACTGATCAGTTCTGCAAGAATTGCGGTAAAATGCAGATTTTCACCTGAAAGTGAAGTCTGTAAATCGCGCATACACACGCATAATGCACACACGTTCTGCTATTTCCAGGAATCGGGAAGATTTTCATTCGGTTAGTTTGCGTAAAACATTTTTTTGTTCAATACATCATGCAGGGGTAAGTCTATCTCACACACTGAAAAAGCGCACTTTCCGATCCCACGTATATATATATACATATATATACGCTGTAACTACCAATATAACAGCCGTCGCGAAAATGCTTTACTCACAACGTTACATGCAAATGCTATCTCAACCGTTGAAACCGGATCTTAGCATTCTTATACTTTCTAATTATCATTCCATTAAGTGGAATGCTAGAAATTCTGATTATAGAAACATATCTATCGATTTGGAAAATGTTTTAATTGGTTTGTAACCTTTTAAAATTTACGTTAAAGGAGTTGCCAAAATTGAAACTATATGGGACAAAAAATTGTAGAAACATCGCTTATGGATTACATAATAATCAATTTATAAACACATTATGGTATGTCAAATTTAAGAAATTTAAATAATAATGCATGCGCTTATGAAATTGGAGGCGTAATGTACACCGAGCGCCTAAACGACTACTGTTCTGTTTTAGAGGCAGACATGTTTGGGATCCTTCTTTGTCTTGAGACATATTCTTCTAACCCAACGTCTTAAAATGTCCTTTTCATTACAGACTTACTTCAATCTATCGAAGCCATCCAGAGGCCAGACAGTTGCAACTCTCTACTAATTAAAATAAAAAACCCGCTATTTGAACTTTCACGATCCACGGTATAATGTCACATTCTTATGAGTCCCTGGCAATGAGCGGATTGACTAGGCTGCTAAGGCAACTCTATCTAGCCCGATGCCGTTCTTAACGTTATACTGCCTCGATTAAGGCCATCAGTCTTTCTGATGCACTTTTCTGAAGAGTGGAGCAAACTAGGATCAGAATAACCGACCTGGCTCAGGTCATAAAGTCAACCACCGACCCTTGGCGGCTGCCGTTCCCCATTTCCCGTAGCGACTTCTCGATCCCGTCGAGACTGCGCCTAGGGCACACTGCACTGCCACACAACTATGTCTTTGAAGGAACTCGCCCTCCGTCTACTTGTCCTCTTTGCGGGCTCATGGCCTCACTAACCGCAGAGCATCTGCTGAAATGGTGCTGGCATACTTCTCGTACATCTCCAGATTGTATTCGGGTAGTGTTGTATTTTGCAGCATCCAACAGACTGCACCGTCTTCTGTAATTTTCATAGGTGCCGTAGTAGTCCAGTTAAACACGGTGCCAGATTTATATTTGTAAATTTATTAAAAACAAATATATATATATATATATATATATATATTAGGGTCAAATACCTTAAAGTCTTATTCATCATCATCATCAAATGGTACCCTCAATCTGGGGATTGCCCACACTATTTATACATTTCGCGGTTCCTTGCCATCTTGATTATTTCATTGCATTTTTTTCTATCAATTTCTATCATTTCGATTCGTCTCCTTCCTCTTGTTGCGTTGCCTTTTATTTTCCCTTGCATCGCTGTAGCAAAAAATTTTCCCTCTCGGATCTTATGTGGAGGGCATTTTCTTTTTATCTGGGTTATACCTCTTGCTACATCATGTTCTGGCAATTGTAACCTGTTTAAAACGTCTTTATTTTTCACCTTGGCTGCCCATGGTATTCTCAGCATTCTTCGTAGAGTCCATATACCAAATGCATTTAGCCTTTTTCTGCACTCCGCATCCATCGTCCAAGTTTCTGATCCGTATTTTAATACTGACATCACGTAACAGTTGTTTATTTTTAGTTTTAATTGTATTCCGAGTTCCCGATCCTTCAACACCGCTTGGAAATTATAAAAAGCTTATTTGGCGATTCCTATTCTTGACCTAATTTCTTTTTTATCTCGGCCATCTGTATTAAATAGGGTACCGTAGATATTGGAATTCTTCTACTTGTTTTAGCACTGCACCGTTTATTTTAATTTTTGCTTTTTTTCCTCTGTTTTTTGCGATTCGCATCACCTTTGTTTTTTCAACATTTATCGTCATGCCATATTTAATTCCAGCTTTATTAATTCAGTTTAGCATGATTTGCAATTGGCCAACTGATCCAGCAATAAGCACCCTACCATCTGCATAGCTAATATTATTGATAGTTTGTCCATTGTTTTTGAACCTGGTGTTCTCCAATTTTGCTTCTTTCATAATTTCTTCCGAATAAATATTAAATAACCTTGGTGACAAAGGACATCCCTGTCTGACACCGCTTTCAATTCTGCATTTTGTAATCAAGTACCCGCCATTCAATTTCAACCTCGCTAATTGGTCCCAATGTAGATTCTTGATGGCATGTAGATCATGATTATCTATATTATGTTTCTGTAATAAATTTATGAGTTTATAATGGTTTACTTTGTCAAATGCTTTTTCATGATCTACGAAACACGCTATTACATCTCGGTTTCGGTTTATTGCTCTTCGTAGTTTTCTAACTAGTCTTTGTTCAATTCTACTATTTATTATTGATAAAAATATTTTTGCTATATGGCTCATAAGTGCTATTGTTCTGTATTCTTCGCACTTGTGGAATGTACTTGTTTTGGGTATTGGTATTAATGCCAGTAATTTGAAGCCCTCATTTAATTTGCTTTCATCATATATTTCATTCAGTAATTTTAAAAGTTCTTTTTTCCCACGGATGTCAAATTCTTAAATATTTCTGCTGATATTTCATCTTCCCCTGCCGTCTTATTGTTCCTTGCCTTTTGCATTACATTTTCCGGTTTCCACTTCTATTTTTGGAGCTTTTTCTTCCGGTTCGCATATAATATTTAGTGGTTTGGTGTTATTGCTGTATAGTTCAGTAATGTTCTCCATTCATGTTTCTTCTTGCTCCTCTTCTCCTCCGCATGTTTTATTTTTCATGCTATATATATTCTTATGTTCCGTTTTTTATATTGTTTCATCATGTATTTAAATTTTGCATGCATTTCTTTCACATTATGTCTTTTTTCTTCACTGCATTTTTGTTCCAGCCATTTCGACTTTGCTTCTGAACACTTCCCAATTATCATTTTATGTAGGGATCTATATTCATTGCTATTTCGATTTTTGATCTTTCTTCAATTAATTTTATTATTTCTTCTGTTATCCAGGGTTTCTGTTTTTTAACCGTTCTTTTTGGTATAGATTTTTCAATTGATGTAACCACTGCTTCTTTCTATGTGTTCTATTGGCATTTGTTGCTTTTATTGAGACTGTCATCAAGCTCTGCTCTGAATTTATTTGCAATATTCTTATCTTGCAAGCTCTGTACATTGTATGTCTTTGCTCTTTCTTACCTGCTACATTTTTTAAGAATAATTCTGCATCTGGCAGCCACTAATTTATGGTCTGAATTGCAATCAGCTTCAGGATACATATGACAATTTTGCACCATATTTTTGTACCTTGTATTCTCTAGTATGAAATCAATTTGGTTTTTATGAGTATCTTCTGGGCTGCTCCATGTGTACAGTCTTCTATAGTGTTGTTGGAACCAAGTATTACACATATTTTTAGATTATACGTCTCTCGAAATTCTAGTAACCTTTTTCCACATTCATTACCGTCATCTAAGCAGTACTTTCCTAGTGCCGTACTTGTATGATTTTTATTTATTTTCATGTTGAAATTTCCCATAATGAAAATGATAACTCCGTATTTCGCCTTCCCTATTTCTGCTTCAACCCCTGCGTAGAATTCTTCTACCTCGTCCAAATTATGATCTAATGTAGGCGCATATACTTGTATTGTTACTATTGGTTTAGGTTTTAAGTCGATTCTTATTATAATGATCTTGTCTGATATTGGACTAACAACATTCACTGCGGCCGCTATGTATTTACTAATCATTATTCCTACACCACGTTCATGTGTTTCGCCTCCTGAGAATATGAATTCGTATTCATTACTTGCACTTATCCTTCCGTTTCTTAGCCACCTCGTTTCGCTTACTCCTAGGATATCTATGTTTAATCTTTTCGCTTCCAATGCAACTTTTATCAATTTCCTCGGCAGGTATAACGATCTTACATTTCATGTTGCTACTATAATTTCTCGTTTAGTTTTACCTCCGCGTATTGTCACCCCATTCGGCTGGCCTGATGAGAATATGGTCGCCTGACGGAGATTTGGGGATAATCTTTTGCTTGTGTTCATGGAGTGTTTCTGGGGTTGTTAATGGCAGCGGTTTCCCATTGCCTTCTGCCACGATTTTCTGTTAGAGTTTACTCCCTTAGCCGGGTGGGCCCGGTTACGGCACCGGACACTTGCCTACTCATCCTGACAAGACATTCGTCAAGTCGACCAGGATACATCGTCACGGATGTGCTGCTGACAGTCTGCTGCTGGAATTGTAGTAAAATACTTAACGGTATTTAATAGAGGGCACACATCCGGCATGTATACCACTTGCTTTTAAACTGTCAACGATATGGTATAAGTTCCAATTTAGCTTTCCTGATCAAAGCTGAGCCCTCCGAACGGGAGATTACCGTCCTGTACGACGTGCGTAGTTGCTGTTTTGTTCTCATTTCCTGCCTGTGGGATACTAAATTCAAATTACAGTAATCATTAAACGCCGCATTAAATATTCATTAAACTGTTTCTAGATATTGTAATTTGAATTTAGTGGCTACTTCAAAAATTAATGTTGTATAAGAATTATTGAAATATTACTTTAAGTTATATCACTCTGAAGTCTAAAATATATTATCTTTTATCGAAAAATGAATTGAATGTGGAAGTTAAATAATGACAAAAGGACTACTCGTATTTAGTATTTTCATTACTTAAAATTTTTGCTCTTGTATTCATAATTAAAGTAAAAGCAGTGCAGTTTTATTAATGATTGTAAAATTAGAACTGGTAAAAATTAACTAACAAAATAATATTGAAATAAATAAATAAATTTCATTAATAGATTAATAAATGAGGGTGGAGTTGTTTTTTATTATTTTTGAATGACGACTGAAAATTATATTTAAAAAGTACCTACATAATTTCGAATAAAGAAAAAGTAACTCCAATTTGATTATGAATTATATTATTTAGTAACAACGCTGAAATATTGACTGCTATCAAAATTTTTCTAAAGGTACATTTTTGTTGAATGAATTATAATATTTCTGACACATTAAACTTTTTATTTTATATTCTTCTTTTGTATTGAAATATTTTTGTTTTGTTATCACTGCCGTGTTCTTAAAATCTGCAGGTAATTTTCCCCACCTAAAAAATCTGTTTATTAAGCTGTATAGTTTTTCTTTGTTTTCATAATTAAAAGATTTTAGCAATTCAGCTGTTAAGTTGTCTAAATCCGGTACATTTTTTTATGAATTCTTTTAATGCAATTACAAATTTTTCTTTTAATTATTTCGGGTTTGTTGTCATATTCTCTATATTCATTTATCTTTATTTCTTCTATTTACCCATCACTTTGATATCGATTTTTCAAAGGTTCTTTTTGGAGGGGGGGGGGGTCGTCATAAATACATTGGCTTAAGAAGAGGGGAACGGATGAGAAGCGGAATCAGATGTTTATGCGATCAGATATGGAAGATAGGAAAGACTCAAGTGCTGAAATGACCGAGGGTGATGGCAAGGAAAGGACAAAAGATGCACAATACGGAGTTGGAAGACCAATTGACAAAAGAGAAGAGTAAAAGGAAGAACGTTCGGAAGCGACATAGGTGCACTCAAACAAAATGTGATTAGCGTCACCTATAAAGTTGTGAGAGGAAGGGTGTAGGGGACAGTGAAGAGAGGGGACTAGAGAAAAGCGAAATAAGGAAGCAGGAAGCAAACTGTGCCCAACGCGTAGGCGACAGATTGCAGAGAGAGTTAAACGCCGCATGGAGGGAAAATTGAAAAACCATGGATAAGACGGTAGATTAGGCTGGATAAAGAGATAGAAGGAATCCGGATTTGAGAATGAGGAGGAATACGAATTTAACCATAGTTTGGATTGAACTGAAGTGGAGAGGAGATTAATATTATGAGATGAAAAGACGCCGAGGAATTCACCGGTAGAAGAGGATGAACGAGCTAGTGTATCGGCCGACTCGTTACCCTCGATTCCAGAGTGCCCAGGAATCCACAGTAGGTCAATTTGGATAGAGTGAGAAAGGAAAATGTTGTGGATAAGAGAGCGTATGAGAAGGATTATGTAATCAACAGAGGAAGAAGGAAAAGAAGAGGAAATGGCTTGAAGGATACTGTGGGAATCTGAAATAATAAGGACTTCATGTGAAACTAGGGAAGAAGCAACGAAAAGGACGGCACGCAAGATAGCAGTAGAAAACTGAACAGAAGGATGGAAGTTTGAAGGTTTCCAAATAATTTGAGGAAGGACAAAAGAAGGCCGAGCCAACTCCATTGGGTCCTTTGGAACCGTCAGTGAAGATCGCAAAATGATTAGGGAAAAGAGATCCAACGGTATTTAAAAATTCTGATTGGAAAACATGATGAAGGAGAGGTTTGGTAGGGCAAGTTAACAATAAACAATTAATAGGATGTAGGTGTGTGGAAAAATTGGAAACTTGTCGTATGAATAAATATAAGGAGAAAACTGAGAGAGTCGGGTGGAAATGAGAGATAGTATTGGCGTTTTGTTGGTGGCAAATCGCCAGTTGCGGTAGATATAAGAATAGGAATTAACAAGGGAAGAAGAAGAATTAGGAAGACGTTTGATTAAAAAGCGGTAACCCAGATAGGACCTTCGAACAAAAAGAGGAGGGATGAGTGATTCAGCATGTAAAGCGGGGATAGGAGTAGACTTCCTAGCTCCCAGACGGAGACGAAGACAAACATTTTAAACACGGTCAAGTTTGAAGAGCAAGGATCTGGAAGAATTTCCATATATAAAACAATAATAATCAACGATAGAATGAATAAAGGATTTGTAGAACATTAGTAGAAAATTAGTATGGGAAAGAGACTTCATCATGTTGAGCCTTTTGAGGGAAGACAGGTAGAGATGGTTGATGTGATTATGGAACGAAAGACAATTGTCTAGAAAAATGCCTAAATAGCGGAAAGAGGAAGAAAGAGGGATCGCAACGTTATTAATGACGAGGCTAATTAAGGAGGGGTCAAAAGGACGGAGAGTAAACACAACAACAGAGGATTTAACAGATGAAATTGAAAGATGTATATTTGATAGAGAATTTTCTAATGATGTTAAAGAATTTTGGAGCTGGGAGCTAGCGACTAAAATATTACGATAAGAGGAGTAGATGAGGATATCATCGGCGTAAAAAAGGGAAGGTGAACTTAGAGAAATGGAAGCGATATTGATAAAATAGATGTTGAATAGAGTTGGACTAAGACAGGAGCCTTGCGGCAATCCGCGGAATACTGATCTAATGTAGGTTTTAAAAGGAGTAGAAAGAATAACAGTTCTACATTTAAAGAGATTACTAATGAAAGAAGAAAAGTGAGCGGGTATATTAAAGTAAAGCATTATATGGAATAAAGTAGGGAGGTGGACATTGTCGAAGGCTGCAGTGATGTCAACAAAAGAAGCAACAAGAAATTCTTTACGGATGAATGCCGAGTAGACGTCTACCAAGAACGAACTGATACAATTCGGGGTGCCGCGACCAGGGCGAAAACCATACATGTTGTTAGGCAGTAAATCGTTATGTTCGAGCCACCAGACAAGACGTCTGTTAATTAAGCTTTCGAAAAGCTTTCTAACGCAAGAAGCAAGAGAAATTGGACGAAGAGCTGAAGAATTAAGCTTTGGGATCGGGATGATGATAAAGGTATTCCAAGAGGAAGGAGTGGAGCAGGAACGAAGAAAGGAGTTAAATAAGTTCAAAAGGAACCGATGAGAGTACTCAGAATGGTTATTGAGAATGGGGAAGGAAATTTCATGTTTTCCAGGAGAGAAATTCCCTGAATTACGTAAGGATGCTTCTAATTCTGTAAAAATAAATGGAGAAACCAAAAAATGTGAGGAGGTGGAAGTGGACGACATGAAACAGGATTCTTGAAAGTTTGGAACGTAACTGAGAGCTATAGAATTCAAAAAAGGGATTAATTTAGCGGGGGAAAGATTCTGATTAGAAGGACGTGGGGAGAAAGAGGACTTGAAGGACTTGGCCATACTCCAGATACGAAAAACAGGAGTAGAGCGTGAAAAGGAAGAACAGAAGCTTTTCCATGAGTTTCTTTTTACCATTTTCAAGGTAAATCTAGCTTTCGCGTTGGCTCTTTTATGGGCGATAAAGTTGTTGAGAGTGGGGAGGAATGGAAAGTTCCAAATGAAGATAAACTAAGGTCGAAAGCAACTTTACAATCTTGGTTCCACCATAAGGAGGAAGACATTTTGGATTTTTTATGGGCAGAAGCTCGAACGGCAGGGGAAGAACATGTTAAAGCAGCAGAGACGGAGTCAATGAAGAAATCATATTGAGAGGAAGGATTTAAATTTGTTGGGATTGAAGAAAGTGAGGAATCAACAAAGGAACGAAAATTAGACCAATCTACTTTAGAAAGAATCCACTTTGGAGTCTGAAGACGGTTGGGAGGAGATGGAAGAGGGATTTCATTGAAGGAAATAATTATAGGAGTGTGATCGCTACCAGAGGTACCGTCCAAAGTACTCCACGAACAGCTAAGACCGAGACCAAGAGAGGTAAAGGAAAGATCAATAGAGCTAAGAGAGGAGTGACTTCGGATACAAGTAGGGGAACCATCATTTAGGAGGAACCGGTAATTTTGGAGGATAAAATTCTCTAAAATCGTGCCGTTGTTGTTGTAAGAATTACAACCCCAGAACGGTGAATGGGCATTCCAATCACCGCCAATGGGGAATGGGGGAGAAAGTGCGTTAGTAAGTGTCTGAAAAGGGAACTTGCGCAGATCGTAATTAGGAGGAATATAAGCGGATATAACATTTAGAGGACTAGAAGAATGGTTAGGAAAAGAGATATGAACTAAACTGGGATAAGGAGGATTAGGAGGAAACAAAGTTTGAATGTCATGAGCTGTGAATGGTATGTCATTTCTTACCAAAATAGCCGCTCCACTGTAGCCGTCGCTGCGGTTAGAGCAAATGATGGAGAAACCTCGGAAGTTTATGTCTGAAGAGCTTTTTATCCAAGTTTCCGAAAGTAGTGCTATGTTAATATTGTGATAATCTACTAGATGCTCTAGACTATTTTTGTTAGCTTTGATACTCTGTCAGTTCCATTGTAATATTCTAAGTCGACAGGACATGGTACGTTTTAGAATAGAAGGAATACGAAGGAAGGAAATAAAAGGGATAGAGAGGGATGAAATATAAAATGCAACGAATGGTCGAGTAAGGCCAAAGGAAACTAAGAAAGTAGATACAAAAACAAACACAGTGTTATTGCCAAAATCCCACATGTTGAGAGATATGGTAATAAACCAAAAGGAGTAAGAAGAAGAAGACTGAAGTATGAAAAAGAAGTGAATTTGGAGCTCCCTCTGCTTATGTCGAAGATTGTAAAACCTGACATATGGCTAAGACTTTATCTTCTAAATTAGGAATGTTGAAATTTCTGAGAGCAGATAAAAGTGCAGAAGTTAGGACATTTGGAGTAGAAAGAGCAGAAGAGTTATCTAGGGAAACGTTGACACCGTTTGTAGATGATTCAGTATTGGTGATTTTAGAGGTAGAAGGAATTGTTGGAGGAAATGGTGGAAGCTTAGGAGCATCGGAACGATAGCCTTTTGTGGTAGCACTCTTGGATAGATTAGAATAATATTTATTGAGGGGATTTTGAGTTTTCGAGTTGGAGTAATGTTTTTGGATTGGAATAGTAATGAAAGAGGAAGAAGAACTGCTGGAGTAGTTTTGTCGTTTCCTCTTTGTGGTGGTGGATGATGAATTCGGAAGGGGAGGGAAGTTGGCAGGGTTAGACACGTCGGCAAAAGTAAATGCAGGAGCGACCAGTTTACCTTGGCTGATTTCTTTTGCTTCGGAAAAGGAAACGTTTTGCAAACTCGTAATTTTATGGATTTTGACTTGGTCTTTATAGACTTCACAATTAGGATCTAACGCAGAGTAATTTCCGCCGCAAAGAACACAATGGAAGCAAGCTGTAACATTTTGCTGGGTAATAGTGCACTCGGAAGAGGCATTACTACCAGCACATAGAGAGCAAACAGTTTTACTACGGCAGGAAGAACTGAAGTGACTAAAACGGAGGCAGTTACGGCATAGTTTGGGTTTCCGGATCACTGGTTCAACCTTTACACGATAAGAATCGTAAAAATAAATAAAAGGAGGAAGAACAGTGCCCAGGAATTTAATTTCGACAACGGGAATAGGAATGAAGGAGTCGTCTTTACGCTTTTGCATTCTTCGAATACTGGAAATCGGTATTTCGGATGAACAATTTAGCAGGAGTTCTTCAATAGATAAATAAGAAGGAATGTCTCGGATTATACCGAAACGGAAAAGTAGAGATTGAAGGATAAATGCTCGAATCTTAAGCTCTTTATATGTATTTTATTGCGAAGTAAAAACTGATTAGCTTCTCTAATAGATGTAAAATTTAATTTGATTAAATTTTTCCCTGATCGCGTAATCGAAGAAAGTCCATTAATTTTCTTGTAAAACAATCTAGCTAACGACATGGGATGAAAATTAGCGATGTTTTTATCATCTAGGCTTTCGACTAGTACAACAACCTGGCCTTCATAATTATCAGGAAAGGTGGAAATAATATTAGATTCGTTTACATTGTCGGTGTTATTTAAATTAGACGAGTTAGTTTGTACGGATATAAAATCCATCTTAGTTGTATTATCATTAATTTCTACCGAAATGTTATTAGAAATAGAAGATGGATCACTAGCTGAAGGAGGAGAAGTTACGATCGGAAGAGATTTATTTTTATTCGCTGGTTTTATGATATTAACTGCGCTTTTAACGACCGAACGGGAATTAAGCGGAGGAGGCTTACCTCCCCCGTCAGACGAGTCAGGCATACAGCTAAATTATTAAATCGAAATAACAGTTAAATCTAACACTAACGACGATTATTAGAAATGATAATAGCGATAAGAATTACGAGTACGTAAGGTAAATGCGAAACAATAAAAAAAACGATCTCACCGATAGTACCGCAACAATTGAACGCAACACAAATAAACTGTATTTTTTTTTTTTTTTTTTTTTTTTTATTAAAATTTTCAAACCGTGGTTAGACCCCGGGCCGTGTATAATATCTAGACTATTACGGCCCAAGAGTCTCCGGTTACAGGAATGCCCCTAATCCATTGTCCCTGACGAACTGGAAGACTGCACTTTGGTTCGCTTCTGAGTTTGAGAGAACATGGCTGAGGTTATCAAATCCGTGTCTCGTTCTGGAGGATTACTGTATTCTCGATTTATAATTCATAATTTTTTTTTTTTTCAAACGTTCTTTCCATTTGGTATAAATTCCTTCTTCTTTTATAATTTTTTTTTCTGACTATTATTTATGATTTTATCAATTATTATTTTACGTTCTGGATTCACCTTAATTAATTTTCTTTACGCTTCTATTTTATTTTCCCCGAATTTCTTTACATTTTTGTTTTTCTTCTTGGCATCTAATGATTTTAACCCTAAGATTTTTATTTTTTTTTTACCTATTTCTATGTTTATTACTTTCCAGTTTTGTTCTTATATCTATATTTTATATTATATCAGTTGTTATCCAAGCTTTTTTTATGTTTCTCTTGTTTTTACTTATTGTTTTTACTGCAACATTTATGATTGTTTAGTCTTTCCCCATTTCTTCTCTTTGTTATTTGTTTATTCATTTTTTTATTTCTTGATAATTTTTTTAATTCCCGCTTATAATCATTTCTTTAATGTTTAATGTTGATAAATTCCATTTTCCATTATTTTTGTAAATATCTCTTTTTTTTTTAATATTACTTTGCAGCTAATAATGACTGAGATATGATTGCTGTCAGCTTCAAGGTAGCTTTTACACACTTTCATTTGATTCCGGTATCTTTGTACTACTAATATATAATCAGTTTGGTATCTATTTTTGTGTCTAGAGGTGTTATCCATATATATCTGTATTTATGGTTTTTGAACACGATATTGGACATAATTAAACTGTGTGTTGGAAAAATTTAACTAGTCGTGTTTCTCTTTTATTAGTTCGACCTAGTCCATATTTGCTAACTATTGATTCTGTTGTGCTCCAAACTTCCATAGATATTATGCGCTGACACCGCGCTATAATCGCGGTGTTGCGAACCAAAAGTCCCGTTTTATGACGCAATGTTAACATCGCTGTTTACGTTTCGCCTAACGGTGTATACGCTATTCAATAAGTTTTATTCGCTGACGCCTTTAAATTCGTTAATTCTTTTCTTTTTTTTATTCACGCTTTTGTTGCGAGTGACGCAATTTTAATCAAGTAGTCAGTCGATCAGTCCGATATATATACAGGTCTGTTTTTCGATGTTTTCTTCAGATTTAGTTTTGATTCTGGTTCTAAAGCTATGCCGGAATAAGTCTCCGCGGTATCGGATTAACCGATAAATCGAACAAGTCTGTCCGATTAGTTTTTCGCCTTTCGTATCGCTAATCGTGTCTTCGCAGGTTAACGAATCATTATATCTATGTCCGTTATTACCGCGTAATTCGATCACCACTTTCGTTTTTACGTGAAATAAACGCGAAATCAAATTAGAACGTTCTTTGTTATTTTTCACTGAAAAGTAGTTGATCAGTGTTCCCGTATTCATCGGGAATCGCAACAATTCACACTATCCTTCCCCTACCATTGTATTAAAATCTAATGATTACCATATTTTCTTTATTACTGTTTGTTTGTAAGAGTTTATCTAATTTCTTGTATATTTTATCACTCACAATGTTATTTATTGGCATATATATTTGGATTAGTGTTATTACTACAGATTTTAATTGTAGCGTTATTATAGTTATTTTATAGTTTAAATTCCTATTGTTCTAACACTTTGCCTACTTTGTCCAGTATGAAACCTATTTTTTTGCTTCCTTTATTTTCACCGCTGTATATTGTTCTATAATTCTGCTCCAAAAATCTCTGTTTTATTCCTCTTTTATTTCATATATTTCTATTTTATATATTTTTAATATTGTTATTTTTATTTTTAATTCTTCTGATTTTCCAGGTTCCTTATTTCGTTGTTCTTTTTACTTTTCACTTTGTTTCTCTTTCAGAATTTTTTCTGAGAAATCTTCTTCTTGATTGTTTTTAATAAGTATACTCTCTTTAGCAGATTTCAAAGCTAACGAGAGTACAAGGGTAATGGAAATTGATTCGATTGACATTGTGTTGATTACTGTCCAAACAGACCTTGCCCAGAATTTCGAGGGGGTGGGGTAAACATTTTTCTTCGCATATTTACTTTATAAACAACAATTTTTCACTAATATTCATACTTGTAATAATTTCTATCATAAAATATGGAGCATATTTTTGGAACGAAATTCTTTTACATAGCTTGTCGGTAGGAGTAAACTGACATAAAGGGCGAGATAACGAAAATCGCGTTATGCGTCGTCCGGTAGGCGACCTTCACTCTTGTTCTCTTTCGCTCTGTCTCTTTTTTTTATATACGGGTTTGTGTGTGTGTGCGCGCGTTCGTGCGAGTATCGAGATTCGAGTAGTAAGCATCGTACGCGGTCAGCTGTATAAGTTCAATTCTAAACAAGTGTAAATTTTGAATTTAAAAATTGACGCGTTTTTTTTGTGCGACGTTACCATACTTCAACGACTCTGATGATTTATTTATTGTTTTTGTTTTAATTAATTCATACGGGATTTATATACTGTGTCATTTTTTATCGTATACTTAATGAACGATTTTATACTTGTATATCTACCAAAAAATGAAAGGAACTGCATTCCTACCGGGTGTCCCCTCTAGACACCACTTCTCTTTTTTTTTATCGTAAGAATATCCTAAAAAATCATTAATATTTATTTTAAATTTTTGTTTTTTCCCCCAGATTTTTGTGTATTTATAATAACTATTTCAGTTCTGATGGGGGGTTACCCCCTATCCGTGGATATGGCCTTGTGTCCAATGCCTGATCACACTTTTTTGTGCACATCGCTTGCATGTAGTATTTATTATGATATTTCTTGTAATTGTCATATTTGATCAATAACAGCATATAATCTAACAGTGATTTTTGGTTACCTTTCACCGATAAAAATAAATACTCCCAACCAGCGAACTAATACTAACTAGGAAACTGCGCTTAACATGCGAAAATTAGAGTTGAAATAAAATTTAGACTAAATGGCGATAACTCGCTCTAATATAATGTATTTAATTGGTTTACACGGCATTTTATAAAGAGAGTATTTCCAAATTTTTTGCATCGCACCAATTCACTGCTGCTTCTGATTCATAACTACTTATTTGTCAATGACTTATTTGCAGACAACCTCCATATTTGAAGACGGTCCTATTGTCCTCTACTTGTAGACGCGTTTATTCCCTAGGGCTTAGGATCCCTTAGTTGTTGGAAGGCGTTAGTACAAGGCCGTGTCCACGGGGTGGGTTTTGGGGGTTAAACCCCCCCATGAGAACTGAAATAGCTTAGGGACTTCATTAATATTTTATGCAAAATTTTTTGTTACGAGTATAATCAATAACACATGTAATTTTTATTAATGTTTACACAGTAATTCGTTTATTTAAATTATTAATATACAAATCAAAATGATGGAAATTATTAATAGCATGAATATTAGTGAAAAATGTATTTTTATTTATAAAATAAATATGTGAAAAAAATTTTCAAAACCCCCTCCTTTCCAAAATTCTGGGCACGGGCCTGCGTTAGTATATCGCATGTCAAAGTACGATGTTATTTTGCTTGTGTTTATTTAAACAGTGCCTTTAAATAACAGAAATGGGAGGAAAGTACAACGCTCCAGTTAACCTGTTGATACACTTTATTTCACATTATCTTATTTTATTTTTTTTAAAATAATTTTGTTTATTATTTTAATTAGTATACGAACTGATCCTTTTTCTTAATTATAATATTTGTTTAGTAAATTTGTGAAATGTCTAAGTACTTATTAATATAAGTCGATTATCGAAACCGGCGTTTTACAATAAAATTATTGTTTTTATTTTTGTTGATAAGATTACTGATTAGGACAAGATCGGGCGGAAATGAATCGGACATACAACCTAATTAGAGCTATATCATAGAGTTTTTAAATGCAGTTTTCATTAAATGTTTTTTATTTTTTTAATTCGGCATTTTAGATAAGCTTTAAATTATTATACGTATAATTCTTGGTTTTAAGTTGTTATTCTTTTAATATTTTGCAAATGGTGGCCTAAATAGAATAGGTAGTTTATTCTGCATTTTACAAATTACTAAACACATTAACTAATTTTATCTTTTAATTGTTTAAAATTCATGTAATTAGAAATGTTATATAATCCTTTTAAAAATTTCAGTTAAAAAAACAGCATCATTTTTATTTAATGCTGTTAAATGTCAAAGTATAATTTTGTGAAGGATGGCTTCAATTCAACGTGATGTTTTCAAAAGAAAAACAGTTCAAGTTAAAACGCAATTTCTTGATGTTGATGGAAAACCGGTTAAGGTAAGTTGGTAATTAGCAGAACATTTTCTAAAATTATATTGTAATAACTAAATAGCCTAATTGCTATACTGTATTAAATTGTTAAACTATTAGCAGTTATTTGAGGTTAATATATTTTCTTTACTAGAAGTACTTATTTAAAAGAATCTAAATCTTATACCGGAATGTTTAGTAAACATTTTTACTTTAATTTCTATTTAGTACCATTTTGGTAACATTGGATCATAATATATTAAAATAGCAGATTGTAACATGTATTTTACAGGCTTTGATTTTAACTGAATAATCATTTTGAGTAATAAATAATTGATACATTAGTATGTTCCTCGTTTGTTTAAATGTGTTTCAAATATCTATGTTGCATAATTTTTTGTTATATAGATTGAAGTAAGGGACGATGAAGAACAACAAATAAAATACCAAGAAATAATTAATACGCTTGTCTCAGCTGGTTATTTCAGAGCAAGAATAATTGGGTTATCTCCATTTGATATGGTAGTATAAATATTACGTACATTAAAATGCGCCTGTTAATAATTGCGTAATTTTAAGGTTAAGATTTCAGTATCAGCTTGACGGGTTATTAAGTAATTGAAATGAGTTTTCAGAAATCCGTAGTTTAGATGCCGAAATAATATTAAGAATTAGTATCAAAGTAGTTAAATACAAATAACTATTGTTGAAGGAAAAGAAATTTATTCACTCGTGATTTTTTTTTTTTCTTTATTAAATTTAAAATTACTAAATCTATGAAATAATTACACTGATGAATATTAATGACTTTAGTCATAAAATACAAAGGTAATATTATTTATTAATGTTATTCGTTACAAATTTTTGGATTTAAAAATACTTCTTTATTTTTAAATGGTGTTAATCATTTTTTAAATTTCTTAATTATTTTCTAATCACGGCATGAGATATTGTAACTTGATTTTGCTTAACTTGAACAGTTGTTAATGAACGTTAAAAAGTTACTCACACTTATTTGTCGTGTATTCCTTTTCTTTATTTTACTTTCTCAAGTTATATTCTTTTCAGGCGTTAAATAAGTGTAATTTTTTCCAATTATCTTTTTCCGTTATGAGTAGTTCAGAATAACGACTTACTTAGTAATATCTACATTTGTTGATTATGTATTATTTAGTTTGTTTATTACATTTTAAAATGTTCTTATTATGAAATTAACTGCATATACAACGAATCTTCCCGTTAAAACACTAGAAGGTTTTGACGTTTTACTGTTGAAAAATTCGGATGTCTAAGTTTCGTTTTCAATATTTTTCTTATTAATTAGTAGATGAAAACTTAACGAAATGTGCATTTTGTGTGTGCGTGTGTATGAGTGGTTGCCGTCTTTAAATTATCAATATTATTTAGAAAAAAATAGGAGTAAATAGTCTTTTCCGTTTATGTTTTGTACACTATAAATTTGAATGTGTTTAAATAACATATATAACATTTATTTAGGTTGTAGGTGGTTTGACGTGGTGTATCGATACAAGTGAAATTGATATTGACGTGGACCTACTTTTTGAAGAGGGATTAACTATTGGCCAAAAAATGTAAGTCACCAGTAATTTACTTTTTTCTTATTTATAATTTTACTTGGTACACGACAGTTTGACCATAGAAAGTTAAGTTAACATTGATTTTTGCCCATGAAATTAATTTCGTTGTTGATATCTTGCATAAAAGTAATTTTTATAATGTACACGGGTTTTATGCGTAAAATATATTTTTCTTCGCTGTTTACTTGAAATAATTTACGTAGAGTTTTTAAATTTATAGCGCATTAACGGAGAAGATTGTAGCCGTTTTACCAAAAATTAAATGTCCTTATTTCATTGAGCCACATCAGATTCAAGGATTAGATTTTATACATATTTTACCGGTTATTCAAGTACGTGCTTTGTATTTTAATAATAGTATAGTAAATGATTACCGCTCATTCGTTGTCAACTTTAAATGTATAGTATTATTTGCATTGTATTTAAAACGTGTGTTTTATTTTGTTGCCAATTTATCCTATGCTTTAATTTTATTCCAGTATGTTGCATACTTACGTTTTGTTCTTGATATATAATTTAGTGGCTGGTAAAATGGTCAACGGAAAATCGGCAAAGAAAAGCGGAATATTTACGATCGTACGCAATCAATCAGTTCCATAAAAGGTATCCCTTTCCCGACGATACGATTTTGCAGACGAGAAAGAAATTATTTTCGAATGTTGAAAACGTGTTGGAAAAATATAATGGCTATCCTTTTTGTACTGTCCAAGATTTATTTGATAAATTTCCCGGCGAACTTGAACAAGTTGAAGCTACGCTGTACGAATACGGGCTTTCTTCTACGCAAAGATACTTAGAGTCGGACAGTCACATGTCAAATTCGCTATTGAAAGTTTTAAAGAATAACGCTTCTCCAGTAATTTCGGATAAATTTAAATGCCGCACTAGTGGCGGATTAAATACTACTGATGAATCGAATATTAACGAAATGGCCAAAAAATATTCTACTTTACATATTCAGGTATGTATTAATATAAGAACGAGTTCTTTCAGTTATGTTATTAGCAAAAATGTAAAAATTATTGACTTTTTCACCTAACTAATTTGATAACGACAAAACAAATCTGAAATGAATGATTACTTTGAAGGTTTTATATCAGCAGTACGTAATAAAAGTACTTTGTGCAAGAATTGTACATCATTATGGATTCAAAAAATGTTTCGGGCGTAAGAATACATATCGATGTTTGTAGTACATTCTCATCAAGTAATACTCGAGCATGTTTATAGTCATTCTTCAATACAGTCAGTAGTGTTTGATTATACATTTTTTAAGAAATTGTACTCTTAAGCTGCGGCGGATTATTTAAACGATTTCTAGAATATTAATATTTGAAGAAGTTAACTGTTTTGGTTTTTAAAGTATAAAGCTAAAACAGAAACTAAAGTAAGAATTAAATTCGCATTTTGGCTACGGGTATTTGACGTTAATTTATCGATAATGTAATTTTAATTAACTTAAATTTAAACGGGACGAATTTCGACGGAATTAAGTATGTAATCAGTGAATGTGGAAAAAAATTTCGCAATTTTATTGTTGCTGTATAAATTGGACCGTTGAGTTTAAATAACTGACATTATTTTATTAATCATGGTGGATTTTGTCAGTAAAGGTCGTTCGTATTAATCGAGAGAAAAAATGTAAATATGACTTTTATAGTTGCTTTCAATGCACATAATTTTTGTTATAAAGATTATTTGCACTTTTTCAAATATATTTTTTGCTTTTTAACACTCAAGTTTTATATTCCGGTTTATCAATATAACTTTAGCGTCCATTGCTTTTATTAAAATTAGCAGCTTTGGCAGCATATGTTAAAATAATTATGTAATTCGTAATTTTTGAAAATAAAACAAATAATTACTCTTCGCAATGTATAGAATTTCTGGTTAGTATTCAATTTTGATGACTTATATTACACATATTTTTTAAACACTTTATATCTGAAATTCACCGACAAATTTGCTAAATGTTTACTTTAATAATATACAAAATAACAATAATTAAAATTATATAATATTATTATAAAATGAAAGTAGAAAACGTGAGTTTACGATGATTACTTTGTCTACAAAGTCCTTCTCTTTGAAAGGGTCAGAAAGAACGTGATTAGAAAAGGTTATTGAAATAAAGTGCTGTAGAATTATATTACTTTTATATTAATTTTGCGTATTTCTGTAATGCGTTGATGTTCTCTTAAGGGTGAAAATATATTTACATAAATATTATTGATTTAAGGGTATTTTTAGCGGTTAGTTTTATATATGATCTGTTTATTTATTTACTTATTTTTATATATTACAGTCACATTTATGTATATTTTTATTCTTTAGCAAATCTATTAATATAAATTACGAGAAAAAAAATGTTAAAAAGAAACTTACAAATATTTTTTTTCCATTTTGATAAATTTATTTTCGATTTTTTTTCTTTTTCTGTAAATTTCGTCTTCTCTCCAAGTAATGTGTAGAGTTTTAATTAGACTTTCCCAATTCATTATACCTTATGATTATCACTTAGGTAATTTCAACCATTTTATTAATATTTTTTTGTTATTTGTCTTAGTTATTATAATGTTATATACTTTTTTGTTGGCTATTGCGCGGAGAAGTCTGACACATTTATAAATTGTATAACGCGAATATGAAAAGAAAAAAATGATGCACGCATTGCTGGAAGTTATAGTAGACAGATGAGGGTTTATTATTTACGCAAGACACTGCGCGCAAATGGAGAAGTAGTTTCTGCTCGAGTTCGTGTTCATTTGAGAGACTTTTTTTTGGCATTAATTCTTATGCACAGGACATACGAGCGTTTGACACCAAATTTAAATCCACGTGCTTCTGTTCTGTCGCAAATGTAAATGTGTGTGCGTGCAAGAAAATGTTATCGGTTAAGGATAAATAGAGACTATTATTCATTGAGCCAACGGGTATGTACGTTATGGTAGATCGCAGTGTAAAATAACGGGGCTGGAAGTAGAAACTGAGACTAACCGGCTCGGGAGCTTGGAAATTTTGCGGTTGAGAGTTGTCGATACAAGAAGGTAACATCTAGTAGCATCCTGGAATAAAGAAGTGATTGAATCGGTAGAGACCTTTTTACCACGGAACATGCTTTAGCCGGGACCTAACTAAGACAGACGAAATTTGCGCTGGAAGGGAGACGAAAGTAGCGCGGTTATAATAAGAATACCGCTGTAGGAGGACAGACGGGCTTATAGTGAGTCAGCGCATTATTCATAGACGAGGTTAGCATGATTGGAGCCGAGCTGTTGGAAATTCTCAGTTCGTAGCTTCAACAAATTACCCCATGGAATTCGATAAACCGTTCGGCGGACTACTGTAGTAGTACAAACGGGTTTATAGTGAGGCAGTGCATTTGAGTGCACATATTACATTTGATTTAGTCGATCCTGGACCGCGCCTCGATAATGTTCGTCTGCCCCGGTCCTGACTCTCCTCCTTCAACGTCTTCAGGTTACTGTATTCTTCATTGTAATGCTGCATCTACTTCTGTTGAAAATAATAGATGGAAGATATATTGCGAAAAAAAGAAGGGAAGGATCCCTGTCTCTCCTAAATCCGCGCTGAAAACTGCCGCACAGCGACTGAAAGAATGGAAATTGCGTAAAAAACTGGAAAAAGTAGCTTCTAGTGAGGATAACGACGAACATAAACCAAAGAAACCGAAAATTTCCGCCGAACGAATGGATCGCTCCTCGATGATGTTCATCTGCTCCGGTCCAAAACTGCATGTTATTTTCGAATTCGCACATCTTGATGAAATTTTACAAAAATTCGTTAGAACTCGACAGAAGCGCAGAGTGAGGTGCTATATGCGCTATCGAAAGCACTGTCATCAATGGTCGACGGGCATCGATTGTAACGATTTACATTTCACCTGGCACTAGCATTGACGATATTGAAGATTTATTTGAATTGAATTTGATGGCTTACACATCTAAGGGAGCAGAGATTCTCAAAGTTATTGAAAAAATACAATACCATACTATATCTATCATTTTGTCTGGCAATATAAACCTGGATCTGAAGAGACTTGAAAATCACCGATTGGTTCAGTTTATGGAAGAAACATTCGAATTACAGTTCAAAACAAATCTCGCTCTATCGACTACTCGTGGCGGATCGAAAGGAGCGAAGCGACGAGTTTTTTTTTGGATAAAAAAAGGGACAGTTACCTTTTTTATAGAGTTCAGTTGAAAACATCCGAATGTAAAGTTAAATATGGAAATA
Organism: Icerya purchasi; assembly: GCA_039619475.1. Taxonomy (NCBI): domain Eukaryota; kingdom Metazoa; phylum Arthropoda; class Insecta; order Hemiptera; family Monophlebidae; genus Icerya; species Icerya purchasi. Next base: position 369,612,632 of record CM077115.1, read on the forward strand.
CTCTTATTTTTTTCTGTTTTTTTAAAATAAAGTAATCGAAATTTCTGTAATTTTATAAATTCATTGATTTCGAGTTCTCTCTTTTCGCTATTGAAAAGTCTCCATTTAGCTACGTAGCCACACTGTTGATAACGTACTATTTATATTTATTCTTTAATTCGTATAATTGTGTATAATGTGGGCATTGTTTTTAGCGGTCCACCGATAGAGAACAGTTTGTGTAGATTTTCATGTAATATGAAACCACAAAAAGTAAAAAAAAACTGGTTTATTGACTTTCTAACAGTGATAGAAATAATGATAATAATATTTTAAATAAAAATAATAAGTATACATTCATTATGGGATAAAGCACACATTCAATTATATATATAGATGATTTATAAGAATCTTCTTTACTTATTAAAAAAAGTATATAAATTTTTATGAAACCGCGATAATTTAAATGTATTTTTATTTTTAATATTTTTGTTATATTTCAATATGTAATAGTATTTCTTACTTTACAAAGGAAAAGACAAGTAAAAAAAGAATCGCTGATGAAATAGAAATATTGAATGAGAAGAAAAAGCATATAGAAAATACGATTGCTGAAATAGTCAAAGAAACTGAATTGTTAGACAGTAAAGTTCAAAATTCTGAATTAAACATGGAAAATTTTACACCTGCTGAAACTAGGTATAATCGCACGAAGATATTTATTATGATTCTTAAAATAAAATAACCTTTTTGTTCTAATTTGTTGGGAATTTCAAATAGAATAAATTTTAGTACTTTTTTTAAAATTTTAATTTATTACTAAAATAGACATTTCGGAGTCCGTGTTCATTTGTGCTTTTTTTTTTTTTTTACTGTAAATATTTGTAGAGTCACAGTATTTTAATGCAAACGTAGCATTTATATATTGAGACACATTTTAATAATGCTCAATACTTTTTTATCGCCGTTTAGTGTTCCGTATTATTTCTTTCAATTAAGTATCGGTATTTAAATTTTTCATTTCACATTCTGATTGTTTTTTGTTTTGTTTTTTTTGTAGACGTTAATTCTGCAAATGTATTACCTGTGAACTTTCAACTTTTTTTTTTTTTTTTTTATTTTGTTTTTTCATTCTTTAATAAGTTTGCTATAATTATAATTTTCGGTACACCGATGTTTATTTTCTAAAGTTTTATAAGAAGGAGGTAGAAAAGTATCAGTGAAATATTATGTAAATTACGAATTTTCGTTATTATTTATAATCAGTAAAATATAAAATTATTATTAATATGGTTTTTATTAAATATTTATAGTGCGTTGAAAGAAATTCAAGTTTTATTAATTGAACACGAGGAATTGGAAAAATACGAAAGCAAGTTTAAAGAAGATTGTAAAGAAGAAATGTCGCGGTTGCAGGATGAAATTCTGTAATATATTTTTATAATAATTAAATATTATAATAAAAATCGGTTACAACCACATTAGTTGGAATGATAAATTTCTCTGAAACCGACAAATACTGTAGAACATTGATTATCCGAATTAATCAGGCATCGGTTTGACTGTAAAATTGATATTTTTTGGGATGAAAACGGATTCCTCTGTGATATGCAATGCTAAATTTATAAAATGAACTGGGATTATCTACTTTAATATCGTCAACTTGTAGTGAATTTCGGTTAATGGTACATTTATTTTTCTTCTTGGTTCATATCGGCGCAGTGAATGCCGGTGATCATTTTGGTTATCTTCTCTTCATCTCTTACACTTTCGCTTATTTCGTCTACTACTTGGATATCTTTTGTATACATTCTATTTTTCTTTTAAAGGCTACGTTTTTGTTCCCTGTAAAAATACTAAGAACATGTTATACCTAATTAACCGTTTTCGAGCGAGTACTATTTCTTTGTTTGCACGAATTTCGGCTAGGATTAAATTAATTAAAAGTGTTTTTCCGGTCCAGGTGCATTCATAAATATTATGCCACCCTGTTGTTTTATAGTTTTTCGATATTTCAACTGTAGTCGATTTGGATTTGATGGATTACATGTAGTTAATATAATTTGCAAACAGTTCCCGAATTTTTTGCTGTTGCCGTTTGTACTGCTTCGCTCGTAGCGAATTCTCGTTGATTGTCGTTTTCTAGTCGATTTAATTATTGACATGTTTCTCGATATGTTTCACAAATGTAACCGTCAACAGTTCTTAGGTCGTCAAAACATATCGGGCCACGAATAGTGTGATGCAATAAACATAAATAGAAGCATTCAGTGCTTTTTAGATGCACCATAAACTTACCCTATTGTGGTACTCTTAAACACTTCATCATGTCCTTGTAATGGCGTTCCACGTTTTTATGGGTAAAATTTTTCGCTCGATACATCCCATATGTAGAAGCTTGGTAGTTCCGAGTTGACTAAAGGCTTGGCATAGCTCGAAGAAGCTGTCAAAGTTGTTTGTCTGGTAGTTCCGTAGCGACTTTTTTTACTGTTTCTCTAGTGAAATATACACGTTATCTATTTTCTAAGTGGACGAATAAATGAACAACCAGTGGATTTCGATCGTGTATCGGGAAATCTAAAATTCGCTAAATTGCTTCATTTGTATTCATATAACGACCCATTTGATATACCGTATTATCTTATCATAATTGTTTTTTTTTAGTCATTGCAAAGGCAGTAATATCACCTGCCTCTGTTGATATACTTCCATATGCGTGGGTATTTGGTAGATATAATAGAACTGCAGTATTCGACATTGATGTGGGCTTTGAACATTTTAGATAGAAGCGGATTGTACGGAACTACTCATTGATTATTAATTTCAATTTCTTCGTGGCCTCGTATTTTAATTTTTGCCGTGAATTCACCTTGTTCTCTGGTTATCGGCGCCTGTATTTTGGATACCCATCTTCGCCAGTTAGTGTTTCGTTTAGAAATTAATAAAAGTAAAAAAAGTTTTACATTTACTTTTTCAGAATCATTCGAATTTATTATTTGAATATTCACTTTGAACTTTTTGGTATTTTTCTCTTTGGTCCACTCTTGATCGTTGGTAAAATATAACTGACGAAAGCGCAGTGAGTTTTCCCTTATATATCATCGACGATCGAGATTTCTGGTTCCAAAACATTCTAGAACATTCAGACATATTTGATTACGGAAATCGAAGAAATTTCATGAGAATTTCATATAAGTCTAAAGCTTTGTATATCTTCGAAAATGGAAATTTCTGCAATTTAGCATAAATGATTTCTAGCATCTAAAGTTTTTTGAATTTTTTAGAATTTTCTGGGAGAATAAATTTTAGAACCTTCTAGAAAATCCTAAAATATTTTTAAAAAATTGTGAAAAATTTAAATTAATTTTTTAAATATTAAAAAAATTCTAATTATATAATTCTATTAATAGCTGTTCCTAATAATTATAATTATTAATAATTATTGCATTAATCGGTAATATTGTTATTATAAATTTCAGCCTTATATATCTTCAAAGATCAGAATTTCTTACAATTTTCCCCAACTCGTTAGATTCTAAATTATTTTCATTGATTTTATAGATTATTCCATAATATTCTTGATCGTTTTAGATTATTTTCGAGTGTTTCGAGCATCATGGAGTGTATTTTAGGATATTCTCGCAAATTCTAAATGATTCTAGATTATTATAGAACATTTCAAATTATTGTTGAAATTTCTGGAACATGCTGGAAAATTACAGATCATTTTAGATCATTTTAGAACATTTAGACTATTATCGAACATCCTAGAATATTCTTGATTATTTCAGAACAATTTAGATTATTCGGGAACGTTCTAAACTATTCTAAATCATATTAGTACATTTGAATGTATTCTCGAACATTCTATATTATTCTAAATAATTTTAGAACATTTTAGATTATTTCCGAATATTTTAGATAATTCTTCATTATTCTAGGATGTTCTAAACCATTCTAGTTCATTAACTTTCTAGAAGAATCTAGATCATTTTAGAAAATTTTGGGACTTCTTAGAAAATTGCGAATACATTTCCCTCCCTCACTGGTATACAAATACCAATCAAAAAATTTTTGACTCTATTCATAAGTACGATGTGTGAGAAAAAGATAAATATATCTAATTACACATTTTTGTCACCCACATCGACCCACTTCCACCCACCGCGACTAAACTTCCTTACCAACAGCGAGGGACCATGGGCTATCTACCACCGTAACCGCGAGTGCATGGCAGTGCGTAACCCTTCATTTTTCTATATTTTTTTTTGTAACGTATTTAATTTTTTTTTTCTTTCTTCATTTTTGCCAGTGAATTGGAAGAAAGCGAGAATAATACCAATGAAATTGAAGAACTTGAAAATCACTTAAAAGAACACGAGAATAAACTGCAGTTGTTAAAATACGATCTAGGTAAATTAACTAGGGAAGTTCTGTTAATTGAAAAGGACATCGATCAGATTCCGAGTAAAGCGGAGTTGGCACAGTATCAAAAACGTTTTGTCGAACTCTACGACCAAAGTAAGTAAAGTTTTAAAATCAACAACGGTTCTGTCTGGAATTTTCTTTTTACATTTCTATTACTAAAACAATTAAGTTAAATCGGAACACATTATCTAATCTCTAAACATAACTGATTTTAATTTTGTCGGAGGAACATTAACGGTTTTCTTTTTCACCTGTCTGTGAAGATCAAAACAAGATGCTTTTTATATTTGCGAATATCCGCAATTTGTGTATATCAGCGAAAGAAGTGTTCTTCGAATATATGTCCATTTTTAATTATTCAATCAAGTTTTTTAATTAATAAACGAATTACACTGGTAAGTTGATAATTTTTAAATGCCATGAACTTTTTATTCACTAGTTAGTCTTATTTTAACGAAAAGTCGCCGCCTCGATTGTATATATTAAAAATATGACGAAGCTCAAAGGGGGCGAAAGAGGTGTTCGTTCCGTTGGGAAGTTTTTCAAGGATAACATTGTTAACATAAACAATTTATTTCTGCAACATGTTTAATTTTTAAAGTAAGAAGAAAAGTTAATCTTCACTGTATGCGATATAAATTTGAAGAATCATTTTAACTATTATAGTAATACGATTTACCAGCATTAGCGAGTTACAGCGGACGGGCATTTTAATTACACTGTTACTGTGAAAATAGTGACTGCAAAAAAATATTTAATAGTTATTTTATTTGTATTTTTATAACTTACTAGTTCGAAAGCAATAAATTGTTTTTAGCATTAGAACTTTATGAAAGAAAATTCCGAATTGATACATAACGTACTTAATTCTAAAGTAAACATCTGTGATTAAGGGGGTAAGTTTTACATCTAACGGTTTTCGCAAAATGTTATAACTAATGAATAATTTCGTTTACAAAATATTTATTTTCAGCATTTCCAAGTAACCCATCACCAATCTAATCTAAATATAGGAATTAACTTATCTTTATACAAAATTAAAATATTTACACATGATGAAAATTAATTGTAGCAAAAAATAAAAATTTAATGTTTGCAGGTAATATTAAAAACTTTACGTTAAATAAACCAGCAAAAGAATGGGTTGTTTTTCTAATTAAATCAAATCAGTATATTTTTATTATAAAATTCCACACGTGCCCAAATAGCGTGAGCCGTGGAGTACAATAGATACGCGGGAGAAGGGAATATTATAAAAAGGTGGTTTTACATATATTTTTAAACTTAAAATTATAATATTCTTTAATACATTTTAAATCAGATAAGCCTATCAAATAAAAAGAAACAAATTGTACATAAACAAGTGAAAATAACTTTGAAAATAACTGTAAAGAGAATAAATATGCACAGCCACATATACCACTCATTCGTTGAACCCCTCTCACATTTTACACTTCATACATACATTCAGCCACAATAATATCCCGTTATATGTATTTCATACCAAAAGTCACGGAAGTGTTCTAAGCACATATCCACACATATTGCAAAACAAGTAAAGTAAGCTTATTGAAACAGATAATTTTTTCCATAGTTATTTTATTTGCCATATTTAAAATGGTTTAAATATTTCGCACCAACGTTTTATTTTTTTGTTTTTGTTCAAGAAAGCAATGCCTTTTTATTGTCTTTTACAAAACTTTGCAGCCTAAACATAAGGGATACTACTCGAAGCTTTTCCGAATACAGAACCATCAATAAATTAATTGAAAAACTTGAATTTTATATCGATTTTATACGAAACCCGAAGTAGTATAATGTTCTCCATTAATGCGTGGGTTCACATTTGAATTCATCTGAGAATCGGATTTGAAAGGTGTTACGGTTAAGGCATATTTGTTAGTAGCATATAATAGTATTCTGGAAGTAGTTGATTTGGCTTGTTCGGAATAGCCACATGATAATTAAGCACTGTCATGTTTTGAACTTTATTAAAATTGTCGCGGTATTAATACGTTTGCCTTTTTTTTTAATTTTTTTAATCTGTTTCATTATTTACGCATTTTCTAGTTGCTGCGAAACATAAAGAAACGAAGCAGTATTACAACTTATTTAATACGCTTACAGATAAGTGTCAGTATTTGCGCAAAGTGCATAATGTGGTTAATTCTATATACGATAACTACGACGAGTATGTATTTTATCTTTATTCATGAGTGTCGTCTGATTTTTATTGTTACTACTATTATTTTTAGACGCTTTTTAGCGAGTTAAAAATACATTTTATTCTTAGATATTGCGAAGAAGAAAAAAGCAATTAAAAAAGAAATGGGTAAAGATGAAAATGTTGAAAATTTTAAAAAATTACATTATAAAACGGAAGCCTTATCCATTATTTCTTTTATGTCCGTTAGTTTACGTTCACCAAGGGTTTTGCTAACAATCATATTTTGAAGAACATCGACGTGCCCATTTCAATCCGAGAAGACGTTAATTCCGTAAATTTTTCCAAATTCTTCGTCGTTTACAGAAGTGTAGGTGATAAATAATATGAAACTCTATTAAAATTCGTAGCAAAGTTGTGTTCAGAGTTTTGCGAGGAAAAATTAAACAATGCATTGTTTCATTGATTTAGTTATAATAAAATCGGAACAAGTGACTGTTACTAAATGGTAGTTTTGAAGAGTGCTCTATAGTCTGTCCAACGAAAGAAGTCTGTTCGTAAAACAATCAAAACATGTTGACGTCACGAAATCAGGGGTCCTCATATTACGCTATATTATTGGTCGCATTCAATACACAATTAAGATTAGTAGATAATGATAACAATAATTCGCATGTTCTAAACTACATTCTGATGTGTCGTTGAAAATATTAAAGTCATCGTCATGGGTATCATTGAAATGTATTTTATCACGTCATTTATTTTTACCTCCATGATCAGTTTCCCATTTATTTTCCTGTCTTATTGATCTAAGTATTTTTTCGTGTCGCTTAATTTTTTATATTATTTATACTTGCTTTTGCAGCTTCTTCTAACTTTATGAAATCTTCACTGATATTTAACTCTTGCACTTTTATTAACCTTTAGTCCATCGCGTGTCAGATGTAACACTCGCTGTGTTAACAACAAGTGGTCCGTCTAGATCAGCGGTTCTTAACCTTTTTGACTGGCGACCCAAAGTATAAATATATTTTAAGCCCGCGACCCTAATGTTTTATTTATCTTCCAGTGATAATAAAATAATAGGATTAACTAAAAGCCCGTGATTTGCTAAAATTGATGTCATAAAATATTAAAAAGAACGACATTATTAATTTTTTCTTTATTCAAATCTAAGTTAAACAAGCAGAAATCGGAAATATCGGCATTCATAGGAGAAAAACGTTTTTCATTTTTTCATTGACAAAGTAAAACATAAAAAAATAGTCACCCCGACTATGTTATTTTTGTCGATAATATTGAAATGCGCATCAAGTGTCAATATGCACCCTGTTATTAGTACGCTACTTTGAGCAACACTGGTGCTCGAAAACGAAACTCGAAAAGACTTCTTTCGTTGGTCAGACTATCTATATAAATAAAAATGTAAATGTTCGTTTGTTCGACATCTTAAATCTTCGAAAGTTCTTCACCGATTGTTTCGAAATTGTGACACAACGTTGCATTTGATTACGTGCGTGTTTTTATATCGTTTTTAGAGCTGAATTATTTTTAGTTAATATTATCTGTTTGGCCCACTACAGCGCCGTCTGTTGGACGTAAAAGTAACACACGTTATACTAATGGTGCTTCCACACCTAGAGTCTAACTCACATACCTTTGCGCGGTTTTTTTAGGTATTCCATCCTTTTTGTGCGTAAACGTGTTTCCATAATACGTTAGCGAACATGTTAGCTTTGTAGGTGTAGAGACATTATAATCATTGCTCATGTCGAATAGCGTGCTTTTTGACAGCTACACTTTTCGTAGTACATGTCAATCTCTGAATTTATTGGAGAACTACCGATACTGGGATGTATCCATTAATAACGCGTGCAACACATCACATCCAAATCAGATTTGTGCATTGTTTGCAATCACGTTGACCGCTTTCATCTCCAACAGAGTTATGGAAGAAATATAATTCGCACATGGTTGAAGGTATTATCAGTCAAATACGAGAAGAAAATTCACATATGAACATGTGGATTTCACGGTAGAAATATACAACGAACCGTTTATAATGATTGAATATTTGTGCTTAGAATCGCGGACAAAGTACTCAATTAATTGAAAATGCCACCACCAAGTCGATTTTATGCTGCTTCGCTCGATGTAGAATTACGTCGTGAAGAAAATTACAACACGGGTGATCTTTTGTCGTATGTGCAATCAGATATTCCTAAGCTAACGCTTGAGCAAAAAAAAAAAACATTTCCGGTCAAATAATACAAACTTTCAATAACGGGGTTAGGGGAATTTTCTTCTTAGATGCGCCAGGAGTAACTGGTAAAACGTTCCTAATTAGACTGATTCTGGCAGCATTTTGATCCTAGAATGACGTAGCCTTAACTCTTGCGTCGTCCAGAATAGCTGCGACACGGCTACCAGTTGGAAGAACTGCTCATTTCGCTTTGAAATTGCCATTAAACATGCAGTTCACTGAAACTCCCACGTGCAACATTTCCAAAGCATCTGGCATAGGAAAAGTATTGCAGAAATGTAAACTTACTGTTAAATTCACTCGATCTGCCAAAGATGTCGCAGCACGTACTGTAACTGAAAATCAACGTGCCAATTATCACATTGCAAAATATCAACTAGCCAAAGTTCGCAGTAAAAAAATTAATGAACAATGTCATAGAAGCCACGATCTCGACAGGGGACCATTCAACAGTGAAGATGAACATGTCCTCCTTTCTCGCAATCCTATGATTCCAACGGATAGATATTTTAATTTAAGAGATTGTAATTCTCAATTCGATTGGCGTGGTGAAGGAGGCTTGCTCCATTCCGAGGTCCGAAGAGTGAGTATATATATATATATAAAACAAAACAAAAGTAGCAAAAAGGGAGAAATAAATAGAAAACAAGGAATTAGAAAAAGATAACGAGAAATATAGGTAAACTAAACAGTTTTATGGCGAAAACGAAAAGATGGAAACAAGAGAAAAAAAAAATCAATAATAACATAGCGGTGAACTGGAATAGGTATTTCAAATTTTAATGGCTAGTAAATAAATAAAAATAACTTGAAATATAAAATTAAATATAAAACTCTTTACATTTATTTATTTTTTTGAATATCGATGAATAAATAATGTAAAAGGGAACTTTTTTTTAAATTTTATATTTTAGTTTTACGCTTTCTTTTTCTTTTTTTTGGTTTTTCTTTTGAAAAAAAAAAGTTTTTCGTAAAGATAATTACGATGATTTTTCCCGAAAATTTAAAATGAAAAACTTAATTTTTTCTCATATGTATTATCTATAAATGAAAAATTTAGGTTCTACTTGTTTTACCATCGTTTGAATTAATTTCTAGAAATAATCTTTTTCCTTCCAAATGATGTGTCGCAATAGTTAAATAGTTAAAAACCTTTGACATCTGACAAAGACAAACATTAAAATAATCTTTAGAAGTTATGCAGCGGACAGCTTCAAACATCTACGCGCGTTACCATATACGCGCGGGGTCGGCGTAACTATATATCTATACTTATATTGGGATAATAAATGCTTACAATTGATCTAAAGTAGACTGACACTTTTCACAATGTTTTTTTTTTTTTTGTTTTATCACGTATGCGTACAATATATCTCCTTGAGAGACTAACGATTAAAAGAAAACTCCGCGAAAGTACAAACACCACCAAAAATCCAGTCAGACGTTTTTTAAATGTCAGGTGGTTGTTATAGAAAAAAAATAATAATTATAATATTTATTCGCGTTTCTTACTGTATATGATTTTTTTATAAAAAATTTTCAATACCAGTTTCTCCTCGATTGATTCCAAAATTTTGTTTCCTAAGTTGTTTAATTTTTTTTTTTCTGCCGTTAATAGTTGCTAAAATTTGGGGGAAAAAATTTCACGGTAATTTGCGTCCTTTTATTTTAGTTTTTTCTGCCATAAGTATCGCTGATGATGATATTTTTTTTTATTTGCACAGAAATACAACTATTAAAGATTTGTTCAGAGAAGTGTTTCGTTAAATGCATTTTTTTTTTTTCTTTAAAAATTTGAAGATTAACTTTTTCATTTTGACGAGCTACCAAAATGTGCTTAAGTTCGGCAGAAATTTATTTACTTTCTTCGTACTTAATCTTTGAATAGTGGTTCAAATTGGATAAAGAATTTTCGTATTTTTTAACTCTGTAGAATACTAATTTATACCAGTTGAGTTAGCCCGTATAACGTATATCGTTGTCACGTCTATGTATTTGTAATCTTTTTATCCATTCGTACAATGATTGCGTTCTTCAACTTATTGCCCATGTACTATTCTGAATCCAGACGGAACAAAGCATATTTAAAATATTTTTTTACGATCAAGTGTTATTTTATCGTTCATCTTATATATATATATATATATATATATATATATATATGCTTTTAAACGAAGCTGTAAATTTGTTTTCTTCATGCGCAACTTTAAATTTAGTAAAGATCTAATGATAAAACAGAACCAAATAATTTTTATAGTTCGACTAAATAGAACATTAATTATTTGGACCGAACTATGTTCAGGGAATAAAATGTCAAGAAGCTCTGGTTATTTTCTAATGCGGTAGCAATACTGTAAATTTTAGAATTATTTACACGAGTTTTGACGCTATGTCTATTAGAAAATGCGACGAATTTGTACACCTACTATCTATGGGTCCGATGAAAAATAAAATAATCGAACGTAAAAATTGGCGTTACTTTTGGAATGCGATGAAAAAAGTGTAAAACATCTAAATTTATTATAATAACTTCGCAGTAGTACATTTTCATGAATTAATTTAATAAGAATTATTTACATTTTATGATATTATGAACTTTTTTTTTTTTTTTTTTAAATAGTTCAGAGAATCATTGCATTTACTAATGTAGTACTTGAATTTTTAATGCATTAATGGCTAGACAGTTTATTATATTTCTGTAAATTCTTTTAGAGCACTTGCTTCTTCATCCAGAGCTAAAGAAGAATTTAAAAGCCAATTGCATACGATTAAAGGCGGTGTCGAACAAACGGCCTATAAGGTTAGAAATTTTTTCATTAGTTTATTTTGAATTTTTTTTTTCGCATATGTAATAGTTCACGTTATAATTATATCTTTTCGCTTTTAATGCAGCAGAAAAAAATAAACGTATTTCTACTAGATAGAAAACATTTTAATAAAATTACGAATGCGATAAAAATATGAAATAAATATAAATGAATATTGTAAAATGGGTTTCGGAAATTCCCTGTGTTCAGTTAGAAAATGTACTGATAAATATAACTTTAGTTCATGCGGTGGAATCTGAAGGAAACCTAAATAATTTAAATGAGAAAATCAAAAAATATTATTAAAAATGAACCTATAAAAATACAGGAGTATATATAAAAATATTAATGATTGTTCTTTTATCGACTAATGTTTAAAAGAACTAAAACGAAATGTTACCACCTCTGGTCTTTGTATTATTCGTTGATTTTAAAAGTAACCGATGAGGAAATTTAAAATATCAAAGTTTAGCATTTCAAGAATATTCGCATAATGCGAGCCTTATATTGACTGATATTTCTTTTCGCACGTTACTTTCCTGTGTTTTTAAAAAGAACTAATTTTTCGATTCTAGGTAATGCAGAAACGAAATAACCTAAGGAAAACGAAAGAAAAATTGATTAGTCAAATAGAATTTTTACAAGAACGGAAACGTCGCTACATATCGACAGTTAAAGAATTTTCCGCTCTATGTCGGGAAAACGAGCAATTACTTGACGAAATACGAAGATTTTCTAACCACACAGATGTTACAGCGGTCACCGAACAAAAGATAATCTATAACGAATAGAGTATCGTAACTGAACTTTGGAATGCGCGTCAAAGAATATACATATCGTTCATCAAATTTGGTAATTTTTACTTTCGTAGCTTGAATATTTGATGTGGTTGGATTAATCAAACCTGCGCTTTTCTTTTCTACATTTTGCTATTATGTCCCAATTTTTTAAAATTTATTATCCCTTCTTGATATCTGTAATACCTTGTCTGGCATTTAGATCTTAAAGTGTTTTCAATTATACTGCGCAACTTTTCACTTTTTTGTTGAACCGATTGTTTTCAATTACTATTATTTCATGTTTTTTATATTACAAGCGACTTGCCTTTTACTGGCTTTATTAAAAAAAACAGCGTGTTAGAAAAAACTTGCAGCCTGCTTCAATATCTGTTACGATTATTATAGAATTTTGTAATTTATAAAGAAAAAAGATAAACTATATCATTTTTATAGTCAACTTCCCGAGTTTTTGTTGTAATGCAGGCTTTACAAGTAGGTCGGTTTTTGGGTTGCGTTTTAATATTGGAAAAAAAGAGTAATCGTCTAAATTGAAATCTTTTGCTGAACGAAATTACCGATTAAACTCTGCTCATAAGCGGGTATAAAATAATTTTAAAATAATGAATCGTCGTCGTCGTCGTCGCAGCTCTTGGAACAAGAGATCGCGTGCAACTCATATGATCCTATTTCTGGCATCCGTCACTGTTTTCTGAAATGTTTTGCTAATAAGATTTGATGTTACCATTTCCAGTCTTCTTCTCCCTCTGTAGGGTTTTCCTTGTATTTTTCCCTGTGCTGCCAACATGTAGATTCCGTTTTTTCGTATCTCATGAGCCATATATTTCGCTTTCCTTTTCTGGATGCTATCGACTATTACAGGTTTTCCTTCTTCTACTCTGGTTAAAACAATTTTATTACTGACGAAGTCTGTCCAGGGAATTTTTAACAGTCTGCGATAACACCACATTTCAAAAGAATTTATTCTTTTTTTACTATATGCACTCATAATCCATGTTTCGCATGCATACTGTAGTATTGACCATACGTAACAGCGCATTATCCTTTTTTTGAGTTTTAAACTTAATCTGGAATCCTTTAGTGCGTGACTCAGGTTGTTGAATGCCTGTTTCGCCATTCCAATTCTTGATTTGATTTCTTTGTCATCTCTGCCATCATTAGTGATGAGGCTACCTAGATATCTAAATTCAGTTAAGTTTTCTATCTCCTCTCCGTCTAAATAAATATGTACATCCCTGTTTTTAGTTCTGGTAAATTTAATGATTTTTGTTTTTTTTGTATTAATCTTCATTCCATATCTTAAACCGATTTTATTTATTTTGTTTACCATTTTTTGTAGTTGTTTTTCTGTTTCTGCCAGTAAAACTTTATCATCCGCATAACTAATTTCGTTTATACGTTGTCCATTTATTTTCACTCCCATTTTCCCTATATTTGCAGCTTGCTTAATCTCTTCTGCATATATATTAAATAATCTGGGTGAGAGTGGACATCCTTGTCGTACACCTCTTTTAATATTGCTTTTCTTATCCGAGAATTCCGCATTTATCTTGATTTTTGCACTTTGTTCCCAATACAGATGTTTAATAAGCTGGAGGTCTGAATTATCGATATTATATTTTTGCAGTATTGTTATAAGCTGTTCATGATTAACTCGGTCAAACGCCTTTTCATAGTCTACAAAGCATGCATAAACCTCCCTGTTTGCGTTCAAGGTTCTTTGTATTATTATCTTAAGTAGGGCTATTGCATCTCTGGTTCCTCTTCTTGGGACAAAACCAAACTGCGTATCGCCTAAATTGTCATCTAGTTTTCGCTCTATTCTGCTATTTATAATTGATAGAAGCAGCTTCAGCGAATGACTCATTAGTGCTATTGTTCTATATTCGGAACACGTTTGCGAGCTACTCTTTTTTGGAATCGGTATAAAATTTATGCTTTTAAAATCCTCTGGCAGTGCGCCTTCTTTGTAAATTTTATTAAATATCTGTAAAAGTTGTTCCTTCTCATGCTGCGTTATGTATTTTATCACATCAACCGCTAGAAGATCATCTCCGACTGCTTTGTTATTTCTCGCTTTATGAATAGCATTCTCTAATTCCCACATTTCAATAATTGGCGCTTCTTCCTTCGTTGTTTTATTGTTCTGTTCGAATCGCATATCATCTTTATACAGTTCTTGTATAAATGAATAAAAAAAATTAAAAACGCAAGAATACAACGCGCGAAGAAAAGTCTAAAATATATCAGTTGAAATTACTGGTAAACGAATAGGAATAAAAATTTCGTACGAATACCACGCTATGATTACCAAGCAGTTTTAGTAACAAGCACAATAGTAAAGTAGCATTGTCGTTTGATGGTTAATATTTTGTTGACTGTTAATTTGCACGATTAGGGGTGAAAAGGTAGTAGCGGTAAGTGTAATATGGTGTGTTTAGTTCGTAGTACCTATCAAAAAAATTAAAGAAACTGCTACTGTACTTAGACGCTTTAAGTAATTTTTACTTTTTTTGTATGTGCCATTTCGCTGCATTTTTTGATTTCTTTTTAAATTATTCTCATATTGAACATGTCCTTAATTTTTCCACGTCTTTGTTATATTTCTGGAGGGATGAAATAAATTGTAATTTTATAATATACATTTATCCACAGATTTATGACTTGTATCTGCAAAAAAAAAAAAAAAAAAAAAAAAAAAAAAAGATACACTTTGTTCATGCTACATATTAGGCTTTTCAGTCAAGTAGGGTGTAATGTGTAGTGTGTTTTACTTGAATTTTTTAAAACTTCCTATGGTTACTATTGAAAATATTGCTGACGTTATTTATGTTACTTTTTTGTTTATTGCATTGCATGAAAACGATACACATTTCTCTGATCACACTTATAAGTATGAATCGAGCGAAAATCCTTTATTGTTCGTTTTTTTGGAGATTGAAGTAAAAAAAAAACAAAAAACAAAGATCAAATTGATCTCGATTTTATACGTTCTTAATAAAGAAAAATATTTAAATGGAACCGACGAGTCGGTGTTGATGTAATGTAACAATTTTATCGTATCTGTAATTTTATTAAATCGATAACATTTTGTAAATTGGAAACGAAACTTGTTTACCTTAATTAAAAATAGTCAAACTGAACTGACTGTGTTTCATGTAAAAAAAAAAAAAAAACATTTTTCTTATCTATCCGGATTGGACATTATCTCATTTCCGTTCTTTTTTCTCTCGAAAATTGTCCTTTTTACTTTCATCGAAATACTAAAAAATAGCAATAAAACAATATTTTTGATGAAAGAATGTTATTTATTTACTCGTAATAATGATATCGGTAAATTTTTATTGTACATAATTTCTAAAAGGTAATAATACCGCAGTCATATCTATAATTACGGTCAATATTATATTTTATTTAATTATGTTACAAATTTATTACGCTTAGCAGTAGTAGGATGAATATAAAACGACTAACGGAGGACTAGATTTATTAAAAATATAAAAATTAAAATAAAAGTAAAAAAATAAAAATATTACCATATAAAGATGTCGCGCGTATCGTTCATAAACGCGTATGAAAGACGCATTTTTTTCGTAGGCCTATTCGAAAAGTTTGCATTTTATGCACGTATTATTTTCACTAAATTAGCATATATATATATACATACATACATACATACATACATATATATATATATATATATATACATATATATATATATATATATATATATACATACATACATATATACACACACATATATATATATAAGTAAATAAAAATTTCACGCATTATTAATTGAAACATATACAATGATATAAAAATCAAAAATTTTCATTAATATTTACTAACATTAAAATAAAACGGAATGAAAAAAAATATCGGTTTAAAAGTATAATTAAAAGAGAATGTACAAAATTTTTTTTCATTAAAAAAGAAAAAAAGAAAAAGGATACGTTAGGAACAAAAAAAGAAAAAATATATACACAGTAAATTTGGAAATATAAAAATGTATTAAAGAATATTTAATGGTTGAATACGTTTTATAGCATAATATTTCTCGGATACGTATTTTTTAAAAAGAAAAATAATAATGTACGTTCTTATAATAAATTAACACGAATTAATAATAACAGACTAGTTCTGTTTTACGAGAAAAAAAAATCTATGAATTCGTCTATTTTTTCGTGTGTCTTAATGTGCAATGTGTTTGTAAAATATTTATTTATTGAAATTATTTTAGCTACTTAGATGTTACATTTAATTCAGCCACAATAAAACCACGTTAATTTAAGGTAGTGCGTTTTCTGAATGTTGTTTAAATTTTATAACTTTTTTTAGCATTTTGTGTCCGTAACTGTGTTTTGTTGAAATTGTATTATTACTTTATAACTAAGACTGTACGCTATGGGTATTTTCAGTTTAAAACTGATTTTTGAGCTAATTCCTAAAAATATATTAAAGTTTAACAATTTGTTACCCGGAAACTGATTTGAAGACTGATATTTTATATTGATTTGAAGAAAAAAAAAATGGAAAGAAAAGTATTTCTATATAATAATATTTTTATAAAGACAGATATGTTTTAAATGATTTTTAAAATTTGTTTACTTATTATTAATATTTATATATCATTTTTTATTTTGCTAAAATGTTCGAATTAAAATAAGCCGAAGTTTTGAAAAAAATGTACATTAATATGATCAATTTATTTGTAGACTGTATATGAATAAATAATTCTCATTGCATATTAAGCGGTAACATTTTTTATGCCGCATGGTTGCAGTGTATAAAAAAAAATTGATTATTAATTCTTGTTGCCACAGACTGTAACACTTCATACATTTGAAATATATGAAACATTGTACTCGTTGCTTTAGATACATTTTGCTAAAAGAACCTCTGTCTAATAATCAGTTAACATTAGGAATAATTCCTTCTCCTCCGTTATTAAAAAAAGACAAATTCATCTAATTTTGTAAAATTTTGTAAATATTTTGCTTGTTCCTAGATGAAATAGTGTACTGTAATGGTCGCTTTCCTCCATCAAGGAAAAAAACTACTAAATATGCAAATTATTTATAAAACACGAAATAACCAATCGTTATTTTTTTAACGGCGATGTAAGTGAATGGATCCGTATGATTTTATTAATATTTCAAAGGGGTTGATGCTGATAGCAGCGGTTAAATTTTAACTTCGCTCCTTACAACATTCGCCCAGTGACGTCAGAAGAGTCGAATTTGCAATCATATTTTTGATCTATACTAACTTACTGTTTATTTTTAAGTGCTCTCTCATTGTGTTATTAGTTATGAATTTTGTGTTAATTCAAATTAGATTAATCTATAATACGATAGAAATTATGAGTGATTTGTAAAATATACACCTATATAATAAAGTATTTACTATATATTATAATTTTTAATTGTCTCAAAGAAGTTTATTCGAGTTTACCTAGTTGCGAGTTTTTCAAATACAAAACCATACATGTTTGGAAGATTAAAATAGATTCTTCCAGTATAATTGCCATTGAGGGAACATTTTTACAGAACTATCAATAAACAGATATGCAGAATTTTTTTTTTTTTGATTTTTAGCTGAGGACGGTTTGTGTAAAATTGATTTTTAAAAATTCATTCTAAAAAATTAAAACCTATCTTTAACGAAAATCAAAATCAAAAAAATAATTACGAACAAAGCAAAGCAAAAAAAAAAAAAAAAGTGAACAAATTACACAATTTTATATAAGATTATTTACACAAAACTGAGGCTTTTTTAATCAAATGTATTTTTATAATTTATTTTTAACGAAAATAACAAAGTATTAAAAATTTCATGAATTTCATTCGCGTAGAAATTTATTTTTTTTTCATTTAATAAATTTTGTGTATTTGTGATGATATAATAAGAAAAGTGTAGTATGTGAAACTGTAAGTATATTGGATAATTGTAGGTGTTATACTTGGAAAATTCGTACAAAAGTAAAATTGAGTGGTTTCTTCAAGATGGCGGTTAAAACTACAATATTTAGTATTTCACTATATAAAGATATATTTCTCAAATCAAACTCATTGTTTATAATATATAATAAAATAAAGCTGTTATTATAGATTAATTCGTTTGCATTAACGTAAATTTCGCAATTAATATCACAATGAACTAGTATGAATTCTTTTGGCGTCACTGGTTGAATTTGGTAAAAAGTGGTGCTAAGATTTAGCTGCTGCTGATGCAAATTCCTGAACGTCTGTTCTTGCCGGAAAACATTTTTATGTATCTTTTGTAACGAAATACGCAATTGTTAGAACCATTCTGTTCTTAAATTTATACAGTAACTTTTAAGTTGATAATTAAAAAGTTATAAACACACCGACTCAGAAAGGAAAGTAGAAAATCACAAAATGCTGGAAAAATAATATAAAACCCGCTAGAGGAAATTAATCAAAACGTCGTAAAATTATAAACTAGGTCGTATATAGAATAAGTATTGTTCCTAATCACAAATGATGAAAACTTTTGCACGTTACACCGTATTTGTTGTAATTTTTCTGAAGAAACTAATAATATTTATATTTTTAAACAAAAAAATTGTTCGTCAAGTATTACATAAACTCTCCATTTACATGTTGCGTAATTTATTAGAAATTACGTTACTAGTATAATTGCGATTTTTACAAACTTCTGGAAATTAGCATTGTTTTTTAGAAGGTTTCGGTTAGGGATGGATTTTTAAAATGATGTAAAAAGCAACGTTCACCCTCTGCGCGACTATTGATTTCGTGGCAAACTCAGGTAGTAAGTTTTATATTAGAATGTTCATTTATTTTTATTTTTTTGGTTTTTGTAGGTTTTAGTATAATAATTATTAGAAAATTTTTGTCTAAAATGCTACGTTTCTGGTTGAATAAATGAACGTTTCTAAATTAATGTAGTTTTATTATGGCTAAATTTATCTAACAATTTTTAGAAGCCTTTTTTTTCCTATTTATTTGTTTCGTTTAAATAAACGATAACGGGGGGATATTATTTTCAGTGTTCTGATATGTAAGTCGTTTTTAAAGGTTTTTGTTCTTTTTTTCTCAAATATTTCAATCTAATGTTCCAAAATGCTGAAGATTTGTAATATTTATATTCTTTTCGTGTAAAGTATAGAGCTTTGTACAGGTGCATTTTTTTTTCCCGATGAGGTCGTAATTATCTTTTTAAATATTAAAAATATAATGTGTGCCCTTGTTTTATGTACGTACACTGCTACTAAAATATTGATTATACTCGGTAAATATCGTAGTTTTATTGGATAAAAATATCAAATACTTTTGGTGTACCACTGGTGTCGTAGTCATGGCGACAACATTAATAAAATTTAGGAAGACTTTTTCGAATACTTCACCATAATATAACAGTCCCGTATTGCAAGTTATCAGCATCATTTCCAGAATTTCTACATATATATTTTATCCATAAAAGTGTTGCTGCGTAGGTATTTCTAAAAAAATTGTAATAGTATGAAACATGGTAATGTTGATGAATAGTACTCGTGACGATATTTTAAACTGCTATAGAATAATCGGTATGTTGATTATTATTTCCTCCCGGTCGAGTCCATAAACTCGATCGGACCCCCAATTTTATTTTTTTCATCGAGTCCATGTTGCGGTCCATATCGACGGGCGACTCCTTCGGAAATGCAGATTCGGCTATTAAAGGTGTTCGCACCGATTTATTTGGTATCGGTAACCTGTTAAAAAGAACGTTACCAGTAGTGCGTATTCAGATTAATATATAAATATTAAATTTTGTGTATTCTATTTGCGAATAATTAATTAATTTTTGTAAACATTGTAATAAAATTCAATAACGAACAACTTAGGCATATAATAAAAATTTAACTTAGATGAGTTTTTAGGAAAACACATCATCAGCCAAAGAACATAGTCTGAGTGAATATTTTAGTTGTTTTTTATTCATTTTACCCTGTTTACTAATTTATTAATTATTAAAAAGTATAAAAATTGTACCGCTACAATTTCTTCTCGTTATATAGAATAACTGTTTCATGTACTTTTTTGTACACTGAGAAAATTTTAACTTTTAAACTTCGTCCGACCAGAATAAACTCATTTCAATCGTCAATAAAAATCATTGAATTGTATAATAAAGGTAGATTTAGATTACGCTGTTTACATGCCGAATCAGTTTGAACTGAAAATATCCTTCAGATTTTAATCATTACCATTGTTTGCGCGCAAGGGAGTAGTAAAAACACTGCTCTCTACTTTGTCGGATCTTTTGTAATACCGAGTTGAATAGTTTTATTTATCGTTGCAATGTTTAATCCGAAGGATATAATTAAGAAAGTCGTCCCACAAATTTTACACTTAAGGTTGTGGAAGTGAAAAAATGTGAGATTAAATGCCTCAGCCAGTGATTTCAAAAGCATGGAATTTGAAGAATATATTTCTTCTAAAGTGTTTTTCCAAATTTTTCCCAAGTGGATGAAAACTTAATTCCAGGTTTTCCCTTCTAAATATGTAAGAAAGTAAATAATTAATTTTGCGCCGACCAAATTAAATTTTAATCAGTGAATTATTTACAGAATAGAGTTGATTAATTTTTCCATTTATTTAAATTACTCGCACATTTCAACAAGGAACCAGAAAGAGTCTGGGAAATTTGGAACAGAAATACTTGCGTGATATATAATGTGTAGAATTCGAAAGTATTAAAAATGATTGCAAAACTCTATTCTATATAGATAATAAAACATCTTACTGGATTTTGCTAGTAATCGAAAAGATAGGAGTTTAACGTGCTAACGAAATTTATTCTTTTTTTAACGGAAAGTAAAAATTTTAAGTGATCTGCGATTTTATCATCCAGATTAAAAACTGTATCTAAGTATGATAAAGAATGTATTCCGAAATATTTAAAAATTATGTGCGGTTTTTTCTGCATGGTTATATATTGTTTTTCAATTTGAAAAAAAAAAAAAAAAAACCCGAAACAATAATCGGGAAATTTATTTTGAAATAATAGAGGGTAGCCGCTGTACGGGATAAAATTTTCGAACAGATTTTGGGAAAGTACAATAAAATTAAAGTTGATGTTGCAGAGATAAAAAAAAGAATCAGGCCTTTCTTAAAATCGATTTAGCGTGCTATAGTTTAAACGTTTTATGTTTCTAGTAATTCTATTTATTGTCATGAGTATTACGTACTAGGTCCCACTTTGTCGAAATTATTTACGGAGCAGCAGGGATTTTTCGGATGTTAGGTCGAAAATGTTGATTTTGGGCTTTTTAGCGTTTCTGATAGAATGAACGCTGTTCTTTCCAATGCCGTAAACTGCAATGTGATCCGACCTCGCGTTCGTGTTCTATGGCCAAAAACCTAAATGCGTCTCGCCTGTCGCCTGGTTGCTATGGCAATGCGAATCGCGCTCCTTTCCGTTCTCGGCGTTATTATCGTTTCTGTTACTCGTTTACGTGTTGTTTTCGTTGCTTTGATTGAAGAAATATACGTTCGGATTATTTTTTAGTCGAAATATTTTCATGAAAATGTGAAGAGTGTTTCCTTCGATGAAGAAACGTCGTATTTTTGTATGATTACAATTCGACGACGTAAAGCTGAGAACGATGGCGTTGAGCGTGATGTAAAGAAAAAACGTGTAATGTCGACTGATAAGTAAAAAATAATTATCACGATGTTTAAATAGAAACCACGATTTAGAATAAAAAGTGTAACGTTTTTTGAAAAAAGGAAAAAATAGCATGTGAAATTTCGTTATTCTGTTGCAAACCTGAAATTTCTTGAAATTTGTCGATATCCACTTATGCCCAGGTTCCGTCCAGTGCGATACACTAGACAACATTTCTGATCGAATAAGACCTTCCGGAGTCTCCTAAGTGCGAAACTTTTTGAGATATTTGCATTCGCAGTTGGAAATCTTAACTAAAACTTTAAACTCGTTTTACTCAAAAGTATGTTTTTTTTCAAATTTCAACTTTAAACGCAAATATCTCGGCGAGTTTTGTACTTAGAAGGCTCTGCGAGGTCCCAATTGATCAGAAATTTTGTCTAGTATACTAACTCCATACCGGCAAAGTAGGACCTAGTTAGAGATGCACGTACACATATTTTGATTACTTTTTTGATGAAACCTCGGCACTCTGGCGCACTGAGACACCGAATTAATTAAAATTATAAAGCGACTATTATATAGGTATTATTTTTGAAAATATACTATAAAATTAATTTAAAAAAAAATGAAATAATTTAATTCTTAATAATGCTCTTGGTAATAAATGATCAATTTCATTATCGTGAAAACATGTACGGGTTCGATCGTTAGTTATTAACTAGTTAACAAATTTTTAGTGAGTCAGTAATTTTCTGATTTCGAGATAGTTGGGTTGAATTTGATTTAGTTAGTTGTTAGTCAATATTTCAATTAATTTTTTTCCGTTGAAATTTATGTATGCGATTGAGTCGCGCGACGAAGTCTAGATTCTGTCGTGTGATTTTTATTAATGTTTGCGATACTACTTTCTTTTTCTATCTTCATATATACATCAATCGTTACTGTTTTGTTTACTTTTATAGTAACTAAATTTAGAATTTATGTTTGAGCGTATTTTGGAAACTGGTTTTGTAACTGTGTATACATTATAATTTGAGGTAAATGGGTGTGGCAGATACTGCTGGTTTGTTCCTGTTAGTTGTAAAGCGTTTTATAAGAAAAGTAAGGCAGCGAAGATGCGACGTTCATTCAATCAATGAATTGCTATTGCAAAATAAACAATTTCCTACATTATGTGTATATATATATATATATATAGGTCTTTGATAAAATAAAAGTTACTTATTAACTCTCTTATATGACATATTAAAAATCTAGCCCTTATGTTAACTGACTTTTACAGTATTTTTCGTATTTCTTCCCATAATATTTTTAAATTTTGATCATTTATTATTTTCGACTTAAGTTGTACAAAGTTTCTCTTTCCTCCCCTGCAGAAATAAGCTTATATACCACCAAACATGTTAACATATTAACAAACGTAAAAAAAGTAAAACAAAAATGTGAATAATACGTTCATACAATTACATAATGATTCGTATCAAGCACAAAAAAGCATTACACACGAAATGTAAACAACATACATATTTCGTCTGGCGTAGCTTTGAGTTTGCGACAATCAGTTGAACACAATGAAAAATCATTTTCAGCGATTTTATCGCATGAAAATTTGAAACAATGCGACAAAGTCGTGAGAATGAACATTTTGATTTGAATGTATGTATTGCAGCTGATTCACGATAGGATTGCGATTTTGTTGTGCGACAGAATGTATGCATGGACGTAGCTTAAGACATACCGATTAAGGCACTTGCACTCATCCCCTCACACTCACACTCGTGTACACGGATATTTATACATATAATATATACAGGATTACCTATTTTTTTTCGTAACGCACTTTTGAATCACATTTTACTAATTGTAGGCCACAATATTTTAAAAATACATTGTAAAAAAATGTCCCTATTCTACCGTTATTAAAGCTATTATTATTATCAGGTTTATTCTGGTAAAGCTATTACCTTGGTCTATGAGCACGTTGCGGATGATTTTTGTGATCTGATCTAGGTGATACATCGGATGATGTACTGGAATTACCAGCGGCGCTTTGGTAAAGATAATCTGTAACAATTCCGATAATAAGCGCAGTGATATCATATCAGCTTAATTATAAGTTGGTATATATGTATGTATTTATAGCCGTCGTCAGATTAATCGTATTTTTAACCTTTACATATGTATGAATACATTATTTATTGTACATTATATTATCATTGCCCCTTATTAATTATTATATTATTAAGAGAAAAAGTGAATAAAGTTTTCAGCAGTTTAAAAAATCGCGCTGCATGTATATTAAGGAGAAATGCGGAAACAGATTCGTACAGAATAGGAAGAGAATTTTAGTACGCACCATATGCATTACTGATTGTTACTGGATGCAAAAATTAATTGATACGGACTAGAGATTAATCGTTTATGTTTACGGAGGCTGTAGTACTTAAAGATCATGAAAATGGTAGGAAGAGGTTGTAGAAGGACTCGCGAAAACTATGGGATGCAGGAAGCAACAGAATTGATGAGAATAAGAAATCGAAAAAAAAAAAAACAAGAAAAAAGAAAAAGAAAAAGATAGTTAAAATAGAAGTAAAGATTGAGGCTAACGACCAGACGGAACAACAAAATGGTAACTGCTATATGTGTAATCGGTCTTTCAAAGTTTGGAACAAAAGTACCATCAGAATATTTCGGTTAAAATGTTGTTTTTTTTGCACAATATGGTGAAAAATATATAGTATATAGATGTCGCTGGTTATGTAGAGTAAATCAGGAGTTAATGTCGATATGTGATGAGGGAGTATAAAGGAATAAAGGTGACAACTGGTTCACATGGAACATTGTTGAAATAACGTAACTGAAAATTAACTATTAAAGTAAAATAGCTACGGACACTGTTTTTAAATCCGTAAAAATATCTTTATAGTCGTTTATAATTTAAGAATAAAAAGGTGAGAATAAATTATTTACTTTGTTTCTCCTTAAGAGCAGCGTGTAGTTGATTAGCTGATTCTGTCCGACTGTTTATCGCCTGTTCATCATCAGAATCTGAACCTTCCGCAGCTGTAATTTCAGCTCGCCTGTTACTTCTTCTACGAGTTCTTCTAGTTTTACAGATCTAAAATCAGCCGTTATAATTTAAAATGATATCGTTTATCGAAAAGAACGAACGGTTTATCGGTTGTACTGCGTATAAGCGGATGCTCTTAGACCCGGAAGTTAGTGATAACGTCGTTGTTGAGTGCGAGGTTATTTTTCTGTACCTTATAAAAAAGTTTTTATTTTACTTTATCGTTTAGAACGTCTCCGCCTTTGTTTATATTTGTTGTGCGTTTTTTTTTGTTTTTTTTTATCTCGCATTAAACGCCTTAATCGGAAAGATTCATTTTAATATTTAACACACTTAATGAGCTAATTTTTAAAATAAATAATAATTGTTCAATATTATTAACGCGCATTTTCGGAATTGAAAGTTCCGAGGTGACTTCTCCTAATTAGAATTTTAAATATGTCTTCTCATAATTGTCGAATTTTTTCCTTTTTTTCTTCTTCAACGTTGTCGGTCTACTACTGGATGGTAGCATCCTCTAGCTCTTTCCAAGCGTCAAGATCTCTGACTTTTTAAATTTACCTTTTTAGTGCTTCTTTTTAGGTTATCCTCCTAGAGAGTTCGTTTTCCATGTGGTTTCCACTATGTTTATAAACTTATCGATCAGTCATGTTTGCTTCCACTCACATAACTGGACCGTCTTCTTTTGTTTAAAAAACAAGTAAAATAGTGGTAAAACAGTGAATTTTCCTTTTTTTTTAAAGAACTTGTACACACTCTTCAGCTTGTAAAAACTTTTAAACCGAGCTGTGAAATGTTCTCTTTTCTTTGTATTAAACATTTTTTTTTTTTGTTTCCTGTATACTATTATGCTGTTTTTTTTGTTTTTTTTTGATTTGCGTGTAACTTGTAATTTATTATTTTTACCGAACTGTTCATTTTCATTAATTTACTAAATTTGTACTCGCTTATGATGGAATAAATGCATTAGTGACAAAATACAAATGCAAAAACTGAAGTTATAACACTATCTCGTAATTTTATTCGCTGGAAATGAAAGTGATATTGTTTTTGTTGCATCCGATATAGAAATTATACGTCCGCTAATAAATCGCTTTTACAATAAGGTGGTTCGTTCAAGCAAACTGTATTAAGCGTAATGTAAATGTTATAAATGTTAGGTTTGCTTTCGGCGAAGAAGAGTCTGCATCACACGTGAGAGCGAATACGGTAATTGTCTTTTCTTCGGAGTATGTAAAAATTCTTCTTCTTCTTCTTCAAAATGCTGTACACGGTTACCGTGCGTAGCGATCACAGGGGATGTTGATCATATATCCCTATTTCTGGCGGCTTGAACTAAGCTCTCTATAGATGTTATTCCGGTCTATTTCCGAATGTCCTGGGTCCAAGATAGTCTTCTGCGTCCCACTCCTTTTTCCTTCAATTTTCCCTTGAAGAAGAAGCCGGATGCTTTCATATCTTTCTCCTCTGATTATGTGTCCAGTGTAAAAATTAGTTTCTTTTATTGGAGACGCTGAGATGCATTCGAGTGCTTTTTCAAAAAGTATTTGTATCAGTCGGTTTCTTGTTTTTTTCGAGGGTGGAAATTATTACTGCGCAGAATGCATCGCGCTGAAAACTAACGTGATGGAAGGTAGGAAAAGGAACCGAAAGAAACGTAATACAAACTGGAAATATTATGTATGTGTATATATATATATATATATATATATATATATATATATATATAGAGAGAGAGAGAGAGAGAGAGAGAGAGAGAGAGAGAGTCTAACTGGGAAAATGAAGAGGAAAAAAGAGTTGCGACTGGATTGTAGATGAGGCATGTGGTAGCGATAATTGAAATGACGCAACATATGAAAAAAAATTACAATAACAGGACTGAGTTTTTAACGCTTGTTTTTAACTAAGAGCAAATAGATTAAGTTCCGAAAAGACAAAAAAGAAAAAGAATTCTGCTAATTATAATTTTTTTTTTTTTAAATACAATTCTTTACTATTCTCTGTCGTGAAAATTCAGATAGAACAGAATGAACGCACGTAATGACGATAATATTCGAAAGAAGTAACATGGAAATATATTCATGTTGTTATGAAATTACTACTGTCGCGAACAGAAAGAATTAAAATAATACATTAACCGAAGCTATATACAAAAGAATTGTAAGTGAAACAGTTGAGAAAAGTAGGAACACGAAAATGCTAGGAAACAAATTAATAAAATACCAAATAATACGAACAACAAAAGCCAGCCGTTATATTTAAAAATAAAAAGCAAATTATAAAAATAATAGATTTCTATAAAAAAACAAAAAAAACATTCGATTGTTCTACTCGTAGAACTAAAAGAGTAGCGAAGAAACAAAAAAACAACAAGGCTCTAGGAGAAGATGAAGTCTTAATAAAAATGATTGAATTAAGCGGAAGGAGAATAAATAAATAGCTAGCTACGTTATTAACAGGTTTTTGTATGAAAGGCGAATTTCGGAAAAATGGAACAGTGTTGAAGTTCTACTCATATATAAAAAAAAAAAAAATCGGAAAGAAGAGATACGGAACTACCACACGTTCAGTTTATTTTCGAATACTTATTAATTGTTTATAGAAATATTCAACGCTGGATTAACTGAAAAATTCGATGTAACTCAATTACAAAAGCATGAAGTTCGAACGACTATATATATATATATACATATACATATATATATATATACTCGTAGTCAGATAAATAATTAAAAAATCAAAAAGCGTTAAAAACATAAGAATGTTAGTAACACATTTATGCGTATAATCAAAAAAAAAAAAAAAAGGCAAAACCTACAATTACGGTCAACGATGAGAAAATATTTAACCGATAAATGAAATAAGACAAAGTGATATTCCGGAAAATTATTTAAAGTGCTGCCCCCCTTCAAGACAGTAAAATATTATTCGGAATAATTCTGGTATTCCGATCGGAAATAAAAAGCGAACACATTTGTTCTACGCGAACGACTTTGTACTATTTACTAAAAACTCGGGGAAACGGCAAAAAGTGACACAGAAAATTGGTGCAAAATTTACAGAAGGGGGACTCAAAAATAAATATAGACAAAACTAAATACACGCGTAACGACTTTGACGAAAATGGTAACATACAAATCAACAGGAAGTAGAAAGAGTAGATAAATTCAATCCAGAGCTATTTAAAGTAAATAACGATCTAGAAGAAGAAAATACAGAGAATAACATGATTTTAGCTTTCACAAAATTAAGAGGTATACTTAAATGCTCTAATACATACGTAAACCTGAAAACAAGCGTTTGATCAGTGGGAATTTCTAACGGGTTACCTCCTTAAATAATAGTTCTCTATAATTTTTATAAACAAATTCCGTTTGACTGCGTCACTTAACGTTACATAAAAATGTTATATGATTTTTCACATCACACGCTGCTAACGATAGATTAATATGTAATGAGTATTCTATTAGGTATACAGCATTTTTAAATGTATCGAATGATAAATGTGAATGGCCCCTGTATCTTGTCTTCGCTGAACGCTTAGTAATGTTATTTATAGCGGCTAAGGAAACGAGAGTTCATTAGCGAATTTGAACCTCCCCCACTACTTTAGGCGTCATCGCAACCAGTTTTTATTAAACCATGTACCACTATTAAGAATAAGGTATTACCGTCGTTTGCGGAGTTGATGTATTCTCCATCATGGGCCTCTCTTGAAGCATAATGCTGTGCAATAAAGTATCGTTAGATTCTCCTATGTGGAACGTTGCGTACGGTGATATGTCTGAGGCAGTTTCTAAAACAATATATAACGTGCAACATATCATATTATATACACTTATATAATATAGTAGGAACAAATTTAAATTGCTCGAACTTTTTTAATTACATTATATATTTTAATGCACAATTATGACTATCATTGAGACAGTATACTCGTATATTAACATTCAAATTCAAAGTTATTATAATTTTTGTTCATTTATTTTTATAAGAATAGATCTAGGTTTTAAAAGGTACAATATATATATATGAAATTAATTAGCGTTGTACGACAATGCTTAGAATGAAACTAATTTACTCTTAATAATATGGAAATTTTCGCTGTGAGGAAGAAAAATGAACTACAATTTATAGTAGATTAATTTTTAGATTAGTGCGTAAAATCTCATTTTTTTCTTTCTTTTTAATAGACTACAGAATAGACACGAGTGTAAATTAAATAAGTCATATTAACAAGGTTCTGTGTCATTGCACCGCATTTTAGAACTTTGTGTCTGCTTGAATCCTTGTTTTTTTTTTTTTTTTCGTTCTAGTATAGTAAGTATGTGCCACATCACAAAAACGCACTGTTTATTGAATAAAACACAATGGTACTGCTGACTACAGATGGAGATATATTTCTCTCCATCGTTCAGGTATGCATACACATACAAGGGCGTCACCAACTGATAAGCTGAGGGGAGGGGAGATGATCGAAAGAGAATATGAGTTATAGGAAAAATAAAATTTATAAGTTGTAAAGGCTTAATATTTTACTAAACAAGAATAAAATCTTAATTAAAACATAATTTTCGCGGGTTTCTGGCAAATTGCCTATGATTACGCGCTTATGAATACTCATCATGTCCAGTTGATTAAAAAGATTCAAGGCTCAAAGGGGGGCAGCTGCCCCTCCCCCTCCTGACCCCCGCTGGCGACGCCCATATACACATTTACATATTTACAGTGAAAAGTTAAATCTCGTGTAGTTCATAGAAGTAGTAAATTTTAACCATTATAGATGTAAAATAAAAAGGGTTAAAAAAAAAATGAAATAATTATAGACTAACGAATCCTATGTCTAAATCGAAGCTCTCGGTCTTAAAAATAAAAATACAGTATGCCACTAATTATTTGAAATGGAATAACATTGTAGCATTAACGAATCAAATTACTGCCTACTATGGGCATTACTAACTGAATTAAGAAGATATAGAAGATATGCTTTAAAATATGTTACAAAAATGTCCGAAAGAATGTCGTAAGACGACATACGCATATAAATGTCCATGTTTATAAATGGAAAGATCACTAGATATGAAAATTACTGTATTGCACGTATGCAAAATAATACTCGAAATTCTAAACAATCGTTTAAACAATCTTGTGCCGAGATCTCGCATTGAATACGCTTTTACAGACGACATAGCGTTCTTAGCTTTGATGGTGGGAGGGGTAATTCTTGAATAAACTTGATAATATAAGTACGAAGTATGGTTTAAAATTAAACGAAAATCAAAAAAAGTTAATGATTCACAACAAAAGACTTCAAAATGAACGGTGAATCGGTATCGGAAATATATGTATGTATCTACTTCAGTTCATTAAATGAAATGACCAGAGGCTTGTCGTGAACGTGGTTAAATGAAAAAGCAATTACAGTGCTCAGTGTAATGATTCGCTTCAGTGAAAGGATGTTGTCTTTACACAACTTTTTGTCTATAGCCCTCGGTTGAAATTTTGAAAGTATTTCCATCATTTTGGGAAACACGATCGGATCCTATACTTTATTCCGATAAGCAGAGTGTATTCTAGTTTTATGCTGTATCGATATAACATACTATTTGCATCAGTTTTAATAAATCGATTTTCGGAATGCACTATCTGTAGTGCTGTCGCTTAAAATGCGAAAGAATAATTTCTAGGGTTCCGCTAAAAATGGGGGGAACTAACCCATTAAAAAATGAACTATTGAATTAAATGAATCATTCATATACACTTTTTATAAAATAATAGTGTATTTAAATATAAAAACACTGACCCATTTGGAATAGCTTCATGATCACAGTATGTATATTAATGTGATCATGAGAAGCTATTGGCTTCGAAACAGGTCGGTGTTTTTAATTTTAAATACATTACTATTTTATAAAAAATGCATATGAATGATTCATTTAAAATAAGAAATTGAACTAATGTGTTCATCAAATTTTAATAGTGAACTATTGTAGGCGTGGTAAATCTTTATCGAAAAATATTATTATTAATTAATATGTACATAAATGATCAGAACATTTTTCTTTTCATTATCGATGAAATCAATGCTGGATGCGGTTGAATCTCATTTAATAGCAGATTTCTTATGAAATTCTCAACCGGAAGAAAATGCATGCGTTAGCCGGCAAGTGATAGTTGCCAACAGAAAGGTTACTCGCATTCGGTACATTTGTTTTTTTAGTTTTACCTGGTATTTTATCGTGCGCGCCCTCTTGCGCAGCTTTTTGCAAGGTAGCGTAGAATCTTTCTCGTTGAGCATTTAAATTTTCTTCACTTTCCAACGACTGTTTTCTTTTATCGTTTGAATTCTCTAATTAATAAAGAGAAAAAAATCGAGTTAAACATTTCTTTTACTCTATTCTAATTAAAATAATCGTCTGCGAACAGTTTCGCATCATTATTTTTCCATGAAATTTTTCGAATTGTTACAAAACGGAATACGCGTTCCGTTTAATTTTTTTTTGACCAGATTAACAGAAGTTCTAGTTATAATTTGATGTTTTACGCTTTCTACGACATATTATTACATGTTGACTACACAGTTTTTGTCAGCTGAGCTGTTCCGTAAAATTACCGAACCAGATTAAGTAGTTTGGAAATCTCGGATTTTTGAGGTTGATATCCTGACGTTTTATCGTATGTAATTCAAATTTTCTCATTGCAAACCGAAAAAACGAAAAAAAAAAAAAACCAATTTATACGCATACAATCCGTTCGGTATCGAGAGCGGAATATCGCACGGTTACAAGAAAGTGTGCGGAATGCGGATGCCTGAGAGAAAGGTAGAGTTGAATAGAAGTTCTGGAACAGTTTAGTTGTAAATTGTTGAAGCTTGTAAATATGCATTGGTTTTTTAATTATTTTGCGCGGTTTCAAAACTCAGCCACCATCCTTTCAGGACGTTCCTCGGTTTAAACTAAGAGACAATTTTATAGATATCGGAACAGATGGCAGCCTTGGAGGTCTTCGACGTACTTATTTCTATCAATCATTAATTATTTCCCGTTAAAATTAACGCCTTTGAAAGACTGCATTTTTTTTTGAATAATTTCTGCGCTGTTTTTTCTTTTTTCGGCGCGAGAATCTTTTTTCACGTAGGATTTGTCAGGCACGTTTTTTTTTTTTTATTTATTATTACGCCATGTACAGAGCCACGCTTTATAACGCAATAGTTTTAAGCGAACTTTCCATTTTTTTCTTTAATCTACATTTTTTCTTTTTCACTTTTTACTCTACGGGATTGTTTGTTATCTTTAATTCCTCCTATCATCTTCGAGTTCCAATCTTTATCTCCATTTTATTTTTACCACTCTATTCCATCTCCGCCTTTTAAAAGTCCCTCCGCTATCCGTTTCTTTTTTCTTCATGGTCCTTGTGTCACATAGCAACTTACTGTGAAGGTAATTATTTAATAATACTGCATAAACAAATAATATATATAATATAATGAATATATCAGTTTAATAAGTGTTTGCTTAGCAGTGAAAATAATGTGAACATTTTTATTTTTGAAAATGAAGTCACCTTAGTCCATTTCCTTTTATCGAATGCTTTTTTTCGCGGAGTTACAGTATTTTTTTTTCCTCAATTTTTCTCCAAAAATTATCGACGTTTTAGGTTTATACATTCATTTATCTAATTTTACCTTTACTTCACCTAGCCTCATCATCTCTTTTCAATTTATTATTAGTTTTCATAATTCTCACATTTCTTTTGACATTTTTGTATCACGTGTATACTTTCTTTCCGGCATTTGTCAATCAATTCCTAGTTACTAAATAGTTATAAACTTTTTTTGGTTCATTATGTTTCTTCAGGATTAATGTTGATGTTGAGGTTAAAAAATTAAAAAAAAAACGGTTGAAAATACAGCTTCTTCTTTTTTTTTTTTTTTTTAAATTTTGAGCATGTCAGCTAAGGACGTTACTCAATCCAACGGTATGATAGCATTAATGATTATAAAGGAAAAATATTAGAAATGGAACATACGAATGAAGCTAAGTTAGACTCTACGCGATCTCATTCTACATGAAATTTAAAAGTAACGGGCAATACTGGTATCAAATTTAACAATGGTATAATAATCACCATGACGTTGTAGGGGTAACATATAAGACGAGTGATTTTTGTTTAATTAAAATTTTCAAATTGAGTATGCACATGGTAAATAAAAGAATTCGGAGTATATTTTTCAATGGGATTTTTTCTTTTTTCCCCTTTAATATATATATGTATATATATAAACTTGGAAATTTTGGCCTCGCAAGGGGCTGTACCCCTTGACCTCTCTTGCTTACATTTCTATCTCTTTCTCTTCTATACTTTGTATAAAATGATAAAAATTTACAACGTAATTCTAAATCGGTCCATATGAATATAATAACATAATCACAGAACTCCTATAAAATATAACAAATGTTACATAAAATTGGGACATTTTTCATCACATAAAATTGGGACATTTTTTCTAATGGGGGTAGCCTAAGAATTATGTTGTAATTAATATATACACATATGTAATTGCTGATTATACAGAGAGAGGGACAGATATTACTGGAATCGTAAAATTCGATATGTTAATTTGTGTTGTTTATAGTGAAAAATTGGATATTATAATTGAAATCTTATACAAAAATAAAAAGTTATCATATGTATAAAGACCCACAAATCCCATTGTGAAAATACTTTTCAAAATGAAGTCGGTGACAAGTTGTTTACCTTTTTTTTTTTAAAATAAAAAATCCTGTTTATCTGGCAGATGAATGAAATCTTCAAGAGCCGTGGTTTTATTATTTTGACTTTTGCGCGAAATTCACTAAATAGAGAGGCTCAACTTGGATCATAATTGTTTTGGCAGTACTAATACTCATTAGGCGACAATTTGTAATCCAGTTGAGTGTAATATAAACTATGAAAATCGCATAAATGAATCGAACAATAACTTTAACAATGAACCGATATTTGATTGGAAGCGAAAAATTAATTTCGAAGAATTTAATTAGAATTTCAAAGCTTACGAAACAACTGATCAAAATTGGTTGATTGCAGTTTTAATGAAAATGTCATTGAACACGTTAAGAAAGTACATATTCAGTTAATTCCTTATAAACATATGTATATTCTAACTAGCGTATTTAGAGTACTTTGTAATGCGTTTTAAATGACTGCACAACATGTTAAGCACATACTGCTATTTTAATGAAACCGTTGAAAATGTATAATTCGCCGCAGAAAAAAGTAATTAATTCTGATGTTCCTTCATGTAATGTAAACAGTTTAAAATTACTGTTTTTTTTTTTTTTTTTTTTAAATCGAGAACTTTAATTGTTTTTACGCACAATAATATTTAAAGTTCTTTTATATTCTTTGTCGATGCGGCGAAAGGAGAAAAAAGTACAAAATTTTATTTTGTATTCATTAAAAGTACTTATACTGCGAAAAGAACAAGGAGACGGAAAACGTGCTGATAAAATACACAAAAAAAGCATATAATGATGAAACATGACTGCAATACGGAGAAATACAAATGATAAAAAGGGGGCACCACCAAGAATAAAATGTAGAAACTAGAAAGTTCGATACAAAAAGCTATTAGTCATAAGGCTTCCCCAAAGCAGGCAGTTACCAGCTGACATAATAAAACAGTTAACGTTAAAATGCATGATAGAATTATGGAAAATTTTTAACAAAATATATACGAAGAACGTGCTATACCTCGAGATTTTTACCATTGTAAATTTCGTGATCACACCAAAGAAAAACATTGCACATTATGAACGCGAAACTGTTGCATTTATGAATGGTACACCAAAAATTGTAATAATATAAATCATAAATTCCGGAATAGAAGGAAAGCTAGATACAAGTCTAAACGAAATCCTGTCTGCATTTGTTAAAGGAAAAGGTACAAGAAATGCAATAGTAGCACTACTGAAGATGATAATAAAAAGCAAAAATAGAGAAGTTGTCGTATGTTTCGTAGACTATTTTATCATCTGGATCATAAAAAAAGTCAATTACAAGAATACAGAGTGAAGATTTGAGAATAACAAAGAAGATATATGAACGGAGAATATAAATGCTCCATGGAGAAAGGTGACAAGATCGTTTCGTCGTGACTAACATACGCGCGGAAGATAAAATTAGCTGCTCATAGAGATGGAATGAGTATAAAAATAAATGGGAAACGAACACACTCAGATGTGCTGACGACAAAGTTGTGTATTTGCAAAAGCCGAGAAACAGATGCACAAGTTGTGACTGACAAAATTAATGACGCGGCAATAATCTATGAAGTGGAAATCGGCCCTTCACCAGAACAAAGATTATGAAATTCATGCAAAGTAACAGCGCGAATGTTAGTATATAACTTATAGTCGAGGACGAGTCCCAATTCGGATATCTTGGTTCGTTAATCACAAAATACGGACGAGAATAGGTACGGCAAAGTAGGAACTTATCTCTGTGCAGTGGATAAATGAGTGTAAGGCTAAGGAAAATAATTGCTACTTGTGACTGGTACTACAGCATGCCTATGAAAAATTGGCGCAGAAAACGAGAGGGGGCTATTTGTTTTCGAAATGCGACGCTACTGCGCGAGTCCTGAAAATATTTTAGACACCGACTTCGTAACAGATGCGGCAGTCCCAGATGGGACAGAAGAATGGAATAAAAGGTTGGTCTCGCTGTAATAAAAAAAAGGAAAACAAGCTACATGTCACTTATGATAGGAGACGATGGAGTAGTTATGGTGACCGCGCAAGAGAAAAAATGCAGGAGTGACTAATTAAGGGAATGAGAAGACTGGAAAGCGAGGAATCTACCATACACAGTAATCTAAAAAGTATAATCGCGTCAGTCAGAAACGGATATAGCAATAAAATGACCATGTGACGAAAACGTTTGTCAACTCTTGTTACAGAAGACGCTGCAATAATGACGACGTTGCAATTATAATTAAATGTTTCCTTTTTTTTTTCAATTAATTTATGAATGCTTCGTAAATTAATGATTTTTCAATAACAGTCAAGAAAACTAAAAGGTTACATTATTTTGATTGGTACCGCTTATAACGGCGATACGAAATGACCATAAATTGTTGAACCTCCTTCAGGTCGCTGTAATCGATTTCAAAGAATTAAATTCAATCTTTATATATCTTTTTGTAACGATGAAGTGTCACGGCTAATTTTAATAGTACGCTCGTTATCGTTTTGGAATAATTAAGAACTGCCGATGGTATTTTTTTTGGACTGAAGCCATCACAAATCATTTGTCGAATTTACATGTAATTTATGTCGAATTAATTTTGATTATTTTCGAAACTTATAGATTAATTCGTTCTACTTGTTATAAATTACTTTATATTGGCTCGCCTAACCATAACGTCTAAACTTTTTTTAAATCTTTTACACTTACCATCTTCCCATTTTCGAGATGTCTTATTAATACCACTATCAATGTGTTTTTTTCCCTCTCTGTGAGGGAAACGTTTTATCGGTGGAACTCACGATGTAATTTAATAAATTTTAACGAGTCTTTAAACAGATTTTTAGGACTGCGTTTCTATTTGCTGATAATATTACGCGATATTAGCATTTTTGATATGATTGTTGTTCCAACTTGAATAAATTACGGACACAACTATGTTAGAAAGAAATTATATTCACTTTTAACGTTTCGGACAACTTACACGCTGACCATCATCAGAGGCGAACCCACCTCCTTTTTATGATGGTCAATGTAAGCCGTCCGAAACGTTAAAAGCAAATATAGTTTCTTCGTAACGCAGTCGTGTCCGAAATTTATTTACGATGAGTAATCACACCGTGAAAGCTTTAAACAGTGATTCTTATTCTTCCTTTTTTCTTTTTCGTGCAAATAGGATTATTTTTGTTATATTTATTTTAGGATTAAAATTTCTTATATAAATATAAGGTATATATAATAACGAAAAAGCTAGTAAATATTACAGAATATACATTACGTACTGCTTCTCCAACAGAGTATTATTAATACCGTACTAGCTAATACTAAGAATATGGTACCCAAAATTGTAGGAACTAGAATATTGCTGTTCATGTAAAACGGTCTCGATAGTTCTCCTTTTTTCACCGATTCCGGCGGTGGCGTTTCTTGTAAAAAATAATAATAATACGAAAAAAGATTAATATTAAATAAAAAATAATCGCTTATAAAAAATGACAATAATTTCGAAGTTATACAAAATGGCGATTAATACCTCCTTCTTTGGTTAGTGTGAAAAAATAGAAATCGCCGGAAGAGAAGCCAGCTGTATTGTGACCTTCCACTTGCACGTGGTATTCCGTGGCGGGCAGCAAGTCCGTTATTAGAGTCTTTCGTTGCGGTTTCAGAGAATTCGAAACTGAAATGAAACGTGGAAATTTGTTACAATTTTTTTTCCGACATTTTCAGTCAGAATTATTAGCGAAAAGGGCGTTTTTCGGTCTGCTGAAAAATTTCAGTACACGACGGTAAATAAACGAAAAATATCGCGTTACCTATTATCCAGTCTACGTCATTCTGATGGCGATATTTAATAACAAAGTACAGAATCGGACAGCCGTTATCCGGCCACGTGTACAAATTGAGCAAAACTGAGGTAGAATTGGGCGCTATGAACGAGGAACGTTGCGGTACTCCTGGTTTTTGACCTTGGGTCCGGACCGTCAACATCTGACTAGGCTTCGAAGAACCGAGTTTATTTTGTACTACTAAACTTATCTGGTAAGTGCTTCCACATATTAATCCCTGTAAAATAAGAGTGTCGTTTTCTTTAATTTTACTTTATCTAAAAATAACGAACAACCTCATTTACATTTGTTTTATTTATTCTCTGATCGAGAATTTTTTTTTTTTTTTTGTTTTGTTTTGTTTCTGGGCTCGCCCTTGGCTTTGACTCAACCACTTGAATTTATTGTGCTAGGAAATTCGATTCTGCGGCGATAGGAGACGGAAAGAAAAACGGATTGAAGTAAGCGAATTATTGATGGAGATGGAAAGGAGGATAAAGGAAGCACCGTAAAAAGTCGAAAGGCCAGGAGCCAAGATTTGTTCGCTAATGAGAGCTTAACATTCGAAGAAAACACGGTTTGTGTCTCGCATGCAAAAGGGGAATCAAAGTTGCGGAGCGAACAGAAAGGAAAGAAGCTAAAGAAAACCGAAAGCGTAAAGCGAGGAGAAGAGAACGATTAATTTTTAATCTGATTAAGGAGACAATAGTAGAACGACGACTGAACGGAATGAAAAGAAACAAAGGCTGAGTACTGGGTGCCGGCTGTATAAGAAGATACTGTAAAGCGCGATTAGACAATAATGAAGGGTATCTATCCAACCAAGGTCTGGAATGATTGATTAAGGAAAGGAAGACTAATTCTAAGTCGCAAGCTGGAAAATGGCTAGAGCCGTTGAGGGGGCGGCCGACTGAGCTAGAAAATTTTCCGTGATATTGCCCTCAATGTCAGAGTGACTAGGAATCCGTAGAAAGTTTATAAGAATAGAACGAGATGATAGTAAGTTAGAGATAAGGGAACGAATTGGTAGTATAATACTTGTTACAGGAATGAGTAGGAGGAGAAAAATTTCTTGAAGGACGCTTTTCCAATCGGGAACACTGAGGAAGTTGAAGATCCCGCTAGTTGTAGAGATGAAAGATATTGCATGGAAAATGGAAACTGACTTAGCTGCGAAGATAGATCATAAAGAAGGGAGCTTGAAGTATTCAGAATGACGAGGAGAGGGGAAGGTAAACTCACCGCCTACACCGTTCTCCATTTTAGGTAGCCATCAGTAAATAATACATGAGAAGGAAATGAGGATTCTAGTGTATGAAGAAATTCAGATTTAATTACCTCTCGAGAAGTAGAGTTAGCACGGCGAGGAGCAGAGAGGCCCCCCTGTTTACAGTTTTCCGTCAGTAAGCAGCATTAAATTTGAAATATGATGGAAATAAGAATCATGATAAACCCGAAAGCTGAAAACTAAAGAAAATATAAACAGTCCATTCGCTCTTTTTATTGCCAGCTCAAATATACTTTTGTTTCGATAAAAATTCTTTATTGGAATTTAGAAAAAATTTTCAATCGCAGTGACAACATTTTGTTGTTTGCAGTTGGGTTTTGACGCGCTTTTCTCTTTCATTTTTTCCCCTATTATTTTTCTCACAGAAACATGAATAATGGAGAAAAGTGTTTAATTGGTTTATTTATTTATTTTTTTTTTAATTTTTAAATTTTAAACCAATCGTAGATTAACCAGTTAAAAATAAATGACGTAGTGTAATTTTACGCAGGCAAGCATATTCACCGAGAATCTAGACAATATGCACAGCGCATAAATCAAGAAGTGAACGAAGTATGCAGTTAAACGCGAGGAATGAATAAGTAAAGTGTACTATATTGCGAATAATTTCCAGAAAATTATACCGATTAGATTAAGGAAGTACGGTGATGAAAATAATATAATATCGGATAATCAGTTTGGCTTCCGACCCAAACTAAGTACAACCATTCAATTAACCGAAATCTCCCGCGGAATTAATATATATATATATTACAATCATATTTACTAAATGGAAAATTTTATGTTAAAATAAATGTTTATGAGTCGCCCATGGAGTACACATAATTGCTGGTGTACCGCAAGGGAGCATTTTAGGACCATATTTATTTATAGTATACTTAAGCGACGTACTCAAAATTAAAGGGACTGAAACATATGCAGATGATACTGCGCTTACAGAACAGACACAATAGCAATAGACTACATAAAGCAGCAAATACGATAATAGAATATTTTAAAAAGTGGTAAATTAAAATAAATGGGTAATAAAACAGAAGCTATTTTATTCACTAGACGACGACCGCGTATACGAAAACAAATAGATATCCAGAGTTGTCGTGTAGAACGGAAGGATGAAATCCAATATCTACGGGTCTAACACTTGATGAAAGATTAACGTTTACGAAACTTATTAAAAATAAAGTTATAAAAGCTCAGCAAAAGATTTGTTACCTATACCCCTACTTTAATAGGAACTACCATCTAACATCTCAAAACAAGCTTATTATTTATAGACAAATCATTTTGCCCAAACTATCATATGCAGTAATAATTTCGTCGCCTACCAATTAAATTATTTTTTTCGAGAACTTTAAAGAATTCAAAATCACTGTCTAAGAATAATCCTAAATAAACCACGATACACCAGCGTCAACTCCATGCATGATCACCTAAAAATGCCATGCATTCAAGAAATAATTACAAAAACACGCGGAAATATTTTGACGCATGCAGAGCATCCGACTGAACGTTAGTCATTAATATCGGTGACTATGATTAACCAAAAACACTTAAGTATAGATACAAAAAATATAAACAGAAGGATAAAACACATCCTACTGGGACTTAAATGAGAAATATTTCGTAAGTCTTGTGTGTCTTGGCGACATTATAAGAAAATAAGCGCTATCTATTATAATTACTACTTTTTAGCTATTATAAGTTATTAATTTAGTTTTCTCTCGTATTTAACTATGTAGCTGTGTTTTAGTTTCAGCGCACAATACTTTCATAGATTAAATTATTAATTAATCATTTTATTGTAAGTTTAGTTGTTCATTGCAGGTTTTTTATATTGAAATTTTCCTGCAAATTTAAACCCTGTTGAGTTAACTAATGTTAAGTAAATTATTAACTGACATGCCCATATCCGGTAAGAATTCTCTTTCGGTACGGATAATTATTTCTATTAAATTTCTGTATTGTATTATATATCGAAGGTATACAAAATAAATGTTTTTTCTTTTTTGTTCTTTTCCAGTTATCGTTACAGTTGAAATAAATGGTCGATATATAATAGTCTATGTAATTTAAATTTGCGTACATAATCAAAGTAAAAACAGATTGACTGGGCGCGATAAATTAAATCCGCATATGGTTGAATGATTAAATGGTCGACAGCCGCCGTTTATTACTTATTAGACATATTATGTACACGGAGCGAGAAGGTATCAGCTCAAAGTTATGTTTTGATAATTGTTTTGCAGAACTTAATTTCTCGAGCTGAGCGCTGTTTTAAGCATTACCTGGACGTGTTCTTTACGTCGGCCGCGGGCTTGGTTAATTTGTTATTGGGTTTTTTTTGCCTTGTCTGTAGAAGACAAAGTTCACGTTGATTCATCTCTCTCTAACATTGATTCTCTTCTCAATCCTGTGCATCAATACGATTAATTCTACGACTTTATTTCCTCTGCGCTAACCGCCTCTTCTGCACCGGTTCGTCCCCCTAAAAAGAATCGGCACCTTCTTGCTTCCTCGCTTTGGTGGAACAGCGATTGTTCGGAGGCCATTAGCGACAGTACTTCCTATTTTAGGCTCTTTCGGGCGTGTTCCCCTTTTGAGAACTTCTTAGCTTATAAGAAGGCTAATGCCAAGGCCAGATTTATCCTTAAAAAGGTCAAAAAGAATTCATGGAAAAACTTTTGCTCCTAATTTTCTAGATCCACTCCTATTTCCCAGATTTGGAGAATCGCTAAAGCTTTTCAAGCTCCTCATTCTGAACGTCCTTCATGTTATAACCTTCTTTCCGAAAAAACTTATTTCTTTCATTGATTCTATTGCTTCCGCTTATGTTCCATCTCTCGAAGAAGCACTTACTCCTACATATGTTCATACAGCTCCTGCGCATATTCTTTCTTCTGACTTCAGCATCGGTGAACTCCGTGCCTTTGTGGCTAATTCCTCCAATTCTAGCCCCGGATTAGACTGAATTTCATACCTTGCTCTTAGAAATCTTTCAAACTCTGCACTTAATACTTTTCTGTTAATTTATAATCGTTTCCTATATACTTGCTCAACTCCGCCACCCTCTGGAATTCCTTTATGGTTATCCCGATTCCGAAGAAAAAGCCTAATTCCTTCTGTCTAATATCCTTGGCTTCTTGCTTAAGGAAACTTTTCGAAAACATGATCAATAAACGTCCGGTCTGGTGGCTAGAACATCATAATATACTCCCTGACAGTATGTTTGATTTCCGTCCAGGCCTGGGCTCTATGGACTGTTTATCTTTATTCCTTTCTGACATTTATAAATCTCTTATCCTCAAAAAATTCACTGTTGCTGCGTTCATTGATACCACCTCTGCCTTTGATAACGTCCATTTACCTTCCTTGCAACACAAAATGCTCTCCATTAATATCCCTCTCCACTTCACCTCCCTAGTTATTAATCTTTTTCGTAACAGGATAGTTCACCTTCCTACTCCCTGTTTTAATAATTCCAGGGCGGTTTATCGAGGCCTCCCGCAGGAATCATATCTTAGTTCTACTCTTTTCAATATATATTTTCACAGCCTCGTTATCCTCCGAGTTTCCTCCTCATCGTTATTCTGTGCTGATGATATTCTTATCTATTCACACCCGAAAAATCTACCTCTATGGTTTTCACTAGAGATGCACCGAATATTTGGTTACTATCCGGTATTCGGCTTATCCGGCCCTTTTTTACTATCCGGCCGGATACCGGATAGTAAACTTGGTAGATTTTATAAATGTAATCTAAATAAAGACACAGTTGTAATTGAAGCTTTTTATTATTTTAAACAACTTTAACTTTTTATAACAAATCAATTATTAAAAGTAACTTGGTGATAATACTGATAGTTAAAAAATTTACTTATTTGTAACTAGTGATAGTAATATTAATTAATTTAATATTGGAAATCCACCGAAGGTAAATTATGATGTATAAAAACAAGATTTTCAGCATTTTTAGGAAGCAAACGATTCCTCTTGTTTTCATATATAAGCCCAGCCTCTGAAAACAGTCTCTCACTGTACACACTGCTACATGGGGAAGAGAGATAAATTTGGACAAATTTAACCAAAATCGGAAATTGTTTGGCGTTTGCTGCCCACCATGCGTAAGGGTCACTTTGTCGATCAAGACGAACCATTTTTAAGTAAAAGTCAAGTTCATTGGCTATAGCACTATTATCAGAGTCTTCAGTTTGATTGTTATCTTTGGCAACTTCATTAAAACAGTCCCAAAATGAATCATGAACACTCATGCCACTGTCTACTCTTTTCTTCAATGGAGGTGAATCGCCTCCACTGCTGGATGCATCCTCTTCACTGCAACTCAGTTTTAGACCCTCCAATAAGAGGCTTTGGCGAGCCTTTTCTGCTTGTATTACTCCAAAAAAGTTGGTCTTGAACCTGGGATCCAATAATGTAGCCAGGAAATACTTTGGATTTTCATCAACATGTTCGAAGCGTTGTTGCAATTGAGTTTTCAGGGACGTTAGAAATTGCAATAAGTTAGGGACTTTGCGTGAAGTTTCTTCCTTTTGAATGTACCTCATCAAAACTGCTACATGCGGTATAACTTCTGAAATGCACGACAAACCTGAGCTCGTGATCTTCGTTATTTCCTCGAATGGTTTGAGGAGAATGATGCATTGCTTCATTAAATTCCATTGCTGAGGAGTCAAGTTGCTGAGTTTATTGTGGTCGGCTATATACAGAGAAACAGCGCGTCTCTGTTCTAGCAGCCGCTCTTGTAAATAGTACGTCGAGTTCCAACGTGTACTGATATCTTGTACCAACTGATGTTCCGGTAACTTTAACTCGTTTTGAATTGCCTTCAGTTTCTCTTGTGCTAATCCCGAATGATTAAAATGAGTTACGATGCGCCTTGCAGCATTCAGCATCTCTACTAAATCAGGTTGAGTTTTAAGTGAATCAGTAATGACCCGCTGGAGAGAGTGAATAAAACACCTAGCTGAATCGTATTCAGCCACTTGAACTCCTTTTACCATATTAGCCCCACTATCATGTACAATAATATGTATTTTATTTAATGGAATATTCCACCGTGCAGCAATAATGTTAAGCTCGTTTGCTATGTTATCTCCAGTGTGAGACCCTGAAAAGGGCTTCATTGCCAAAACGCCATGTTGCAGTTTGAAATCTGGAGATATCCAATGGGCGGTGAAGCTCAGAAAACTTTCATTATTGTGGTCACAAGTCCATATATCTGACGTAATGGAAACAGCTGCAGCGTTTAAAATTTTTTCCATAATTTTCTTGGTAATTCGGTCGTATATGTCCGGTATTATTTTTTCAGTCATATAAGTGCGACTGGGCAACTTGTACCTCGGCACCGCTTTTTGCATGAGCCTATTAAATCCAACTCGGTCAACAATGGATAGTGGTTCGTTATCCAACGCGATCATTTCGCCAATCAAATAGTGAAATTCCTGCGATTTCGAATCATTTATCCCCCAATATTGTTTTCGCTCAACAGTTTCAGCTAAAGTCAATTGCTTTTGCAAGGATGGTTGAGAGGCCGCGGTACAAGTACTTGCAGTTGAGCTCGTAGAAATAGCAGGTCCAAC
The DNA here is from genome assembly GCA_039619475.1 of Icerya purchasi. Classification (NCBI taxonomy): domain Eukaryota; kingdom Metazoa; phylum Arthropoda; class Insecta; order Hemiptera; family Monophlebidae; genus Icerya; species Icerya purchasi. The sequence continues at coordinate 369,657,239 of CM077115.1, forward strand.
ATATGAGGACGAACCACCATAAATTTCGCTAAACTCATCAGGATGCTTGGCTTTCAAGTGGTTTTTCATGCACGAGGTTCCAGCTTTCTTTCCCTCTCCGCCACGTGAAACTTTTAGTTTGCAGATTAAACAAATAGCGTATTTAGCTTCTTCTTTGTCTATCTCAAAATAATTCCAAAGCGGAGACCTTCTTGTTGCCATTTTTTATAAACACACTAATGACACAGTAGGTAAATGTTAATTAATACAAAACCACTAAGTATCACACGATAACACCACTAACTTATTTTATTATCTAAAAATACGCGAGCGTACAAACGAAATTGTTTCGTGCTGACTGACACGATAAAACTGTCTCTATTACCAGTGGCGTAGCGTGGGTTTCAGCTTAGAAGAGTCATAAATGTAAGAAAAATATAATTGAATTAATGAAACAAATATCTCTACGTACCAAATACGGATGATCGCTAATTCAAGTTGATTGTATTACAAACTGTTTTAAACTATGTAACTTTGAATTTAAAAAAGCTATTCGAAATAAACGTGGAAGCTATTAACAGAGATGAACCCAAAACAAAGTGTATTGCTTTCATTTAAGAACAAAAACAAAAACAAAAAAAACTAAAACTAAAAAACACATAGGTAACCATTTAACCGACCGATGCGATGTGATATTAAATTACCGACAAAAAAACAACTACTCGTATTATTTTTTCTCCTTTCTTTAAAAATGTCATGAATAAGATTTTTACACATACTGCATAACAGCATTTTAATTTATCCTAGAACAAAAACGAAACATCGAAGACAGACTTTAAAAGAAGATGAGTTTTTTTTGTTTTCATTTTAGCGTAAAAAAAAAGAGCTGCCAAGCATCACCTTCTTTCTGCTGACTATTCTATACTGTTGTATCCATATAGGCGACGCAGATAAATGAATTGGTCTTTTTTTTTTCAAATCGGTGCATATGAATTCTATATTTCGAATTATTGGTTGTACAAAATAAATTTTTATTCGCCGATATTACAGTTTGCCGTCGAACTGAATCAACTTAACTTTTTTAAAGTTTTCAGCTTAAATAAATCAAAATTCATTTCCATTTCGAATTGCCTATTCATATTTGTATTTTTATTATACATCAATGTTATGAAAAAGATTTTCATATTTGTTGTCATATATTTTTACAAAATATTGCGCGGGCGGCGTGGCGGTACGCGACACGCACCTACGAAACTCAAAATGTAGGTATCACACCACCAGCCGAATATTCGGCGGCCGGATACCGAATATTCGGCTGGTGGTTAGGCCGAATATCCGATATCCGGTATCCGGTCAAACAACTATTCGTTGCATCATTACTTATAACCCCGTTCTTTAGTTAATCTTTCCTTGCGCCACCTTCCCATCCCTTTAGTCAATTCCTTCTCTTATCTCGGTATTATACTTAATAGCATCTTATCCTTTCGGCAGCATGTCAGTTATCTGTGTACTTCCGCTCTCAAAATGCGCAATATACTAAAAGCTCTTCCACCCCGTAAATGGGGCGGTGATCCTTATATTTTACTTATGTTATATGGATTAATAATCCTTTCCAAATTTGACTACGGCGCATTCCTGTACGATAGTGCTCCCAAACAATTTCTTCGTAAACTTGATCGCATCCAAAACTCATGTCTTCGTCTCTGTATCGGAGTACTTCACTCCTCTCCAATTCCAGCCATTTTGGAAGAGATTGGATTCCTTCCTCTTTTCATTCGAAGACTCTTATTAGGTGAAAGATTTCTGATTAAGCGCTTTCCTATTACTAATTCGAAACTCCTAAATTCCTATCAATTTATTTCCGATAACTGGCGCTTCTCTTTTCGCAAAATTCCTATATTATCCTCGATCTGTTCTCGGCTTATGCTCTTCTTGCCTTTTGTTCTCCCTTTCACCAAACCACTTTACTTCACTTATAATTTCTTTGAATTCAAACATTCTCCGAAGTTATTTGTTCTCCCTTCGGACATTAAATCTCTTCCTCATCCTGCCGTTCAAAACGAATTCAATCATGTGTTATCCTTATACTTTCCTTCCCATATAATTATCTACATGGATGGTTCGAAGTCTGATGTTGGCGTTGGGGCTGCGTTCATCCCCGCGCTTATCTATTCCGAATCCTTTCGGTTGCCCTCCTTTTCCTCTATTTTTCTTGCCGAAATCCATGGCTATCCTGCAGGCAGTTCTTTTTATATCCTCGACAAATAACATCTCTAGATTCCTTCTATTCTCGGACTCGAAAAGTGTTTTATTGGCTATCTCCTCTCCTTTTACTACTCATGTCACTGATCCCATTGTTCTCCAAATTCGTTTCTTAATTTCTAATTTATTTGCATCCCGTTCTATTGTAATTGATCTACTATGGATTCCTGGTCAAGTTGACTCGTTGTTCAACGTTCCTGTTCAAACTCTCTACTCTCTTTCTTATCGTTCCCACCACGATTTCTGAACCGGATTCTGACCTTTATTCTTTACCAATCCTCGATCTTTTTACCTTTCTGTACGGCCCTTTTTTTCCTCTCTTCCTTGGTTTAATCATTTCCCCTACCTTAGCCATTCGATTATTTCCTCTATAGTTCGCCTGCGGTTCAACCATAGTTTGCTTCCGGCTTCTCCTTTCCGTTTTTCTATTGTTCAATCTCCTTTGTGTCCTTATGACCCTCCGGAGCTCAATTATACCTGCGATGCGAATCACGTTCGAAAGTCCCTTTATTTCCTCTGAACGTGCTGCTCTATATTTTAATCTTCTGCGCCTTGGCCTTCCTACTCCTTATAGTGTCCACTCCATTCTTGCATTTCCCTCTCTCAATGTAGTTCCTTTGTTGGCCTTCTTTATCTCCGTAATTTCTAATCTTTTCCTTATATAATGTACAATTCTTTGCGTTGGGTAAGTTCCACTGTTGACGTGCCCAAAAATTTTTTTTAAAAAAAAAAAAGTTTATGAATTGACATTGCATGTGAATTATTAATTTTATTATGACTTCTTATTTTAAGTGCAACTTTGTTTTTCGATGTTTTATTTTTTGCCATCTTATTTCTGTGAAACACGGGTTTTTATTTTTTTACTTATATTTCAAGAATATCAACGACGCTTCTAATCAGGCAACGAGAATATATTGGGAATGAAATAAAGCGAAGAAATTCATTTGCAATTTATATTTAAACTATTCTTTATTTGTGTGGTTAAATTATGAAATACATTGTTTACAGTATAATTAATTGTATTGGAAAATTACTTTTTTTGTACATTAAAAATCTGATAGAAATAAATAATTCGTGTGCGTGTAAGTTTAAATTCATATAGCTAGTACTGAGAGTAACCGTATTGCGCGATTAATGTTGGTTTGCGCACTTTACATCTGATTTTTATATTTTATTAACGTACAAAGATTTTTTAATTCTGAGTAGTTCTTTAATCACTTGTACATGTTATATTACTAACATAATTAGCATTAATTAATGATGTGACAAAAAGGATTTAGAAGTAAATGTTGTACATATCCTATATAACGTACTGTGTTATAATTAGTATATATACACATTTAGTTTCTCTTTTTTTTTTGTTTTTTTGTGCAATTAGAATATTTTACGATCTACCGAGAAAAAATTAAACCCTCGTACAATTTAATAAAATTCTAAAAATTAACCGACTCCCTAGAAGGAAGTCATGTGGTTAATTAGTCAATTTTCTTTTTTTCAATCAGTAATTTTTTCATTGAAATATTCTTCAGATACAAGGTCTGTAATATGTTTATTTGCTAGTAATGTATTTACCGATTTAAGAATTTCTGTTTGGAAAACATTAATTATTTATAAAATTAGTTAAAACTTATGTAGAGCGGGCAAAATTTCCACAAAAAAGTAATTGATTTACTATTCTAATGATCTTCAATTTTATTAAGAGCACCATAACTGGTCGTTTAGTATTAAAAATTTCTCTGTTTTGTGTTAAAATGTTCTAATGAAAAACACTATTTGCCATTGATTTAACATTTCTCTTATACGTGTACTATTTTCTATCTGCTGTTGGTTAATATATCTCTTCACAATATATATATATATATATATATATATATATATATATATATATACAAAGGGTGGGCCAAAACAACTCCAATTACTCTCCGCATACGGAGTAACGTTATCTGGCGAACAAAATAACTAAACTTGGTTCAAACATCTGTATTTCGGTTCGTATTGCTATAATGGCGCTCATTCCGCGCTTGTTCTGCCAAAAAAAGAATGAACTTCATATTTCACTCAATTTTTGATCGCTAAATAACGCCCATACTCCGCATGGAGAGTAGTTGAAGTTATTTTGCCTCACCCGTCGTATATATATATATATATATATATATATAAACTCGGCCATTTTGGCCTCGCAAGGTGCTGTGCCCCTTGTCCCATTTTACTTACATTTCTGTCTCTTTTTCTTCTATACTTTATATAAAATGATCAAAATTTACAACGTAATTTTAAATCGGTCCATATGAATATAATAACATAATCACAAAAATCCTATAAAATATAACAAAAGTTACATAAAATTGGGATATATTTTTGTGACATTTTTTCTAATGGGGGGTAGCCTAAGAATTACGTTGTAATTAATATATATATGATTCTGTTAAATAGTTCTATTGATGTAATAATTTATTTTTAAATTAAATTAATTAGCATTTTAATTACCTAAACGAATTTTTTCAAGAACAATATTAATAATAACTGTAAAAACTAGTGATAACACCGAAACGAGGCTTTTCTTTTCTGGTGACAATTAAAGATGTACGAAATTTATTTCTTTTTCAACAATAAGTTGTACAACAGTTGCGTCGACACTCGATTTAACAACTTACGGAATTGTCACACATTTTTATTTAATCTGTACCTGCGCCTAGACGAAGAATGAAACAACACCGTTCGACGTTTATTAGAAGAAAGACTTGACGATATGTTAGCTAATTAACAAAAATTAGAATATTACCTTTAATTCGTAACTGGCAATCCTCTTCCTCAGTTGAATTTGATTTTCGCTTCCGTGCAATTTCTTATAGTACATCGTATGTCCAATAATAGGCGAGTCGCCGTTATCTGGTACTTTCCAGTGCATTAAAATGCTGCTAGACGTCGAACTAGACACGTATAATACAGGAGGTCCCGGGGGTACTATAAACAAACTTCACACTATATAGCCGATGTAGGATTAGAAATTGTACGCTACTTATCTAAACAGTAGGATAACGATATTATCTTATCACTGTAACGTGCGTTTCTTGCTAATTTTACTGTGCTTCCTTAGCGTGACCGGTATCACCGCCAGCATTAATGTAAATATTTCATATTTTTAAAATGTTACAACGATATTCGAATTGGCTACATTCAAACGTTCGGTGAAAAAATGGAAAATAATACGCATATCTGAATAAATTGGTTCGGTCGTTTGTTAAGGTTTTTTACAAGCATTTGCTGTAAATTTCGCCTCTTGCATTATTTAAGGATCTAAAATGCTGATTAAACTAAATTGAATTTTGGTTTTTTCCCTTTAATTTCTTCGGGATTCTCGCTTATTCAAATCGCTGCTTCTTAGTTGGTCAATTTAAATTAGCAACGAATGATTGAGGACAAAGCGACTGCATAGAAATATTAGACAATAAATATCGATCATAAAAATTACACAGTTAAAGAAGTCAGTACAAAACATCAAGTTTTCGTTGTTTAGTATACAATTCCCGGGCTTGATAACGACCGGTCATAGCGTGTGAATAAATAATTTTAATTCTCACGAAAAAAAGGCCTATTTAATGTGCTAAAAGAAAAAATGTTTGCTCTTTTCTCTTCCGAAAGCGTAAGTTTTATTTTTTTACGTACAAAATGCGGCTTCGTTAATCAGTCAATGAACTTTTATTCTAAATGTGTGTTTTTTGGCAGTTCAAAGTGTGCAGTGCGAAGATAGGAATTTACTTCATGTATCGTATTAACAACCCAGAGCAAGTGGGAAAAAATTGTTTTCCAAACAAATAAACGTTTTTGTTATGAACTTCGGCAAACTTTAAGCCAACAAGGGTCAAAAAAGGATTATGTAAAGATTTAAATTTTTACTTTTCATTCAATTTTCGGAAGTTACCGCCGGGAGTGATTATAAGTTTTTGTTTTGCATAATTTAGAATGAAATAGATGGCTGCTCTTTTCCTGGTCTTATCGGTTCCGTTGGGCTTAGTACACTGTGACCATAACTTGTCTGCCGAGGGCATGAATTCGCTTTATGTTATGCACCGTAAAATTAAAACGATGTATTATAATAGTTCTATTACGGAATATTATAATTTGTACTTTAAAAGATCCTACGTGTTAAAGAAACGTTTGACTTTATAGATAATTTAGTGAAAAATTGTAAAGTTGGAACAGAAAGTTCTCTTTAGTTGCGCACGATTAACTGGGAAATTTTTCATTTCTTTTAAAGTTTAAAATTTTCTCATTACATAAATATATAATACATAAAAAACATATATAGCACTTGGGTGCTTGCGTACACACACACATATATATGTATATATATTATAGATGGGTTGTTCTTTAAGTAATGCTACACTGAAATCTTTAGAACGAAATAATCATATGACGTGTTGTACGTTGTCGTTGTAGGTGGGAACCTGGTAACGTTATAATTGGAATTCTGGCATGGTTTAAAATTTCTGTTACTTAATGGTGTAGCGGCTATGGGATAGAAATAACTAAAAAGTAGCGGAATTTAAATGAATTCAGTTGAATATCAAATGAAATATTTTAAAGGATTTTTTCCGTTCTTTCTCTTCTTCATCTTATCGAAAACAGGAAATATCAGTTGCCAGCAAACACTAGTCATAATGAAAAGTAATTGTAAACGAGTCCCCCAGCTAACGTTACTAAGGAGCAGCGGCTTTTGGTCGAAGTCGAGCATTCGGATTACCCGCTTGAAAGCGTTCTTCTTTTCTCTAATATAAGTTTCCTCATACTCTTGGCAAAGCGTTGGGGATTGCGGAATTGACCTTTTCATAATGTACTAAGCCTGAAGGATCTGAAGAGAATACTGGGCTAATGCCTTTCTCTATTTTCGTATATTTCTATAATATGCAACTATTATAGGTTGAATAAATATTTGGAAGCAACCGGAGCCCGCTACGGGAATTGCTAGCTAAGCAGCTTAACCACCGGGTTAGCGCGCTATCTACCGTATTTACTCACTCGCGTATTTTACGCACTTTTTTACCGTTTTTAACCTGCCAAAAAAGGGGATGCGTAAATTTCGCGGGAAATCAGATCAACCTGCATTTTGCGGGTTATACATAGCAGGTGTGTATTTCAAAATTACCTCTTACCTAAACAAAACACTCATTAAGTGAAACTGAACCTTTATTTCGAACCAAATATATTTATACAATAATAGGTAATTACATTACGCTAATTTACTTCTAAGTTATGAGACATTGTCTAGTAATGTTGAACCTATTAATGTATTTTAATAACAAAAGTATGGTTTATATTATTTTTCCAAAAAAAATGTGTGTAAAAATTAGGGCGCGTAAATTGCGCGAGTAAACACGGTATATCTAATACACATAATATATACAAGGGCGTCGCCAGCCGATGGGCCAGAGGGGGGCAAGATGAGTTTCCAGCCGCCGGGGGGGGGGGGCAAGATGATAGAAAAAGGATATGAGTTATAGAAAAAATAAAATTTATAAGTTGTAAAGGCTTAATATTTTATTAAACAAGAATAAAATCTTAATTAAAACATAATTTTCGTTGGTTTCTGGCAAATTATTCATGATTACGCGCCTATGAATACTCATTATGGCCAGTTGATTAAAAAGTTTCAAGGCTCTAGGGGGGCAGCTGCCCCCCGTCCCCCGCTGGCGACGCCCATGAATATATATATATAAAAGTTTATCTAGGTTAATATGTAACGCTACTTTAAAAGCAATGTTAATTTATTTATTATAATAAGACGTTATTGAAATAGACATCATAGGGAGAGGGGAGATCGAACAGCGAGAACAAAGCAAGTTTTTAGCAAACTTTAGCAATCTCGTATCGTGTCGAGACTCGTCGTGGTTGCGTAACGCCACAAAAATCGTCCAAGTTAAAATCAAACATAACTGAAAATCACCTTGAACAATTAGCTGATAAGTAATCGCATCGGAGCCTAATTTATTTTGAGCAGTGCAAGTGTAATTATTCGAATCGGTTCTCTGTAGCGAATTGAGCGTAAACTCTCCGTTATTACTTTGCTGACTATTTCGCTGTGTAATTGGATACTCCCCGCGGAGCCACTGCCACCTTGGAGCCGGATTTCCGACTGCGTTGCACGGTAGCACTACTACACTGTGCCACGGTCTAACAACTTTCACTCCGAAAGAGGATATTCGAGCGGGCACTAATGAAATGCAAAAAACATGAAAATTAGATTACATGTGGCGTGCTTAATAAAAATAATAAAAATTATAATCACAGTAAAATATTTAGTACAAGTGAGTATGTTAGAAACGTTTTCGAGAATGTCTCATCAACGGTTAGAAAAAGGAAAACCAAAAATATATCAGTAAAAAGAAATTTAGATCATTGGAATTTGAAGCACGCCTGAATTATCTCATACCTTTAATTAGAAAAGAGAAAACGAAAGAAATAGTAGCAAAGATAAACCCAAAATACATAGTCCGAATCTGAATAAGGTCTATATTTTTTTCCTCTTTTCTAGCTGAAGGCATTCTCAAAAATGTTTCTAGAATGTTTATTTTTTATTATTCCGGTTTTTCGTTATTACGTTTATAATTTTAACTATTTTTTTTTTTTATTATAAGTTAGATCCGATGTGCTTACTTTGTGAGCAAATGTATAATCAACAAAAAAGCGTAGAATCGATAGGTAAAATAGTTTTTTTCTTTTTTTCTTCTCAGGAGGCTCATCAACTAGCAACTTTTGTTCAGAAACAGTAATAAGGCAAAAGAGAATTGGTTGTATTTTAAGTTGATCAGATTGATCAGTGCCGTAATTCAATGTATCGAATGGAGGGAGGAAGTTATTAAAAAACGAAAATGGTAGAAATTTAGTCGAGAATAGTTAAAATGTAGGCGAATAATGGAGACAGCAATAGATGAAACGGTGGATTAGGAGGATTTAGGTTGAAGAAACAGATAAAAAGATTGATTATAAGAAAAGGAAGAAGCGACGGTATCGAACACCGAAATCTGAGATGAAAACTTTTACGCAATGTTAAGAGGTTAGAAAATGGCATTTTTAAGAAACAAAAAAAGCATAGAAAAGTAGTAGCCGAAGTTAAATAATAAATCGCTTTATTGCCGAGGATGCCAAAATGCAGAAAATCAATGTAAACGGAGCAGAGGTAAGCTATCATTAATTACGGTTTAACTTTATAAGAGCGACACTTGTTTATTGCACTGCATTCTCAGATTGTAAATTCTGTTTCTAACTATTAGAACATTTTTATGTAATAGTTTCATCAATTCTTAATTTTTACGCTATCACGTGTTACGTCTATGTCAATCCACTGCTGGCTGTAGGAATTCCCTGCTGGGATAAATTTACCTTCGCACAAGAGATGCATTTTACACCTGTTGCCGGGGTTTCATGACAATTGTCATATGCAACGTTAATGTAGACGCAAAACTACACTTTGTATTGATTAGTAAATGTTTGATTTATCGCGACACAACTGCAGTGCCCCGTGTGCGTCTGTCTACTATATATCAACTACCGCGCATATGTACGTGTGATGGTTTGCCATTGCCCACCACACGACCATTAGTGATTATTTAATTTTTAATCATTTCTGTAATCATTTTTTGTTGTCAGTGTTCTCGTAACTAGGCTATCGCGAAGGCTTATATAGTATATTGTAGTGGGAATTAATAGTCAGACGGGACCGGACGGAGTTATCAATTTCGAAAGAATCGGTTACGTAAGGGAACATACACAGTTATAAATGTGTAGTATGCGAACGAGAGGGGAGCCTTCATCGTCGAATAATTCGAAGTTCCTTTTAGCGGGAAAAGAAATGTGGTTCTTGGCACAAAGCTTTTGTATCTAATTTACCTTTATCGTTTGTTGAATGCGATGCAACTTTTGAGCTTTGTCCTTCGCCGATTTTTGTCACTGCTGTGACCCAGAACTGATACTCGACTTGTGGTCGTAAGTTTTTCATTTCGTAAACGGTTAAGTGACTGGGTAAATTTCTTTTCTCGTGATCTAATTCCTCCCTTCCGTTCACAATTCTAAAAATTAAATAACTTTTAACACTTAATCATAATTAATACCCAGTAAAAAAGTTCACTAAACAAGTTCGAAAAAAAAAAATAGCACAAACAAAAAGGAACAGTTTATTTATCGAGTTAAATATTGAGAAAAAAAATTCTTTTAAGCACACGATAGTACAATGTTTTCTAATGATAAATCAAATTACCTGGTATACAAATTATATTTGAGTATGATACCATTTGGTTCGTACGGTTCCAACCACGAGACAAGTAACGCTTTTGGAGCATTAACTATAACTTTAATATCTTCCGGTGGACCTGGAGCTTGAAATTTAAAATGTAACAATAAAATATAAGGTATAAGCGAGTAGAGTTATTAACGTTATGAAATTTACGAAATAAACCGATTATAACGCGCTTCAGTTGGTATTTTGAAGATACATTTTAAAATCTGAATAAATGTTACGAAATAACTGAACTGGTTAAATTTTATGTATATAATGAAAGGTTGTTAAAAGTCGTTGAAAGTTTAGTACGGTCTTAAAAACTCAAACATTCCTTTAATTAGAGATGTGACAAGTACGTTAGAGCGAAAAGTTTCAAATAATTTTAAAATAGAGATACTGGATACATATGTGCGTTCTGTACGGAACTGCCTGGTACACTGCTAAAACTGTCTGTTGCAGGAAGATATACATAATAGTAAAGAGTGACTGATGTTTGGATCAGGAAATGTATGCAGACAGATAGAAAAAGTTGGTTATTTACTTTTGGAAATTAATGTGTTTTGATTATTGTCGATGTTACAGAATTAAGATAAATGATGGATCGGGTAATATCTTCAGTTTGTGCACGGTTCCGGTTGGTATCTTTTCTTAAATTCGGGTTTCCTCAGTTTCGCGGTTAACACGATAATTTACGCCGTTCAGGCTGAATAATTATTTTTCATCATAGAGATAAAAGCTCGATGGGAAGACCAACACCCGGCGTGCACTCGTCATTGCTCTTTTTACATGGCTCTGAATCTTCAAGCACTGCAAATGATCGACGGAGCGGCTGACTACCGCGAATGCAACTAAAGAAAAAAGGTCTGCATTTCTGTCACGGATGTTACACAAGCGCACCAGATACCTTAGCCGGCCTACGTGGGATGCTGATGCTATAATAACCGGCCATAAGTTAGTATTGCAGCGTAAGCTGCGGTGGACTTCAGCTGTCTGTTCGAGACCTTCTACTATGAACTTGTGATAACATTAGGGAATATAATCTCTGTGGCCGTCAACAGGGGGCACTGATCACCGACAGTAGCCTGTTCGTCAATGTTTATTCGGGCGACGTGAACGTACTGACAGCTTAGGAACAATACTAATGTTTTACAGTATGACCATGTGGAACTGTCCGGTTCAGCGATCCGCCTACAATAGGTCAGGCTATCGCCAATGTTTTGTCAGCGGCGCTATTGCTTCTATTAAGATCAAATTTATAAGTGAACCAACCTGTGAAACTACAACTGATAAAAAAATTACGGCTATAATTTAATAAGTGATAATTACCATCTTCTTCTGTAGTGCAGTAAATTGGTTTACTGTAGATACCGTCTCCAATTCGCGTGTACGCCAGTACTTCAATACTGTAATTTGTGAATTTGTACAAATTCGAAATCACTGTGGTAAGTGAAGTGGCTTGGTGCGGTCCGTAATCATCTATACCTTTAGTAAGAATTTAAAAACATCGAATATACAAAATGCATATATTTATACATATACGCATACATACACACACACGGACACACAATATATATATATATATATATATAAACTCGGCCATTTTGGCCCCGGAAGGGGCTGTGCCCCTTGACCCCTCTTGCGTTCATTTATGTCTCTTTCTCTTTTATACTTTGTATAAAATTATCAAAATTTACAACGTAATTCTTACTGGCATCAACACAAAAAGAAAAACAAAACATAATCACAAAAATCCTATCCTAGCATTTAACTTTCATTATATAAAATTAAGATATTGTTTCATTACATTTTTCGTTACATATTTCGTTACATAAAATTGCGACATTTTTTAAATAACAATAACAAAAATCCTATAAAATATAACGAACGTTACATAAAATTTGACATTTTATTCGAATGGGGGGGGGGTAGCCTAAGAATTATGTTGTAATTAATATAAATGCGAGTGTGCACGCATAATATATTTTACACGTATACACATATATGCATGAAACCCGATCTTTTGGACCTTGCCATGAAGTTTTCTATAATATTTATCAAAAAAAATATAAAAAAAATTACAGATTGCATAGCAGATTATTTTAAAACTTAGTAGGAAAGATGGATAAAATCAACTTTTGTAACCATACCAAAAAAGAGTAACGCGAGCCGATGTGATGATTACCGTTTAATTAGTTTGATGTTACACGCCCTGAAAACTTTTCTCCAGATAATTCACACAGGAATATATAAGCGTTGCAAAGACCAAATAAGTAATACCCAGTTTGGCTTTAGAAATGGAATGGGCACTCGGGAAGCATTATTTGCAATACGTACAATAACACAACGCTGTCGAGATGTCGACGTTAATGTCTATGTATGTGCTATTGACTAGCAGAAAGCGTTCGATTGCGTGAACCATGATAAACTGATGAAGATTTTAAAGAACACACCTGCAGACAAGAATGATCTCAGGATAATTAGTAATCTGTACTGGAATCAAACAGTCGAAATCCGTGTAGAAAACGCATTATCAGCAGAAGCAGCCATTAAGAAAGGAGTACGTCAAGGCTGTGTCATGTCTCCTCTTCTTTTTAATATTTATGCGGAGGCTATATTCCATGAGGCACTTGAAGAAGATGAAGGCGGACTGAAAATTAACGGCAACCTTCGATATGCTGATGACAGCTTAATATTGGCAGACAGTAATAAGGAACTCCAGCGCATTTTAGATAAGATCGTGGAAAAAAGTGCTGCATACGGTTTAAAAACGAACACATCTAAGACAAATTGTATTCTCGAAGAAGCCAATTAAATGTTCAATCAAAATAAACGGTGAAGAAATTGAACAAGTTCCACGCATATCAAATATCCGGGAAGTATACTTGAAGAAAATTGCACTTCCAAACCTGAGATACGTAGCAGGATTGAGCAGGCGAGAGGAGCGCTAATAAGAATGAAGAACCTATTCACGCGTCAAGAACTGAAACTGGAACTCAGAATCAGACTCCTGAGATGCTACGTTTTCTCCAATCTAATATTTAGTTGTGAGTGCTGGACACTAGACTCAACATTAGAAAAAAAAAAAATCAGCGCTTTTGAGATGTACTGCTACCGACGTGTCCTGAAAGTACCATGGACGCAAAAAGTAAAGAATATTGAAATACTTAATAGACTGGGAAAGAACCTTGAACTACTACGAACCATCAAAAAACGGAAACTACAATAGTTAGGACATATCTTAAGAGGATTTAGGCATACCACTCTAAAAATACTACTTGAGGGTAAAATTGCCGGGAAGAGATCGAGAGGTAGACGTCAAATTTCATTGATGGATAATCTTAACAACTGGTTCAACTGTTCCTCATTAGAACTTTTCCGAACAGCTGTTGATAGAAATAAATTCCAATTGTGGATCGCCAACCTTCGAGACGGAGGCGGTGGATGAAGAAGAAGAAGTAGGAAAGGTTTTTCTAACAGTTTTGGAATGGATATGTCTAAGGCTGGGTTCAATCTAAACTTTTTTCGTCACGAAGAAATGTCACGAAAATTTTATAATGATTTTCACTTACAATCAATCGGTAACAAGGGAAGAAGTATCTTATTTATATTTCCCGTAATAAAATCGATAGTTTGATTTCATGTTTTGCTAAAATAAAGCACATAATCTTATTACACTTTGCACATCACCCGAAAGACGTATCCGTGTCACTATGTACTTTTGTATGAAAGGTACAGAGATATTGGTTTTCATGAACTTTTTTTTTCACGTTATCTCTTGCGCTAGAATGACATTTTTAATACATATATATATATATATTCATTAAGGATATGCATGTGTACATAATAACATGCGAGGAGATAATCTTGTTAATGTGTATACATTTACACATGTTTATAAGCATTTACTAATAATAATTGGCCGATATTATTTTTGTTACTTTTAGAAGGTATGCGTATAGGAACTATTGATTTCGATAAATTAATAATTAAAAGGGAAAAAATCACTCGAGAATACAGAAACCACTTTGAATTAAGGGAATTTAACAATTTCATATCAGTAAAAATAATCAGATAGAGAACGAAACATAAGAAATCCCCAATTTATGCGGCCAGAATTAATATAATAAATGAAGGAACATACAGTAGTTGCGGAGTATACAATAGACCATATTATTTGGCAGTGTAAATTATGCGAACAAGGCAGAGACACACTTAGAACGAAACTTCGGGAAATCTATTAGGGCTGTATACTTTTCTCCAGTGATTGTAATTCAGATAGGGCGGGACCGGTCGGTCTACAAATCTACCATTACCGATATATAAATTTAGAAAGTATCACAAAGTAGAAGTACAAAAACTAAAAGCTAGAAAGATGTATAAAAGAAATAAATGATCTTCGTAATTTGTTGAACGGAAAAAAATATTGGCTTCATGGCAAAAGGTGAGCCAAAAGTGAGAAAAAAAAACTTGGAAAGGAAGTTTGCGATAAACACGGAAGTAGAAGGATCAGATATTACGTTTGTCGGATAATCAGCATAAAATAGAAGGAAACAGTATGAAATGATTGGAAATATGACACGCTGCCATGATCGTTTGCGACCATGTAAATGGTAGTTTGCTTTAAGAAAATCGTTGTACGTACCGTCATCCAGCGCATCGTATTGTATTTTGTAGCCTTGAATAAGGCCGTTGCAGTGTGCCGCGGGCGGCGGTTTCCAGCTTATCTGCAACGACTGAGATCCAAGTGCCGTGCAGAGTACATTGGTTGGCGGCATGCTCGGAACTGGAAATATACAGTGAATTATTTCATTACTCCACTTAACGTGTTTTTTTATACCGTCTAAAACATGTTTAAAACACTGCTATTACCGTCTTCCATTGTCTGCCCCAGTATCGGATTCGACAGAGGTCCTGAGCCAACTTGGTTGAATGCTTGTACGACGAACAAATACCGCGTGTATTTCATTAAATTTTGAATTATCAGTTCCTCGTCACCTTCTCCGCTACTTGAGATCTTGGTCATATTGTAATTTGTTCCTCCTGAACTAATGGGAAGGAATAGAAATAGAATATTAGTTCGATTTTGCAAAATATAAACAGAATTTGACATAATCAAACCAGAGCAAACAGCAGATGTAACAAATGCGACACAGAATTCTACGCGTTCGAATGATATTTAAATATGAAAACATCTTATTTTCTTTAGCAGTTTATCAATTCCGATCACTTTGAAGTTTTCAAAGAAAAAAAAAAACAAAACAGATCGCTCGGAGGAGCTGATGACTGCTTTTAAATCTCACCCTGTCTGTTCTGCATCCTCTCGTAGCAGTAGCAGTAACATTTCTAGATAATGATGATGACGGCGAGATTAATTGAAGTATATGATATTAGCAACAAGGTAAAATTATAAGTAAAAAGAACGGTTGCAAAGCGGAAGTCGTTGTTATTTTATCGATATAAGTACAAATAAGATGTTTGCATAGAAGAAGTGTAAACTGTAGTGAAGGCCGCTTTTAAATTTCTCAATTTTTTAAGATGACCCACATTTAGCGATATTTTATAATCATTATCCGCAGATTTTAGTTTTATCGATAAAAGTTAAGGAACATTTAATGCACTGGAATACAAGTAAGTTTTTATACTTTTTTGCAACTTGAGAAAGTTCACTTTCGAAACCGATCAAACGGTGACGTGCTGAGCATGAGGGCAGCAGAGGTGCTCGTTTCTGAGTGTTAAATTGGAGACTGATAAATGTAAGTTTATGTGTGTTTGTGCGACATCTTCGAGAAGCGGAAAAATTAATTACCCGAATCATTTGTAAAATCTCGGAATTGCATTGCAAACAAGGAATCATTACAGTTACGTATGATTCGGTTTAACCGCAGAAAATGCTAGTAAGACATCTGCAAACTTTTTAAAAATACGAAAAACACGTATAAAATGATACCGGTTTTAATGAAATAAATTTCGAAGTAATTTTTTACTGAATCTACTGTACTTTTTTTAATACCAAACGCGATTGACTTAAAATATTATTAATTTATCATAGAAACATAAGTTGAAAAAAATATAATTGTTAAAGATACAACATATTAAAAAATATTATCGATGTTAATTATTAGGTTATGTTTGTGATGCGAATCACGTGCTCTTCGAGTGTTCTGGTTTATCTCGCGAACGCGAGTCACTTTATTATCATCTTTTAAAGCCTGGTCTTCCTTCTTCTTTCAACGCCTCTTATGTTTTTTCTCTACCTATTCTCTCAGTTGTTCCTGTTCCAGAGGTGTTCCTTGATTTCATTATCGATAAAATAAAAATATAATTTCTACTCTGTTTCATGCATCTATTCCATTTTTCTGGGCTAATGCTCTCCGGAAGCAAACCCAAGGGGGGTGTAAAAAAAAGATTATCAGGTATAAATATAGATTTGAATAAAGATAATGAATCTTATTGAAAAGTAAATAAATACACTTTAAAACCACAAAATTGTTATTTAATTATTTAAAATAAAACACCGACTAGTTTCGGATAGTATTATCCATCTTCATGGTGTATATATATATATACAAACCACCGCAACTGGCGATTTACCATCAACAAAACTCCAATAATATCTCTCATTTCCAGCCGGCTCTCTCAATTTTTTCCATACATTTATTCATACGAAAAGTTGCCATTGCAATTCAATTCATATCCTCTACGAGTGGGGTTCACAAATTCCCGATTTTTTCTCATTCCAAAGGCGTTCTTCAAACCATCTCCTCTCCTCCTTCTCATAATTCTGACGATATCATCCTCTCTATTCGATCTCTTGTCTCCTCTTTGTTCCCGTTCCGCTTCATTCTCATAGACTTTCTATGGGTCCCTAGTCATTCCAATATTGAAGGCAATGACTCAGCTGACTCTTTAGCTCGCTCAGCCGCCCATATTGGTCCTTTCCTCGACTCTTTCCGTTCCTCAGACATTCTTTCTCTATCGCGTTCTAATCATTCTAGACTTTGGTCTGACATGTATCCATCTTTATTCTCAAATCGCTTTTCACAGTACCGTCTTATTCAACCGGTTCCTAGTTTCCTGCCTTGGTTTCAATCTATTCCTACCTGTCGCCGTTCCACTGTTGTTTAGTTAATTAGGCTTTCTCTACTCCCCTCTTCTCGCTTTCGATTCGCTTTGTCCCCTTCTCCTTTTTGCTCTCTTCACGCTTCTGAGCCTTCTTGTATTTGTGATTCAAATCACATCCTATTCGAATGTTCTGCACTCTCTAACGAACGCTCCTTTCTTTACGCCCAACTTCTAGTTTTGGGTCTTCTTACTCCCTTTAACGCTACCTATATTCTTTCCTTCCCATTGCCTTCATTTATTTCATTGCTGCTGTCCTTTTTCTTTTCCATTTCTGACCGCATGGCTATTTAGTTATAATTCTTAATTTTTCATGTTGTTGGGTCAAGGCCGCTGGCGCGCCCAGGGTAGGGAAAAAAATATACTTTTCTTTCAATTTTTACACACACTACATCCTATTAATTGCTTATTCTTAACTTGCCCTACCAAACCTTTCTTTCATCGTGTTGTCAAATCAGAGTTTTTATATACTTTTGGCTCCTTTTTTCCCTAATAATTTTGCGATCTTCACCGACTGTTCCAATGGACCGAATGGAGTTGGTTCAGCCTTCTTTTGTTCTTCCTTAAATTATTCTGAAACCTTTAAACTCCCTTCATTCTGTTCAGTTTTCTATGCCGAGTCTACTGCTATCTTGCATGCCGTTCTTTTTGTTGCTTCTTTCCTAGTTTCGCATGAAGTCCTTATTATTTCAGATTCCCACAGTGTCCTTCAAGCCATCTCCTCTTCTTTTCCTTCTTCCTCTGTTGATTACATAATCCTTCTCATACGCTCTCTTATCCACAACATTTTCCTTTCTCACTCTATCCAAATTGACCTACTGTGAATTCCTGGGCACTTTGGAATCGAGGGTAACGAGTCGGCTGATACACTAGCTCGTTCATCCTCTTCTACCGGTGAATTCCTCGTCGTCTTTTCATCTCATAATATTAATCTCCTCTCCACTTCAGCTCATTCCAAACTATGGTTAAATTCGTATTCCTCCTCATTCTCAAATCCGGATTCCTTCTATCTCCTTATCCAGCCTAATCTACCGTCTTACCCATAGTTTTTCAATTTTCCCTCCATACGGCGTTCAACTCTCTCTGCAATCTGTCGCCTACGCTTTGGGCACAGTTTGCTTCCTGCTTTCTTATTTCGCTTCTCTCTAGTCTCCTCTCCTCTCTATCACCTACACTCTTCCTCTCACAACTTTGTTTGAGTGCATCTGTATCGCTTCCGAACGTCCTTCCTTTTACTCTTCTCTTCTGTTAATTGATCTTCCAACTCCGTATTGTGCATCTTTTGTTCTCTCCTTTGCCATCACCCTCGGTCATTCCAGCACTTGAGTCTTTCCTATCCTTGATTCCGCTTCTCATCCTTTTCCCTTTTCTTGGACCAATGCCTTTTTTTTAACTAACCCAACAAAATAATAATAAAAAAAAATAAAAAAATAGAATTATCATAATATCTTTATGTATATAACTGTGAAATAAATTACTTTTTATCAGATAATTGCCTTTTTTTACTTCTTAGTGTACTTTTATTAAATTTTTAGAATAAACCTTGAAGTAGTTTTTTTAACTATTTTCCAACCTAAGGATTATTATTAAGTCAAAATATATTAATAGAACCTGCTTTAATTTAATGCTTGAGTTTTTCCAAATTTATTTATAGATAAGGCTTTATCTTAACTTCCGGAACGAAGTTCCTTATGGCAGGTTGCAACGACTGGAGCTAGGCCAAAAAAAAATAATCGAGCGTTAAAAATCCAGCATTAAAAATCCAGCGTTATATCCGACTGTTATGAAAAATATAGCAGAGATATAGGTGTGCGAATGAGCGAGTGGGGGAAGGAGAAAAAATAAAAATAAATGGCACTTTGAAATTTTATTTTTAATTATTTAATTATACATCGATTTCTTTTATCGAGTTAAACGCTCGTCGACACATTATCTTATGTACGTTCCAATATTAAACACGTAAGTTTAAATTTTTGATGTTTTCTGTTAGCAACATTCTATTCTTTTAATTTTACCTCGTCTTTAACTTCGCCAAGTAGAAGTAGCGTGGCTTTTCTTTTAATCTATTATTTTATCGTAGCGATAGCCTAGTTGTTAGAGCGCTTGACTTCCGATATGGCGGTCACGGGTTCGATCCCGAGCGACGACAAACTTATTACAAGAATTAAATAAATAAATAATCGCTAATAGTCACGTGGAAGGCAACGGCAAACCACCACGTACAACATCATATGCGCGCTAGGTCAGTACACAGCAGACCCACACCGGACGGACTGCACTTGTAGCGCGATAACAAGCGGCTTCAATCAGTCCCGAATGTAGTCTTGCGTGTGTAAACCTGCGTTGCATATTACAATTGCCTGGTACACAATCTATATCGGTACAGCTAAATGTACGAATAGGTTGCGCCAACGCGCTATGTAGCGTACGGCACTTGAGAGAGAGATACTTTATGAGTAACTTTATAGCTAATATCTACGAAAAAGCGAAAGAAAATTCGTTCCAACCAGCTGTCCCTAGACAACACCTCTTTTTTTTTTTTTTTTCCATTAAATGGCTAGGAAACTATTTTAACTTTGATTTTGTTATTTTGAGGGGTTATTGTGATCTGATTATACAAACTTTTTTCGAATTCAACGGTCGGCGTTTACAAAAGAAATTAATAGGCGCCCGTTTTCAAAAAAGAATAAAATAAGAAACAAACCGAAATGCAGAAAGTGAATTATTATGCCAGCGGGAGACGCGTGTTTAATGAGAATTTAAATTTCTTATGATGAACAAAGTGAATTTGAAATCGCTGCATTTTCGCAATCCCTTTGAAGGAAAACTTTTTGAGTGCCGGCGCTCACAATGCTTGACGGATAGGGAAAAAAATCCTCCTCCCTGTGCTGCACTACTATGGCCGCATCTGTGTTAACAGTGCTCATCAGTGTTTGATGGCGGAGGCAAGAAAGGAAATCGATTTAGCATTTCTCTAGTTCAGTTGTGTAAAAAAGGTCGGCGAAAAATAGAAAAAAGGATACACCATTCTACACTATGGTCATATCTATAACAATAAAGTTCACAATGCGACGGGTAGGAAAAGGAAGGAATTCGATCTAGTATTATGAGGCTGCTCTTACATCAGCAGTAAACGAACTGCATGACAGAGAGTTGAAAAAAGAAACACTGCAGAGCACTACGACTGCGTTTGCATGAACAATGTTCGTAGCAAGTGGCATATGATTGATTATTATTTATCTTGCAGTTAAAGGACTTGGAAACAATTGTTGCTGATTAGAAGGTAGAATAAAGATAATAATTAAATTGGTAATTAGATAAGATTTCAAGCAATGATTTGGAAAGTAGAACGAGAAATATATTGTCGGTTTAAAAGAATCTGATTAGTGGGTGGAAATATAGGGCGAAAGCAGAACGGTTAACAGATAGAAGGAGACCGCTCCTATAGGTGGTTATGGAAGATGGTTGCGTGCCTCATTCGTAATCGATTTATTGTTCCAAATAATTTGCAAGTTATTCTATTAGTTGGACAACAAGGTTTGGTCGAAGGTTTAATTTTTTCTGAGGAAGCCAGGCTGCATCTCGCTTTGCGTGAATTCGCAGTTTTAAGGGAGAGTTAAGATCAGAAGGAAGAAGGTTGTTTTTGGCTATAGCGAAGTAAAGTGTGGATTTTGCATCAGGAATTCCTGCACGTCATGGGAAATGTAACGTGGCAGTCGGTAAGTTAGAATAGGGGAACTGCATGTCTGATATTTAGAGCAAACGTTTTTCTGCCGTTGCAATTTTTCCAGGGTGAGATTGAAAAAATAGTCCTTTGTCAATCAAGGAATCGTATTGTATAGCTCGAAATGAAGATATTTAAGCAGTGGTTATTCATACGGCCGAACTGAATTTCATCATTAACTGAATGTGCGCGTGTGGATGGGAATGGTTTATTCCAAAGAAGGGCTTTGAAAGTGTATTTTATGGTGAAGATCGGACAACTATTAATGAGTCGGGAAATTTGCTTCTGGGGGTAATTCGATACAGTGTTTAGCGAAACGTATTGGTTGCAGGTTTTTTTATTTTTACAGTGGGAGCAGAGTAGGGTCGTCACTTACTTTGGATATTGTTTTCAAAGAGTAGATTTAGGATTTTAGTGGATTCCCAAGAAGGTTAGACAGGAATTGAGAGGTACAAGTGGACGTGTGAAAAAAGATTTGGAATTGATAAATGAACACAGTGTGAGGGAGACGTCCGATGTAAGATGAAGATTATGCGAAAGGAGTTGTGTAATGAATTTTCATCGCCTGTATTCTAGAAGAGCGGCTGCCAAAGGCGTCTGTTCCTTATGTTAAAGGCGGCCTTTCTCAATGCGCAGAAGGAAGCGGGGCCCCACTGCGCTTATTGATATCCTAAGAAAAATTATGATGAATTTTAATCCGGATAATATTGTGCCACATGATTCGACTAGCAATCGGCGCTACTCAGGTGCCGGGCTTGTTAGTGTGAAATATGCGACCGGCCATGGTGTTGTGAGAAATCGGGCAACCCATGGGAAATGTGCGACTGGAGTGAAAATAATGCCCCAAGTCATCCATGAACGGTTGAAGACTTAATGCGGATGCTCGACTGCGGTATATGGTTGAAGAGCGCATAACCACTTTCTTTGGCCATATTATGCGGCGGAATAATTTAGAAAAGTTGATAGTATTAGGCATGGTTGAAGGTCGCAGACGAAGAGGAAGACCGCCAAATACGGTATGTGGACAAGGTCAAAGTTGGAGCCAGCTGACTGCAGAAAATGGTTGGATGCGTCCAGGATAGGGATAGATGGCGAGCAATTGCACGGATTGTACGGAACAACTGAAATTACTCATAATTTCACGATGCTCGGAACGAGCCCACGACTACGATGATGATGATGATGAAGTATTTCAGAATAAACAATGTTTTAGAACATTTGCGTTTGGGATTGTTAATATGAGAGAATGCTAAGAGTGATTAGAATGGAAGGTAATTCCGAAGAATTTTACAGAAATACAGTCTAAAGAAAAAGTTACGTAATATTTGGAATTGGTGGTATGTTTTTTAATGAATTCAACGTACAGTGTTTTAAAGAATGAGAAGCGTAAACCGTTACTAATAAATTAAGTTATCTAATATAAATTGAAGAATAGTTTTTGTGTTGCATGAATGGTTACATGGGGTGAAGTTAGCCCTCACACTGAAACATACACACATACCCTCCACGGCAGTGTCTTCATCTCAAACGCTAGTGTTTTTTGGTAAAAAATTACCCGATGAAAGTTAAATATTAATTTTATTTAACAGCGTTTCCGGTACTTTTCTTTAATTTTTTTTTCGTCTTACACATTTTTAACGATCATATACTTTTGTTCTGTGAGTGATCAATTGCCATCTTTTAGTTAAAACAATATGCTTGAACTTACTTGTCGACCTTGTAGCCAACATTATAACCTTGAATGTCACCGTTTCGATAGTCTTCATGTGGCGGAGACCAGGATATGGCTAATTCGGTTGACGAAACCGGTTGTACTTGTACGTTCAATGGAGGTCCGGACGGTTTTTGAGGTTCCGTAGTAACCATAATCTCCGATGACGGTTTACTCTGTCCCGCCGATCCTTCGGCTATCACTCTGAACGTATAACGTGTAGCCGGTCTTAAATTTTCTATTAAAGTACCCTTTAACTGACTATCGATTCCGGTATTTATCCACTCTCCTGAAGTAAAATTTTTCAATTAAATACATGTATATTTTTTTTAATTTAGTTTTTATTTATTTATTTTTTGCATCTATTGACGGCTTCGGAGGTATACTCAACAGGCAACCAGAACTACTTGCAATCATTAAACTCCATCCATACTACAGATCTTCGGCTCTCTATACGAGCATTCCGCACTACTCCTATCGATAGTCTACATGTAGAGAAGCCCGAGTGGTCCCCAGACATTCAATAAATGGCTCGCTTGTATAATTTCTATACTCAATGCATAGCCTCAAACTTCGGACTTCTGCGTGTAATATCAACCACTCTTCGAACTGGAATGGAAGCAGTCGAGACAATCTTATCACATTATCAGCGGATACTATCAATTACCAACATGAGACAACCATCGATAATCTCTCACTCACAATCAGTCGCAGGGATTCCGCCAATTGGATTTTAATTTATTAAATTGTTTCCGAAGCGTATATTCCATCCCCGAGGAGGCTAAACTAAAGATATCTTCATATGCCCGTAACGCATCAGTCTTCTTTACGGACACATCGGTGATAAAAGGAAATGCCGTGCTAATATGGTACTCACTTCCTGAATTCTTTTCCGTCCTTTCGGCTAAGCTTTACGCAATATTCCTAGTACTTCAGTTCTTCTTGAACCAGGAAACAGGCAATTCAGTAGTAATCTGTTCTGACTCTCTTGCGGCTTTAAATTCCATATCCGATGTTTTCAGTGATAAACAACACCCCATTGCGAAGGAAATAGTCAAACTATAGGTGTATCTGTCTCACCTCGCGCAATATCATTCCTCTGGATTCTAAGTCACTCATATTACGCAATATAAATTCCGTAATTCGTTTACTTAACCTACACATCTATATTTATCCGTGCCTCTAGCCGATAGCTGCTGTTCATGGCATATAAATTTAAATAAACAAATAATTGGAGAAAAATAAAAATTAAATAAAAAAAATATTTCATAAAAAAAAAATATGCGTCCTAGGCCGAGTGAAGTAGGAGACTACTTTCCGTTAGATTTGCACAAAAATTATATATTACGAACAGTTAATTAAAGTTTTAACTATACCATATCGTTGATAAAGTGTACTGTGCAGTTACGTTTTTCATTAATGTACTTAAGGGTCTAATGAGGGTCTTAGGAGAATATTGTGAATCGGTTTCTTTCGCCTTTACTTTCTCCTAGATCATTTTTATGTCTCTTTTTTTTTTTTTTTTTTTGGAAGAGGGGCTCCCAATTCATAGACATTGATCCATAACCATCTAATAGCTTATTTTAATTCAAGTACAATAAAACTTAATACGATTAATATAATTAGATACGGAGCAAGAGCAGTTGTAAGGTGTGGAAATGTAAGAAGAAAAGAAGTACGCAGGGAGTCGGAATATTTATGTCTAAGGAGATTGGAATAGGGAAGAGATTGTGAGTGACACACATATAAAAAAAAAAAAAAAACATGCCCATCACCTCAGAAAAGTTTTTTGTTTTTCCCCCGATTCATTATATTACAAACTGGCCATCTAGGCCATTTGGCAATATTTTTAACTAGGGTAATATTGAGCATGCAGGAAGAATTACCCAGTGGTACCTCCTCGATAGTCTCTTTACTTCAAACAAGGTCATGAGGTTTCTTACATTTCAGCCGGTTCCTATCACTAATAGTATGTAGCAGTCCAGCAGAAAGTTTGTTCGAATGACTTTCAAGTCTTTCTGCGTGTCTTCTGCCATGAATTTTTAAATAATATCTGTCATATACTCTATCCCTAAATCCTGATGCAAGATTAGATTTGATACATACCATGGCGCTTTGGTTACCAGCCTAAGGATTTTATTCTGCATGGTCTGTATTATCTTCAGATTTGTAGGTTTAGCACAACTCCAACGCTGTACTCCGTAGGTCCAAATAGGCTTCAAGATACTTGTGTATATCAAACGTTTATTATCAATACTTAAAACGCTATTTCTTCCTAGAAGCCAGTACATTTTTTTAACACGAATATCTATTTTTCTTTTCTTTGTCTGAATGCGCTGCTTCCATGTTAAACGACCATCTAGGTGTACTTAACTGTTGTTCTCACAGGCAATTCCAGTCCATTTATCCTAACAGTTGGAGTTATGACTTTTCTATTCGTGAAATGAACGTTTACCGATTTACTTTCGTTGATCTGAAATTTCCACCTTTTAAACCAGCTTTCCGCCTCGATAAGGGCCTTCTGAAAATTGTCGCTTGCTATCTTCGGATCTGAATGTTACGCAAGTAATGCCGTGTCGTCAGCAAATGTAGCTACCTGTACATTTTTCGGTACAGGAAAGTCTGCTGTATGTATATATTAAATACAGCGTGGGTCCCAGAACTGATCCATGCGGCACTCCTGCTAGAACTGGATATAGTTCTGAAAACGTGTGTTCATAGCGCACCTGGAAATATCGGTTATGGAGATATGAACTCAACAAAAGATACAACCTAGTTGGTAACAGAATTTTTAATTTATATAATAGACCATTATGCCAAACTCTATCAAATGCCTGTTGGACATCGAGAAATGCCGCTGTACGCATATTTTTTGTCTCCAAACTTTTTTCTATTTCATTTATCACTTTGTGCGGCTGATCCAAGTTGGCATTTAGGGAGTGGAGTGTACAAAAAAAATCGTAGATATAGGAGAGAAACGATAGCGGATGGCGGATGGTAAGGTGTGGTCGAAGCGTAACCTGATAAGGAGATACTATAAGGGAAGTCATAAAATCATGGTTACTAGAGTGAATGTTAAAATTGTAAAGAGTTACTCTTAGAGAAGAAATAAATGTAACTATTTGACTGACGCTTACGACGGAAATATTTCAAGAGAGAAATAATGTTATCAGAGGGAAATCTACAAATCGATTATCATTTGTAATAGCATAATGAGTAAGTATTCTTTCTCATTACCTACTATACCGGAAAAGCTAGAAATCCAAGGTACATAATTCGATATCAAACTTGGCAGGTTTGGGGAGTGACTTGAGTTTTTTTTTTTGGAACGAAATAACTTTGATTGGCCCTAACAGCTAGATATTAAAAATTGCGGAATATATTAATTAACTCGATCACGTGGAATTTTTGCTGGCCAATGACTCTGTGACCTTTCTGCAGGATTTTGCTTCAATAAAACTTTCAAAGCATTAAGTTCTTTTTCATTGAAAATAGTCGGCCGAACACTATCTTATTTTTTCTAAAATTCCAGTTGAATAAAATATATACGTATTTAAACTTCGGCACTTTGTTCATAGAAGTTAAAAATTGAATTTAAGTGAACACTGTTCGCTTTTTTTACGTACGAGTATAAATAATTATGTATTATAAAAAATCTAACTTACAGAAATGGATAATTAATTGTCAAAACATGTTGTTTATTTTGCAGCGAGCAAAGACAGACAAAAAGTCTGGAAATCTTTAATATGATTTAAGTTTTAACATAAAAAGGACCGTAATTATATTTTTGTTCTACAAAGACTGTCAAGGATAGAAGTATAGCTGTAAAATTGTCACGATGGCAGGAATTGAAAAGATGGTGCTTAACAAGGATTTCGAAGAACTGTTTTGGAGAAAAAACAAGTAAAAGATCCGTTGACAATTCGTAGTAGTTGATTTTTTTAAAGTTTTGGTATTTTGTAAGTTTTTTTTCGGAAAGTTTAGAAATCGAGTTATTTTAAAAAAACATTTTATTTCTTCAAATTCCTTCCTTTTACTTAGCCACTGACAAATATCCCGAATGACAAATTTAACTCATCTCCCTAAGCAAATATCAGGTAAAGCTCGTAGGAATATTGATTTAGTAGGATGCCGTTATGCTTTATTTTATTTATTTACTTTTTTTACTTTTCAATTTTACCGTCTATAATAAGTGGACTTAACGATTAAGAACACGAAAACAAAAACAAAATTATATGTTGTTCTAACGGGATGAACTAAGAAGTAGCTTTCTATACGTTTCATGTTTAAAAATTCTCGAATGATTGTATTCCATTTGTTACCGGTAATTTGTTGAAGAACAATTTGCATTCGTAATTAAGGAAAAAGTCAAATAATTCTAAGAAGCTTTCATGTCGACCACTTAAAAAACTTCCGATCTGGTTAATCGTAATCGGCTTATCCCAGAATCGCATAGTTTGATTTGGTTAATCGTAATCGGCTTGACTAAAGTATTATAAATAGCTACCTTACTTCGCAATTACATCATCAATCAATTATCTAGGAGTCTTTACCGTAATTTATATCGCTATTTGGTTTCTTTGTTTTTGCAGTGATTTTTTTTTTTTTTTCACAGGGCAAATATGATTGCTCTCAACCTTGTTGATTTTAACTCTATACTTAGTTAACCGAAAACTTTGGCGATTTAGCTGATGCGATTTGTAGCTTCAATTGTAACTTTAATTCCAAGTACGGTATTATCGCGGGAAAATGAGCGCAGTGTAGTATCAGGCGAAATAGGTATATGAGGTGCGAAACTTGTGAACAACAAAGGTCTAAGTATCCATTTAACCGGCAAGAGGTTGACGTGCAAAGGTGTAATAACTTGTCTTGTTACGCGACATAATTCAGCGTGTCAGGATAATTTCACATGGCTATGCCTCGTTTTCTAGTCGAAACGCCTAGACCGACAAATCTTTTGTAGCTTGTGATAGATTGAGTATTATCCTCGTAATGTATCCGAAAAGATATAAAAGTATTGAGAACAGTTTTGCAGTAGAAATTATACGAGATAGGCAGTAATTGAATAATATTGACATATACATAATACAATCAAGATATGTTAGAACTATGTTAACGGAAAATATAAATTTATTTATTAACCTCCTTCAGAGTAATTCTCTTCTGAAGCTATTCAATGTCAGAAACGATTATTCGAAGCAATGCTGATGGTCTTCGAGGGCAATGTTCTTTCGTTGATCAGTTGTAGCCTTTTGCATATTTTCAATTGCTTTAAAATTACGTCGTTTGAGTGCGAATTTCAGCTTAGGAAATAAGAAAAAGTCGCAGGAACCCAAATCAGAAAAAAAAATGGAAATCTTACAGGTATCACCGGAATTCCTTTTTGGTTAAGAATTTTTAGAGGAGCTTTAATACTTTTGTAACTATCCTTTCGCAAACACCTTTCGCATTTCCAAAATATCGGTTAAAATTTGATGAACCGTAAAAATATTTAAATTGAATTTACTCCCGTGAACATGAGTTGTGTTTGCTTCGAAACGCGTCGGGGTTTTAAAAAATTATACAATTGTTATAAAAGTGTTAAAGTTTATTTTTATCATAATTAAAAATGTTAGCAATGTGTAAGAACAACAAATACAGTAAATTGAATTCACTGGCTATCATTCTTTTTGTCAACTGGCGGTCATTCATCGCAAAACTTTCGTTCTATTCGTATTTTTGTCCCGTGTTTGATGTTTGAAGTCTTTTTTTTTTTTTTTTTTTTTTTTAACGGGTTTATCAACATGGACATTGACCTAAGAACAGTGGAACAGAGGGGAAAGAGAAACTCAGATCCTTACACGATCAGAGATAGCCAAAAGAAAGAAATCAAGAACTAGAATAACCGAAGGAGAAGGAAGGGAGGGAATGAATGAAGCACAGTATGGAGCGGGAATACCGGTTTGTAAGAATAAAAAGAAGCTTGTTCAGTTGATAATTACGAATAACTGAACATTATATGATCGGGATCACAGATCCATTGATTGCTGGGAGGGTGCAATGGACAATAAGGAGAAAGCACGAGAGAATAACGGAACAATGAGGAAGGGAGCAAACTATGTCTAAAACGCAGGCGGCAAATCGCAGAGAGGTTGGAACGGCGCATAGAAGGAAAGTTAATAAACCAGGGGAAGCGTGGAAGGGAAAGTTGAACGGACAAGAAAAAGGAGTTCGAGTTGGAGAATGAGGAGATGTAGGAGTCAAATCATAGTCTGGAATGAGCAGCTGCAAACAGAAGGGTAATATTAGAAGCTGGGAAGGCAGTAAGAAATCTACCAGAAGAGAAAGATAATCGAGTGAATGAGTCAACCAACTCATTTACCTCGATTCCGACATGGCCAGGAATTCAAAGGAAATCCGTTTGGATTAAGTGGGAAAGGAAAAAATCATGGATCAAGAAATGAATAAGAAGAATGACGTAGTCGGTTGAGTGAGAAGGGAGATGTGAGATAGTCTGTAGCACGCTTTGAGCATCCGACAGGATAAGGAAATTTGCGAAAGGCCGGTGAAGATTTGTTAAAAAAAAGGACACGCAGAATAGCAGTAGACTCAGCATAAAATATTGAACAGAAGGAAAGAAGTTTGTAATTGAGAGAAGGACAGAAGAAAGCTGCAGCAACACCATTGGGTCCCTTTGAGTCATCCGTGAAGATCAAGATAGGGAAAAAAGAGCTAAGATTCTGTCGAAATTCTGATCTGACAACGTGATGAAGAAAAGGTTTCCCGAGTAACAGGTGAATAAAAGCAGTTAATAGGATGAAGCAGCGAGGAAACAATTGAAGGAGAAATAAGGGAGTTTATCGTGAGTGTAGATATACGGAGAAAACTGGATAAGACGGCCAGCGATAGAAGATAGAATAGGAGTTTTGTTAGCAGAAAAACGCCAGTTATGTTCGGATGAAGGAATAAGAGAGCGAGAGGAAATAGGCAACCGTTTGATGAGGAAACGATAACCCCAAGGTCTTCTTGAACGGTGTTCATCATCTTTAATTGATTCTCGGCCCTTTAAAAATGCTTTGTACCATCGAAAAATCTTTCATCTCCATAGGCTTTCTTTAATTTTTCAAACACGTCAGTTTCGTTTTTATCGAGTTTAATACAAAATTCAATTATGAAACTTTGCTCGCTTTTTTTTTTTTTTTTTTTTTTTTTGTTATTTATTTTGGTAGCACGCTTTAAAAAAACAGTTTTGATAAAATTAACGTAAATGCTCACAAAGCAACTCGATCTAGCTGAAACATGAACTGAACATCGGTAATATGTCAACCTTGAAACCATACAATGTGTTTGTTCGCAATTTTTCCAAATTTTTTGCAGTAACATCGTCTCATTTCCTGACACCTAAGAAATATGTTTATACAAACATATTTTCTTATATTGTAGTTTCTTTGTGTATTTTACTTATTTGCCCGCACAAAAATTTTCCATAATAGCAGATGGTCATTGTTTCTCCATCCTTGGTATAACGTTCTTTGTCAGATTCCATTCCTTGTTACTCCTAATTGCTGCTATGTACACGTGTTGATGGGTAATCGTCTATTATTGACAAGCCCAGGGAAGAACCCAAACAAGAAAAAAAAAAAAAAGTCGTATATTATTTACAAAGTCTGAAAAGAATAAATTTAAAAACGAAAAGAAAGCACGATTATAAATAAATAACCCCCCGGTATAACTAAAATTATTGTTAATTTCGTCCGCTTTATCAGTTCTCATAATAATTCGTTGATTTTCATTTATTATTGGCTTTTTTTCTTATTATTCTATTCAAAATTAAATACGAATTTTGTATTTAGCTGCAAAAAGTAAAACCATATAAAAAAAAAATAAATATTATTCATATTTCATATTTTATTTCCATGTTTTTTATTAATTCTTATTTTTCTCTAAATCGCTGTTATTATTATTATTGTTTTTTTGATTAAGCGCTTGCCTATTTATTCTTTTTCACTAGTTTCTTCTTGCTCCTTTATCCAGCATAAACGGCAATTTAATTCTAACAGAACTCAAATTTTATCTTTTGTTTCTGTTCATCTCCAATATGCACCGGATATTTATGGTCATGATAAATTTACGTATTTTTCATTCAGTTTTTCCGGTTATCTTCAACCTATTAAATTTTACTGATCTATTATAAACCTGTTCCTCAATGTGTCACCAGAACTGAATTTTCCGGTGCTTTAACCTTTCTCTTTTCTACTCATATTACTAACTATAATGGTTTTAAACAGCCAAATGGAGTTGGTTCTACCCTTTTTTGTCCTACCTTTTTTATTCGGAATCATTTAAACTCCGCTCTTTTTATTCAGTTTTCTACGCAGAATTTACTGCTACTCTACGCACTGTCTTCCTTGTGTTTCTTCATTAATTAGTTTCCTATAAAATCTTCATAACCTCGGATTCTAAAAGTGTTCTGCAAGTTATCATCACATCTTCTCTTCCTTCTCCTTCTTCTAATTATGTAATAATTTTCGTACGCCATCCATGACCTTTTTCTCCTTTACTTGATTGAGATGGATCTTCTGTAGATTCCTGGCCATTATTGAACGTAATAAATTAAAGGATATTCTTTAGCTCGTTCTTTTCTTTCCAATGACAGATTTTCGGGCAGATTTTCAACTCACAATATCGCTCTTCGTTGCTTAAATGATTTATTATTTTGGCTTCTTTTACTTCTCTATTCAACCATCTCTTCCTCCCCACCCATGATTTTCTAGATCCTTGTCTTCTCTTAAAGGCTCCAAAATCTCGGCTCTTTTAATCATCCTTCCTGTATCATTTTTTTGCTTTTCATTTGCATCTACATTATGTTTATACGTTCCTTGTGATGCTAATCGTATTTTGTTTGAATGTTCGACCTTTTCTGATGAACAATCGTCCTTCTACTCTTGTTTACTGCAACTTAATACCCTCCACCCCTTATAGTTCTATCTTCTCAGTTGCTTCCGCTTTTGTTATTTCTGCCTTTGAATTATTTTTATCTTCTGTTCTTAAGCGTTTAAGAATAGAACTTTATTTTCCCTTTTTCTTCCTTGAGCTAATGTCCCCTCGTTGACGAACCCACTAAAAAAATATATACGTATATTATTATGTATTTTTTCTACTATTTTCTTTTTTGATTTATGAAAATTATTATTTCTATAATTATTATTGCTATTAGCTAATTAAGATTACCAGTAAAATGGAGAGTTTGGGTAATAATATGAATTAATCGCGCGAAGAATTAATTAATATTTCTTTTTTTTTGTTTTTGTGTGCGGTCATTGGTATTTTTATTATAATTTTTAAAGAGATCATTGGCGTAATATAAATATTGGATCAAGTATTTTCAGAAACAACAAAAACGGAGGATATAAATTGTAATTTTAAATTTAAAATGAACGCATTTTCAAATAGAAAACTAGTGACATAAGTAGTAACAAAAAAAAAAGAAGAAAAAAGAAGTATCGTAATACTAATAATAACCACTTATAACATTGACTACGTTGACATGAGACTCGTTACTATCTCCAGTTTTAAGCTGCTAATGAGAGAGTGGTAGTTGTATAAAAAAATTATATTGTATTATTGTAATATATAAGTGTTATCATGTATAAGTTTATTGTAATAGGAAATATTATTTTAGATGATGGTATAATTGTAATATAAATGATAAATAATGAGAGTGTGGATTTTATAGTATAGTAATATATAAGTTAACACTTTTTATGCTGTAACAGAAAGTAGTACTTAAGTTAAGTTGATGTTATATTGTACAAATAAATGATATAATTATGTTGGGAACCCACAGAGTGCCTTGTGGAACCCGCAAATTATTAAAAAAAAAAAAAGATAATCACAATATCAAAGTTTAGATGATAAAAATCTTATTTTTTCGTCGCGAATGAAAATAAGTTGTTTTTATTTTTGTTCTAACTAGTTTATTTTTTAAGCGGCAAATCATTATTTTCCGTTATGTATACTGTAATTATTACCATCTTTCTCCTTGTATTGTACTATATATCTAGATATTTCTCCTTCGTTATTGGACTGCAACTGCCACTGAATATTAACTGCTTGACTATTTATCATGACTGCTTGTAAGTCTTTAGGACTTTCTGGGGGTTCTGCAAGAAGACAACGCAATAAAAATTTGTACATTATGTAATGTGCTCGGAGGATATACTTTATATTCTGATAAAACCGCTAATTTACAACGAGCATATATTTAAATATGTGTATATTTTTTTATCTTTTTTTTTTTTTTTGGCAAACAGCATCAACTTATTCAAAAAAAAACAAAAAAAAAAAACCAGTTTTGCAACAAAGTTTTTAGACAGACATAAAACGCAACTTTACTGTTATTTTTTTAAAAAGCGATAGGGTATAAATCCGAATTTATTGAAATAGCTATCTTCTTCTGGTGGAATCATAACGCTCGTCCAGCGGCTGTAAGAACCTTTTCTAGTTTAGTAAAACCAAAAGCTAGGTATAGTAATAATTTATTTCTCTTCTTTATTATGCTGACAATCCGTAGGAACGGAAATCAGCCGAGGTTCCTTGTTATTCCTGTCTACTTTCAATTCAGAATTTTAGGATGCTTGGTTTTAAACGTCTTTGCTAAAGGTTACGCAGCTCAATTAGTTAAGAAAATCGGACGTGAAGTGATGTTCTCGATCGTTAATCGGCGAATTTTCCCGGGCATTTAACTTAATAATGGTGTTTTTATTTAATTTTAACACGGAACGAAATTAGACATTCAGATAGATAATTTTGACTTTCGTTGTACACTGTTGGGAGAAATATTCGAATTCATCATGCCCGATAACTTAGCGTATTATTTACCCTTTCGCTAGTCCGTTTATCCATTTTACAAGAATTCATTGCGCTGCTAAAAATGAACTTAAAATTGCTCCTCGATGAGTTATTTCTGTATTAGAAAACGGAAAATGATGAAAAAGTTCCTCATGCATCTCGCTGTTTGACTAACGTTGAGCCACATGTTTTTAGTTTTAACTGAACGTTCTCAGTAATGTTACCAGCTGATGATGTAGCCCGAAAATGTTTCTTTAAATTGAGGCATTTATTTTCATTTATTAAAGTAATTTATATTCATTTTTGGTTTGTTAATGAGGGACATTTATTTATCTTGTATTTAGAAATTTCAACAAATACGTTATAGATTTATATTTAGATACATTTTTTCTTCTATATAATAGTGCCCCGCTATAGTGAACTAATCTTACCTTGAACGTGCAAATTAACTAGTTGTTGCTCTTTGCCGTACAGATTGCTTGCCTGACAAAAATAAGCTCCGGCATCGCTACTCTCAACAGAAGTTATTTGCATTTCCGCTAGTACCCCATCTGACGTTGAATCCTGTCTTATGATTACTCTGAAAGCGGAAAATATTATTACCTTTTTTGAAGTTATTTTAATCCTTTACGACTTTCCGAGTCGTGATTAGATTTTCCGTGAATAGTACCTTTTTCGATTACGCCGATATTTTAAATAGCATCTATAATATTACTCGAGTTTTGCTTGGATCTATTTCGTCAGTGAATCAGTGGGTTTAGAAACTGTGGAAAATAACAGCATTAATATGCACATCGTACGAAAGCTATATTTGCATACACCAGTGGCAGACTCGCGAAATAATTACTACAATTCAAAATATACATAATTTAAATTAAGAGAAATGAATATTATTTATAACTATCGGTCTGCCTTCGGAGCACATGTATTGTACTTGTGCTTTTAAGGATCCGGAGCTCAAACCGGAGTCGGGCGCGTCCACAGGTGGCGGATAATGGAATGACCTCATACAATTATTTAGGTTAGATGCGAATAAGAATTAATTCAAATAAGCAATCGCGGACCTGGAGCAGCTACCGGTGGAAAGCCTCAAGCATGTGATTTCAGAAGTGACAGGGTAAATAGGTACGGTGAAGTGGAGAGACAGGTTAGGAACTATCCGCAAAACTGTAAATTCCTTCGACCACCTATTAACTCTTGGCGAGTTGTCGTCTGTATAAATAAGCTGCTACTTCTCGGTAGCAAACCATAGGGAGTAGAACAGCTTTCTGGCAGCGGAGCAGTTGCACGAAAAATGCGGAAGGCAACGGAAACCTACCGCATTAATTTTTCGTTTACTAGTAAATTTACATCTGTGGTAGGTAAAATTAAAAATGGTTCTGAGTTGGGGTGCCTCTTAAATGGGGCAAGAGTGCGAAGAATATCTACGCCTGCGATGGAAAACATCGGAAGTAGAAGAAAAGTCTTGATAGAGAAATGTCTAGACAGATAAAAACCGGTTTTCCTGTGTTTCATTGACTTTGAAGAGGCTTTTGATAATGTAAATCACGTTAAACTTCAGGAAATGCTTTCCATTAATATTCCTCTAGCGTTTACATTTTTAGTTATCAATCGGTTTTGGAACAGAACTATCCATCTTTCTACCAGAACAGTTTTTCGAAGTCTTCCGCAGGGATCGTGAGTCCTAGCCTTTTTAACATTTACTTCCTTAGTCCTTCTTCTCTTTCTATTCCATCTAGTTCGCTATTATTTGACTACGATATTCTCGTCTATTCTTCTTCTGATGATTTGTATTCGCTAATGAGGAGCTTAATAACTCCCTTGCTGTTTTAGAAAATTCTTTATCCTCTCTTCACCTTTTTATTTCCCCTAAGAAATCTGCCTGTATCGTTTTTACATTTCGTCCTTTTGATCGTTCCTTACTTAACCTATTCATGTGCCAGATGACAATTTCTTTGCTCACTTCTTTCTCCTACCTCGGCGTAATTCTTAATAGTACTCTATCCTTTCATGATCCTATTAACTATCTCTACGCGTCTGCTCTTAGAAGACTCGATTTCTTGAAGGCGTTTTCTTTCCCCAAATAGAGTGGTGATCCATATATTCCTCTCATGCTCTATAAATCCATTATTATTTCTAAATTTGCCTATTGTTCTTTTCTTTATATGGAGTAGGATAATTCAGCTTTAACAGCTGGACGTACAGGACATTACGCTCGGAGGAAAGACTGAAGCATTCAAACAGCACGTGGTCAGGATCACAAACGAAGGAACAGTCGCCAGAGTGCAAAGGACAATAAGGGGATGGGAATAGAGCAAAACGATGCCGAGAGGAAGGGAGCAAAGTATGATTGAACCGCAGACGGCAGATGGCAATGATGAAAAAACGTTTAAGAGTAGGAAAATGATAGAACCAAGAACAAGAAGGAGGTCTAGGCTGAATAGAAAGGTAAAATGAGTTAGGATTGGAAAAGGAGCAAGGATACACATCCGACCAAAGTCTGACATGCATTCTTTTGGAGAGGGGAAGTATGTTGTGACCAGGAATTTTTTTTTAACAAAATGTGGAGAGTGTAGCGCTAAGCGTGCTAAGGAGTCCACCGTCTCGTTACCATCAATACCCGCATGACTTGGAACCCAAAGCAGATCGATGGAAATGGAATGGGAAAGACTATAGATGAGAGAACGTATACGGAAAACAATAAAATCGAGGGAATATGAGGGAGAGGGAGAGGGCCTGATGAGCACTTTTGGAGTCTGAAATAATTAAGTATCTATCTGAAGAACGAGTTGAGGAAATAAATGTAACGGCTCGAAGAATGGCATAAAGTTCTGCGGAGAAAATGGAGCAAAAAGCCGGGAGCCTGAAGGATTGAGCGGAATTATTAGCTGTAGAGAAAAAGGAAGCAGCTACTGCTCCCGAACTCTTGGAACCATCAGTAAATATTAAGGAATGAAAAGGAAACGAGGAATTAATAAGAAAATTAAA
The DNA here is from genome assembly GCA_039619475.1 of Icerya purchasi. Classification (NCBI taxonomy): domain Eukaryota; kingdom Metazoa; phylum Arthropoda; class Insecta; order Hemiptera; family Monophlebidae; genus Icerya; species Icerya purchasi. Next base: position 369,694,127 of record CM077115.1, read on the forward strand.
TTCTTGATTGGCAACTGCGGAGCCAGAAGTTTTGGATGATGAAAGAAGAGAAAAGAGTTTTGGAGTGTGAAAAAACACGAAGAAGTTAAAAAGAAAATAAGGAAGTTTACTGTGGGAAATAGTATAGGAGGAGAATTTGTCTAAACGATGAGAAACAAGGGCTAAGATAGGACATTTATTAGGAGAGAAGCGCCATTTATGAAAGATAGAGAGGTATGTGAGACGAATCTTTGAAAATGAGATGGGAAGTCTTTTTACAAGGAAACTGTATCCTAAATGTGATCGTCGGATGAACAACGGTTTTACATTCGAAGTTCCATTATACATTGTTTTATTTATAATCAAATGGATGTTTTCCTAGGCTATTTATTTTATTCGCCGCTTAAATTCAAACGAAAATTGCATCGGCTGAATAGTAAGTTGTCACGCGAGCTACTTAGCAGTTAGCAATATGTACGCTGAAAAACACCTTTCGAATCAGTTAAATTAAACAAGCGGCAACAAAACGGAAAAAGTAAATTAATCAAAAAAGGCAAAAAAAGGTTTTAAACGAAATGGAAAACATGGAGTAGTAAAATTGTTCCTAAACTTAATCGTCTGAATCGGATTAAAATTATTTCGACTATCGGTTCTCGAATAATTTATCGCGAATAAATCGATTAAATGATGGCTAGATCTCGAAGTGCTCAGTGGAGGTACCGTAGAGTACATTACACGATAATGCGGCGAATTTTAAAATGAGACAGGAAAATTTATTAAAAAAGACGTGTCACACAAGTAATTGTTGCGAACAGTATAATAGCGCATCTGTTGTTGCCGAAAACTGGATTATTGTTGTTGAAGAAAAATGCCGGAGTTTGATGCTTGAGTGTTTAAGTGAGTACAGAAAAATGGTCGACATCTGGTGATTAAAAAACCGGTTTTATAATACGACGACGTGTGCTAGATGAACCGGGATTGAAACATTTCACGGAAGCGCATTTCTGTTTCTTGAAGAACAAAAATTTTCATAAATTTAGAATTGTTTAAGCGACGCTTTGCGATAATGCATAGTAAGGGATAGGAATCTCGATTATTTCCCCTGTAAATCCACATCAAAAAGAGCATTTATTCATTAATACATTTTCGAACAATGCATTTAGATGTAATTTTAGATACCTACTCGCTTAGTTTATCAGAAAGATGCTGAAAAATTAGCATTCATGTATTTTCGATCGAAAACAAATCAGTGAAACTGGTTGAAATAGTGTTAGTTTTACACGCAGTTAATTTTCTACTAAACATCAATCGTTCATTAATTGCAGCTAAGTAGAAATATAATAAGTAAAGTAAGTCCCATATATATATATATATATATACATATATATATATATATATCCTTGATAAGGTATCATGGATTGTGAAATTAAGCTTTTCATCGTGTACTTAATAACCTAATGGGGATCTGATGAGAATACTAGGGCTGGTTCCTTTCTCTCGGCCGCCTTTACCTTCCCAGATTTCTCTGTGGTACTCAATTCAATTTCAGATTAGGTATAGACCTGGGAGCGACTCCGATCCGGAACGAGACAAGTCTCGATAACCTATGACACCTCTGATTTGGTAGCCAAGCTTTTAAGATTAAATATTTGTTTAAAAGAGACATACATACCACTGTTGCCACGAAATCGCGGTTACTGCCGAAATTTTTGTTTACAGTTTTACGCTACACCACCAGTCAGTTTGTGTACGGCTTTCGGTCAATACCGAACTGTCCCGTTTTTACCTTAGAACTCTGCAGTTTCCACCGATATTCTTTGCGACATCTTTTACAAGCCTAATACGCTTTCGCCACGAACCGCAATGGCGTTAAAAGGGAATAAAAACTCAGACCGTGCACAATCAGCATTAACCATAGTTGAACGAAATTACCGAAGACATTTTACCGTTAAATCAGTAATATAAGATTACTGTATGACTAAAGGCATCAAAATGAATTGTTCTAGTAATAAATTCTGCAAATTTTCGCGAATAAAATATAAAATAAAGTGATTTAGTTTCATTTATGCGTTACACCATGTTCAGAAAATACTTCATATGTTGTAGTAAGAGAGAGAGGGAGAAGAAGTGAATAATTTAATTTCTGACCAAACCGACTTTTAAACGAGTTTATGCATAGATCTAACTGTTTAATTTTATACGGGCAGGTGGTGGAGAATCGATCATATGTATATAATTAAGACGGATGATCGTTAAGTGTAATCGTATGATACGTGTAATGTATATAATATTAAGTAGGTATTAAGCGGCAATTATATTTAGGAATAAACGATGATAAGAGTGTTGGGCATCCACAGACGAGCAGTATGCCTTGTGGGACCACCCGCAACTTAGTTTAAAAAAAAAAAAGTTCAGGAAAAGAATACACGCTTATCGAATGTAAGCGGAACGAAGAATGCTCAGCGACGAAGTTCGGAAAATTCATCTTTTCCTTTTTAAAATTCGTTTATTTCTTACACATTATTTAATTTACTGCCGCTGAAAATGCTAAAATTCGACGCTGTTCCAGGTGGAAAATCCTGTTTAATGTAAGTTTAGAGTTCAAAACAAGTAGAAACTGCGAGCTCTTTTACTGCTCCTCAGTTCAGTATTATTATTGATTTAATAATAATAATAATAATAATAAAAAAAAAAAAAAAAAAAAAAAAAAAAGGAGTAAAAATCGGAAATTTTTACCTGTAATTAGTGGTTGACGATAGTTCTAATTTTCCGTTTCTGATCCATTTCACTGTGATCGGTTTGTCACCGTTAACATTGCACTGCATCGTTGCTGTATCACCTTTCTTAACGGAAACTGTTTTAGAGGGAGCCGAAAAGAATGGTGCAGCTAAAAAAAAAAAAAAGAATTTAATAGACATCTTTTAAAATGGTGTAACCATTTTATCTGTTATTGTATCAGCCAGCTATCGAGTAGAGTTCGGAAGCGTTTGTTTGTTCAAGTAGACTATGAAAAGGGGAATCTTTATGCGCGAAATTGGATATATTCTTTTTTTTTTGATAAACCGACGTACTGAAAATTCGGACTAGAAATTTTTTAAAAGCTCGTGGTATTTGACAGTACTAGAATAAAAGCAACAGCGAACAACGATAAATTGACGACGACCGGAATATAACCACTGAGAAAAATTAGAAAGATTTTTGAGAATAGGAAAGGAAATTTTATCTATTCCAGGAACGCGTACAGATGTGAAGAAGTGGAAGAAAATGTAATGCGACGTGATTCGTTATAGCGATAAACATAACAGGGAGCTGTAGAGTCGATAAAAGAGATTAATTCATCAGGAAGGGGATTAAAAGAATGCTGGGATAGAGGAGACTTAAAAGCCTTCGCCATCCTTCGAATTTCAGAAATAGGAGAGAGCAAAAGAGGAATAGAAAAGTTTTTCCTCGGATTTTTTTAGCCGTTTTAAGAATAAACCTGGCTCTCGCAGAAGAAAATTGCTGAGAGTCGGACAAGAGCGGAAAGATCTGAAAGTGGTTAAATTCAAATGGGACGCAGACTTACAGTCTTGATTTCGTAACAGAGAGGGAGGCGATTTAACTTTTTTACGAGCTTAAAGGTGGACAGGAGGAGAGGAGAAAGCTAAGGCAAAAGAAATAGAATCCATGAAGAAACCATATTGGGAAAAAGAATTCCAGCCCGTAGGAATTGAAGAGAGTAAGGAACCAACGAAGAAACGGTATTTAGTCCGATCATCTTTGGAAAAGGCACATTTTGAAGCATAAAGAGGAGGAAAGGAAGACGAATAGGAGCCTTCGTACAACGAAATGACGATAGGAACGTGATCACTAGGTGACGCGTCCAAAGAAAAGAAAAAAGAAACTGGATAAGAAAACTGAAATAAAAAACAAGCATCCATTGCTCAGAGGATTGCGGTATACTATCGACCAAAGGCGGCAAAGAACGTCGATACGACCCCTTTGCTGCACCAAATTTCGGTTTTTTTACTCATGTTTTACAAATCTTTTGTCCCCTTCTGCCTTTGATTACTTTTGTTTTATTTATGGAAATTCTTCTAGTTCCCGCCTCTGCCTTTCGAACCATCGTTCTACAGGCCGAATCTTAGATTCCTCTTTTTTCTATTCGAAGGTCTTGTATGGGGTATCGCTTTCTTATTAAACCTTTACCTACATCCTTGTCTACTCTTTTCCCTTCTTATTTCTCTATGTATCATAATTGACGTTTTGCCGCCAATAAAACTCCAATATTATTTCTCTTCTCTGTCCACCTCTTTCAGTTTTCACCATGTACTACTTTTGTTCATGATAAGAGACATACACTTCTTCTTCGGATTTTTACCATTCTATTAATTACGTTTTTACAACCATACCGTCGAAACTCAGCCCTCAGCATGTTATTAAATTGGGATCGGTAAATATCTTAAGCTCTATTATTTTAAACCGTTTTGCAATCTTTACTGACGGTTCTAAGGGATCCTACGGAATTGGTTCAGACTTGTTTCGTTCCTGCTGCAAGCTATTCTGAGTCCTTTAATCTCCCTTCAGCTTCTTCTACCGGGATACATATTTCTTAGCGTTTTTGAATTCTACATTACATTTTTCTTCGTAGCTGCTTACTCTAAAGCACGGAGTAACTATTATTCCTCTTCATTTTTAAATCCGAATTTTACTTATTTATTCAACCGAATCTTCTTCCGCTCATTCTTAGTTTTTTTTATTTTTCCTTCTTTGCACAGTTCATCTTTCACTGCAATCTGTCGTCTGCACTTTGGACGTAGTTTGCTTCACTAACCACTTTCCGTTTCTCACTTGTATCTTCTCCATTTTGTCTTCTCTATCCTTGTAATTATCTTTTCATATACGACGCTAATCATTTTCCGAATGTTCTTTCATCGCTGCTGAATGTTCCTCTTTTTACTCGTTACTTTTAGTAACGGATCTCCTTATATTCTTTATAGTTTGTCCTTTATCCGCTCCTTTCCTTATCCTTCTGTTATACCGGCTCTTGTATCCTTTCTGTCTGCCATTTTTGATGGCGTAAAAATTTAATTACACTTTCCTTTCTTCCTCCGGTTCTTTAATCAGTGTGTCCATGTTGACCCTCATCCCCCTTAAGAAAAAAAACCGCAGACGAAGAAACACCACAAAACTAATGGAGAAAATTGTAAAATGCAATTCAGCGCTAATGTGTTTGTGACAGCGCGTACCATTAGAATTCGTTGTCCTCTTCGTGTGAAATTGTTGAGTGGAATTTTTCTATGGAATAAAATTAGGCAACATTAAAATGCGTTGCAGATATAAAAATGTATGTGACTAATTTTCTCAATTAAATTTATCGTCCCTTACGGTAGCGGTCACATTTAATATTCTCGCATCATTGTCCCTTTGTAGATTCGAATAAAGAAAAAGGAATTTTAAACCGTCATAGCGCAAATTAAAAAGCTCGTCACTTTTAAAAATGTTGATTTTTAGCGAGATAAAAAATTGAAGTATTGCGCTAAAAATTGTGAACATAAAAAAGATATGTAGATTTTATAAGTACTTTACGGATTATTATATTAAAAAAATATGTATACTATTTCATTTTCGAGGTGTACTTTTTTTAATTGGCACGAATTTGTATTGAAAATAATAATTTTGTTTAATTAGGCTACGAACTTGAAGCTGTTCTTAAAAATACCCGGAGTTAAAAATCAACGTATATTTTTTTGTTTAATAGATTGTTAATTTACTTTGATCAGTTCTTTAACGAAAAGTTGAGGTTGATTTGGTTTGCTTTTATGGAAACTGAACTGAAATAAATTTCGCGGTAACATGTGTCATACAAAAACTTTTTTAAGATCATTGTAATTTTTTTATTCTGTAATATTTTTTCTTTTTTTTTTTTTTTTTTTAGTTCACTTTTAAATAAATGAAATAATTTGAAATGGCTTACGGCGACTTTATAATTAAAGGTTTATTTAAAATTCATTTATTTGAATTGATCAACGCTATGGAACATAATGATAATTTGATGAACTTACAATTTAGTAGCAGCGGGAGTTGAACCGGTTTCAACTCGATCGAAACACCGCCGTCTAATATAGTACCTGACTGAAGAAAATTTCATTGTAGATCAATTAATATAGAGCTCTTTCATTTGGGAGCGTAGTTACTAAATAAGAATCGAAGTCCGTTCGTAGCCAGACAAAAACGTGTCACTTTTTCGGAGAATTTCGTCATCGAAAAGTGAATGGTACAGCGCTGGTATAACTTACGTTTCTAACTGAGTTTTAATGATTTCGTACAAAGATACTTACATCGTACTTTAAGTTCGATTACTTTTCCGATGGCATTCCCAATGCCATTAGACGCTTGGCACAGATAAAAACCTTCCATGTTTTCATTTACATTTTGCAGTAATAACGAACCGTTACTCAACAACTTTGTATTAGATGAATCGCGAATTTCTTGATAATCGCCGGATTTATCGCCTGAATAAATGGAAAAAAAGCGAATGACTGTCGAGAAAATTGACCGATTAAATGAAAAACCAAAAATATTTAATTATAATCGTATTATTAAGAAGACAAAAAAAAAACAAAAAACGATAACAATATTTACCTATCGCTTTTTTCCATAGTAATATCGGTTCAGGAACTCCTTCGGCTTGGCAGTCCAGTACGGCGTGTTTACTTCTTTCGACGTTAACATCGAAAGGTTCAACTAACCACTTAGGAGGAACTGTTAACAGAAATTTTCGGCGTCAAAATGAAAATAGAATTTAAAAACTTAAACGCTTATGTCTCCTAAAGGCTCAAAAAAAAAAAAAAAATTCTAGCTTTTGTCGTATGATGAAAAATTTTAAAAGAAAAAATTTTTTATCCTAGAAAAAAAAAAAGTTCCAAAAAATTGAGTTGATATTAAACGAAGAAATGAAATTAATGAGATAGTTCGATGAAAAATTAAAAGGCTTTCGACCTACTAAAAGCGATAATATTTTTCTTCTGTTTTTTTTTTTGTTCATGAACGGGCGCTGCTCATTAATTATCTCTGTTCAGAATCAATAGAACGAGAGGAAGTTTTTAATTGGATATTGTCAGTACAAAAGAATTAACCCGGTAGGGAAGACGGAAAAGGAAGGGATAAAGGACCGACACGGTAAGGACCAGGAAGACACGAAAGCAAACGTTATAGAACGGGGAACGTTCACTAGAGAGCGAAAAACATTTGAAGTAAAGATAATTACGATCACAGATTATTGTATCAGTGCGCTAGAAAAGAACGGTCAAAGAGGAAGGCGACTACGAAAAGAAGACAGTAGAGAATGATTTAAAACCGTAAACGATTAACGGAAACGATAATAGCAGAACGACAAAGTGCGGGAAACTTTAAAGACCTTAAGGTTTAGAAGGACGATTAGCTGAATTGGAGTGATCAAAAAAGGGAACAAATGAAAAGTTTAGTATTTATTAAAATTATGTGAATTAGATTATTAAGAGAGATAAGAAGCGTCAGTAAAATTCCATTCTTTTATTTTTTCATTTTACTTTTAATTATTACGGAAGAAAGAAAAATAACACATAAAAATAGTTCGTTCTTATAGATAATTTTAATGAAATTAATCATAAAGAACACATAATAAATCGATTCTAAAACATAAATTAGTGCATCGGTGACAAAACGTATATACGTAAAGCGATAATTACTCAGAATTAAGCTACTACTAAACTACTGCTACTGTATAACAAGCGGAAAGCTCTGTAATCACTACATCGAAATAAGTGTAATAAATGCCAACCGCAACTGTCTATTTCTGGGCAGGAGCTCCTTTACAATTTTTCAAGCGAGTTATATTCTAGATACTCGATGATCAATGACTTTTCTGATGATTCGATTTTGAAAAAACCTTTAAACTTTATCGGAAAAATATATATTAAAATTATTTGAATAATTAATAGAATCACGATGTACTAATAAATTAAAATTAAAGAAATTTCTTAAAATTTATAATACACTATGATTATATTGGGGACTATGATGCTTCCGAAATATGATGTCGATAATTACGCAAATAATTTTAATATATATAATATTTTTCCGATTTTAATGTTTTTTCAAAATGTACATTATTATTTATTGGTTGAAAATTTTTTGTATATACTCGCGTTATTTTCACTCGATTTAATTTATACTATAGTTACGGACTAATTGTAGAGAAACTGAAAATGTTAATAACGATGTTTCTTTAAATATTTATTCGGAATCGTAAAATTTTGCATATCCTAGTTTTTTTTTTTTTTTTTTTTTTTTTTTTTTTAATCGCTTTAATATAATTGCTTGGAAACTTCTAAAGTTGCAAAATTTTGTTTGGTTCCGTTAATACGAGTATAATGTAAGCGTAAATTTCGGAATTAGCATTCATCTACCTTATAGAGGAGCAAAAGCATTTATCAAGAGTCGGCGAAAGTTTGAGAAAAAATCTGATCGGTAGAAAAAACTGAATTTAAAATGAATTCGTGGAAAAACGTGGAGGCAGTGGAATAACTCTTTTCGAAGTGTGTGTGTGTGTGTGTGTGTGTGTGTGTGTGTCATACACGACTGGGAAAAAAATAGATGAAAGGAAGTATTTAAAAAGAAATTATGAAAGAAATGTCAGAGAAATTGCGAAGAGGCCATTCGAAGGATTTGTGTCATTAGATAGGATGCTACGCAATAATGTAACTCTGATATAATAGTATTTTTACATCGACAACTGAACTGAAGAGAAAATACAAATCTTATAACTCTGAACAGTGAAAAACGGTACCATTCGCGTTCAACTGAGATTTTGCAAGATTAAAAAAAAACAAAAAAAAAAAAAAAACGATACAGAGTCGGTGACACAATACTTGGCTCAATTTTGATTAAATCCGCCATTGTAGGTTTTAATAACTCTTGCTATTTTTTTAATGGATATAATTAAATTTATAATTTGCAAATAATGTAGCTTTAATTTTTTTTTTTTTTACGTACAAAAAGATTATAAACAATATCAAATCTTCTCATTTATGTATGAGGTTTGCTTATCTAACGTAAAACGCGGGGCACCCCTTAATGTCTTACATCAGTGGTAAACGTAAATTTTAACCTGTGAAGTAGACATTCGTAGAGTATTAATGAAAATGCCATTTTTATTTCTTTTCGATAATTGACGAGAATTAGTCAAAAATCCAAAGATCAGGACAAATAACGTTTTTAATGGTGCATTGCAATGTTCGGCTAGTGGGCGGGCAATACAGAAATCTTCACCTTCAAATAAATTAAGGAAAGACGTAAAAACTAAATAAAGTTGTAATTTCATTCTAATATCTTGAATTTTCGTTAAGCGGATGAAAATTTTAATAAAAACTGAGAATTTCTAGATTCGCCATTTTATTTTTGAGAATCGGCCATTCTAATCCCCCCCCCATTTGAAATAAAAATTGAATCGTTTTTAATTTCTACCCGAAATTAAGCGCCAATACAATCTATGCAGAAGTCTACGAGAGCTGCCTGTTGTGTATATAAATTTTGTCCTTCTTTGCGAACCCTCTACTTGTCTTATAATAATTTCATTGGCTCGAAAGAAATTGTTAAACCGGGCCTAGTAGAGTTTTCTCTATATCGTTCATTAGGCGAAGTTGAACGGAAAAAAACCCCGAAAAAAGCGTATAGGAGGTGTGGCCATTAAATGATGGAACTGCGTGCGCTATGAGTAGTGTCCTAGAGGAGTAAGGTGAGAAGCAAGTACGGCAATGGAGAACTTGAAGTGTCTACTAACACAGTTTCAAACCACGTGTTCGTACCTATAGTAGTATTTTTTCTATAAGTACTTTTCTGTAAGTCTGTTCCAAGGTTGCGCCGTAACGCTGATAAGGCTCATAACGTATTTACACGAAACGAAAGTGACTCGTTCTCTTTTTTCTGCGTTCACTTTTGTGCGACCGCGTTTTTTTCTTATCCAGGGTCAATGAAAGAATCTATGATTTTTCGAGTGTGGTTCCCGAGCTTTCCAAGGATCGATGCGCGAACTCGTAGTTACACTTCAGGTGCAATTAAATAATTTCTGATTGAAGCATTGTTTGTTACACGTAAGGTAGAGCGAATTTCATTAACACGTTCACAATGTCCTAAGCCTACCAGATCTTTTTTTCCCAGACATCTGCAGACTCCCTGTAAATTTTGAAGCGATATTAATAACACGAGACAGACTTCGACTTTCGATTTGGTAGCCGAGACATCCTGGACCCCGAAATTTAATATGTTTACTGCCTACGCGTAATACGTTATTTACCGCTTCCCTTGGTCATATTCGGCCTAGGTAAAGTAAAAAGTAAAAACTAAAAGTAAACTAAATCCCATGACACAGTGGGTGTCGGGGATTGTGAAGTTAAGATTTACAGTATACTAAGCCGAACGGTATTAATTTTAAAACTTTATAAAGCTATTCCGATGGCAAACGAACATGTTCGACATGTTGCAGTTGACATTTTTCGATATTTCTAAAAATAACGTCAAATTAGACTCTATTTGTACGTACGTAATAAAAGCATTTTAAAACTGGCATGCAGTGTCCGCAAAAATTCGGAAAGTAAAATAATTATAAATAACGCAACGGCCACTAAAAGTTGGATTACAAAAAATCCGGCTGGAAAACTTTCCTCTTTTGTTTGTTTTTTTTTTTTTTTCAAATAAAATTACCTTTGCATTGTGGCGAGTGGTGCAGTGCAGAACTATGTGATGACGTCAAAAGGGCAAGTGAAAATGGTGAAAAATAAACTGTACAAGTGAAACGACGGACCGTCAGCTGGACGTAATCAAGTATCGTCAGCGTGTCTAGTGTGAGTGTGTGTGTTCGTGCCAAAAGCAAAACAGACGTTTCTTGGAATCTGTTTTGTTCCTTCGTGAAAATTGAGACGGTTCGAATTTTCTACTTCGAATATAATATACAACACTATATAGGCCGGTGTAAAAACACACACGCACGCGCTGAGAAGATAATAGCGGTAGTGATCGACAGACGGAGAGAGACGGAGAGTGTGTGCGCGTGAATGATAACAGCTGTCTATTATAGAGAGGTTACCTTTGACCTGCAGTTTTGAGGAGTATCGAACCTGCGCGGCCGGATTCGTAGCTACGCAGGTGTACTCTCCGGAATGTATGGACGCGAGATTAGATATACTGAGCAGACTAGAGTACTGGTCGAGCGTACTGATGTTAACTCCGAGCTTCGGAGATATCGCCGATCCGTCTTTTAGCCAGCTAATCTCCAGAGGAGCATCTCCTTTGCTGACACCACATATTACTCTAGTGCGCGTGTTTTCCTGTACGCCTTCCGTTGGAAAATAAAAAGGATCGATACTGGGAGGAACTGGAATAAATGATAACAACTACATAGTATACACCGCAATAAGAAGATACGAAAAGAAAAGAAAAAAAAAAGGTTAAAAAAAAATCAGTAATGATTCCCGAAATGCATTTAGAACAAAAAAAAAATAAATAAAAATAAATAAACAAATAAAAACCGAATAAATGAATAAAATAAAAGAAACTGAAAAAAAAAATAAAAGTATCAGCCACTACATTAGGATATTGTTCGCAGGCTGTTTTTTTTTTTACCGTTGACCGTAAGATGTTGACTGATGACTTGTTCGGAAACTGGATTTCGTGCCGTGCATGTATAGTTACCGCTATGGTGAGGCGTCACGCCATCAATCACTAATAGGCTGTTGTATTGGTCCACTTGAGTAATACCCATCTGATCTTTACCTTTACTTAACTGATGTCCGTTCTTACTCCAGTTGATGGTCAGAGGGAGGTCTCCTTTGATTACCGAACACGTTAAACTAGCTCTTTCTCCAACATTTAATATTCGATACGGAGCTATTGGGTTTAATTTGGGAGGTACTGAAATGTACATACACATTAACAACTTTTATTACGGTAAATTTAGCGTGTATCTTTTCTTTCCTCCCGCCTTTCGTTATATAATAATTTTTTTTTTTTATTTCATTTTATTTTATTTTATTTTATTTTATTTTTTTGGAAGCTCGCAAGATTTTTCCATATTTTCAATGTGCAGCAGCGTCTTACCTATATAGAAAGTATCACTTATTCTAAAGCAAATCAATATATGTGTTTTAATACATTTAGCAATCGCTATTAATTCAGTTGTGTCGATAGTACGTTACGAATACTCTGTGATGGTAATCAAGGTGTATTTTCCGGATCTTAAGTGGACTTGGGAAAAAAAAGAAAAATTACAACGAATGTTTTTACTTCCGAAAAGATAATTTCGCTACACGTAATATTTTATGTTTTCATATTTTTAAAACGCAATCACTTTTATATATGAATTCGAGCGAGTTAAAATAAATAAAATTAAAAAAAAAAAAAAACATCGTTTTTTATGTTTATATTCGTGAGTTGGGCACGTTAGAGAACCTTCATCCAGAAGATGAATCAGATAAAAATCTCTTCTGAAAGATATTTATTTTTTAATTTAAAGCATCTATCGAAATCTCAGCAGCAGGAGATCTCCCCAGGGTTCAATAGTTCAGTTTTATACAGCATATTTTATTAGTAAAAAATTAAAAATTCAGGTATTTCTTATTATTTTTAACTTTTTTAATTTTAATTTTAGCTTTCGCTCTTTAGTTCGGAAAAGGTTGGGCGGGGTACGTCTACATCCATCATTGTGTTTATACGTTTACATTAACATTAAATATTAAATTATCCCCCAGTGTACGATGAGTTATTATTAAATATTTATATTTCGCGAGTGCGTGAGCACACACGCACACATATGAATATATATGTACTATTTTTTTGTTTACACGAGGATCAGTCTCTATTTTTCGTTTGTGCACAAAAACGAATGAAAATTAAATCCCAAAAAACACTCTTTATTCGTTAAAAACATTTAATTTTTTTTTCGATATAATCATCTCCTAAATGTAGACAGTTGCAATATTTTTTTTAAAGACATTTGTCATAATTAACTTTTTAATTTTATCGTTATAAAAATGTCTGTTCAGCTCTTTGAAAAGTCTTGACTTTTAAGCGATTTGTTACCTTCCTGTTTATCCCGTGCAATCTTTTTTTTTTTTTTTTTAAATTAAGGGAATACATAAGTGACCCCAACTAAACTTCGTAATAAGATCGTTGATGAAGTTCTTGCTATGTTTCATTCGAGTGTTATCCCTCCTGGAAAACACGGCGCAAATATTGAAATTACGTTATCAGTTTCGAACATGCTGAACACACATATAAAGAGCATCATCATCGTCGAAATTAAGAAACTGTCGGGGTGCAGAAACAGTTTGATGAATAACGCTACTCACACTGAAAATGCAACTCGATACTTAGATTCCAAATTTTCGATGAAAATTTTAATATCATGTTTCGTTTTTAAATTTTATTTTTAAACAATTTTCATTTTAATTCTATCGCTTAAATAGATTGTGCCATATACATACGTTAGAGAGGTAATAAAAATATGAAACGGTTGCGTTAAAAATATACTTGCTAAAATATACATACATATATGTATGTATGGGTGAAATTTATCGCGTGGAAAAAAATGGTTTCGTTTCGGTCGCATATAGAAATTAATTTTTTCTCTCGGGAGTGTAAAAATATATTACCGTACATTAATATTTATATTTTATTTATAACAAAAGAAAAAGAATAAGCTAGTGAAGTATCCATCCGCGATCTTATTCAAGTTTATACTTCTATATATTTCGACGAAGAGACATTAAAAAGAGAGTAGTCCTACAAATCTCTGTCTTCTACTCGATATACAATTTTTAAAATCGAAAATTTTTTCCTACACAAGCTGTACTGACTGGAAAGAAGTGGTACTAATATATGCAATTTCGTTCGAATTTCAGAAATACTTGTTGTTTTTCTAAATTTGTCTATATAAATAAATATAGCTTCTGCTGTAGTTTTTGGCTGATTTCTTATAATTATTATCCCGTATTTTCCCTTTTTTTTTTCTTCAAGAATTTCTGAGTCTCCTACTAAAGCGATTGCTAAATCCAAGTTCTGTGTAACTGTAGGTTTTATAAGAGCCGAAAATAAAATGCTATATAATTCTGCATGTTATTCGGAAAGAGGAATTTAAAAACCGTTATGAAAAAAAAAAATGTTTTAAAGTTTTCTACACATGCTGCTTGCATTGAAGTAGTTTCGTCGCGATACTTTCTAGTTTCTCTAATCTTTATCCATTGGCATCGGTGATGGATCTAGAGATACTTAAGAAATCAAGTGCTCACTCCGTTTATCCAGTGCAGTAGAAAGCTGAGAATGATTTTAACGCAGCTTTTTTGTAAATAATGTGTGTCTGTTTATTAAGCCATGGCTTCAGTAAAAACGGAAAGTTGGCGCGTTAAAAAAAAAGTAAAAAGTGTATATCTATATATTGCTTCATTTAGGACTTCCTTATATATTTATTCGACACAATAATCGGTCACTATGTGTTCCAAAAATAAACGAAAACGTTATTATAAATTCGCCAGATAATTTGCAGTTGAATCGTTAAAATTATTGTGGAACGAAAAAAAGTCGAAACAAAATCGACTAGTACGTAGTTTGCAATTGCTCTTTTCACAAAATTTAACAATAAGCCATGTGTAATTATCACGAGTAAATTAATCAAAAATGTAAAAAAGTATGACTTCATTTGACTTTAAGCAATATTTTTAGACACATTATTATTATTATTATTGTTATTTTTACCGTGACGACAATATAAAAAACTAAGCTAAATTGTTATCAACTGAGAGCTACATTTAATTTCTGTAAAGTTAAGCGTTTTCAATATAAGAAGATTTAGTACTTGTACGTAAATTTAGTACCTGCATTCAAGAAACTTCGTTTACGGAATGCGCTAACGTTTTAGGTCTTCTTATATTTCGATATTTTGTTGAGCGTTACGTAACGGTAAAAATAATTCTTGTCGAGTCTTTTTTTTTTTTTTTTTTCAATTACGGAGCATTTGAATCTCTATACACGGCACTGATTTAATTAATGTAATTTTATGCGATTTTAATATATCTATTTTTTTCAAGTATAAAATCATTATGAAATTAGTTTATTTTGTTGAAAAAGTGTGTAAATTTTTATTTCCGTTTCAGTTCTTGATTACCAAAATGAACTTTTCTTAAACGGACCAGTGGTCGAAAAGTCGTTAAAAAAAGTTATACATTATTGGTTGTTAATACCGTACATTAATGAGTTATAATAAAATCGGTGGCGGGTAATAATTGCAGACAAGTGCAAAATCCGAAAATGTATTACGGCAATACAAAAAACATATGTATGTATTTTGAAAAGAAGAAGTTACTATCAGATGGCTGGCGGTTAATTTTTAAAGGAGTAGAAATGTTTAAATTGAAATTACGTTCGCAGCACTTTCCAATTTTAACGCAAAAATAATTATAATAACGAGGAAACAGCTTAAGCAGGGATCTCGCTTTAGAAGATCTAAAAAGTTCTTTTTTGAGGATTTCTATTTGGAAGAGAAAAAAGTAACTTAGCCCAGGGAACTCTTTAGGGTATTATATTTTCTTACGTATCTGAAGTGTGTAAGTAATTTTTTTTATTAAGTAGATATAGTAATAAACTGCAGAGCAATGTTTTCCTAGACCGTCTTGCCACTGTAGTTCGCCGTTGCCGGGGGAAAGATGCAGTTCGTAATTCTTGTCAGAAACGTAAAAACCAAATAAATTTCTAATTATCATACATTTTTCTTCCGGGTGAACTAAAAGTAAAAATAACTGGGAAATTATCGACTTTTTCAGGCTTGAATTTTTTTTAACAAAAGCAAAATTACTTTATGTTCTGTAAAAGATCTGTGAAAATACTCTTTTTCGACAATTTTATTAGTTTACATAGAAGAGAATTCAATACTGATGAGAATAAATTTTAGTTCGATAGGTCGTTTAGTTGATATCGCGCCCGCCAATTTAGAGAAATCGAAAAAATGAAAACTCGACAAAACGCGTTTTAAAGTGTTTTCAATAAGAGAATAAATGTGTGTTTCTTACGCTAATGATCGACTAATCAGCTACTCCTATGCAGTAGTTCTTCTGTTTCCTCAAATAACTCATTCTGGTGCATTTGTTCACGAACGTGCTTCTCAGTTTTTTTTCGTCAATCAATCCGAGAGCAGAATGCTCAAAAGATCTTAGCTGATTCGTTGCATTTTGCACCATTTACACCTACACAATTTTCATGTCAAGGGAATTTTTGTCTTTGGAGCAATAATTACCTAGCGTTGTGCTATCACAACTTTTTTCATTTCTTGGGCAGAATCAGTATTTCTTCTAATTGTCGAACCATAATAAGTTGTTAACTTTTCACGATGCCTTCCATTAGTCGTTTATTACCATCGAGCTCCCCTTTCATCCTTTCATTTCGGAGACACGTATCCATTTGTTTTTGTACATGTCCCACGATCTCACTTTTTCTAACATATGGATTTGTTTTCAAAATATCTGCATAAGTTTTGGAATCGCCGTCGCCGATGTAATTATTATATTTCACGCCGAATATTTCTTCGGATCTTAAAAACATTTCCACGAAAGAATCTGTTTTCCCTGCTGAGCCTTTATGATTTGAGGAGCATTATTCTTGGTGATTTTCATACCATTCTTCAAACTCGTCATTATTTAATGGGTTTTTTTTTTTTTTCATTTTGATAAGATACATGTGTGGCAATGTGCACATTTTAAGGTCGATTACTTTGCCAGAGTAGAATGGAATGAGAGTTGTCACAACATCGTATAAAGCCACGTTTTATCTAGAATCCATCGCCGGACACTTTTAAATGAGTTTCGATTTTTCCCTTTTCTTCAATCTTCTTTTTTTTTTTTTTTTTTTTTTTTTCGGGTTCTTCTTTGACAGCTTTCTCACTGGCCTTCTTAAACATCGATTTCGACGCTGTGTAAAGATGCTACACTATCTGATCATACGTTGATTTCGCCAGCACTTGGCACAAGTCCATAAGGTCATAAAATACATCGATGCCTTCTCGTGAAATACCCAGTAATCTCATAACGAGCACGATTCGCGTCTGTTTTATTTCCGGTATTTAGCAATGGTCCTGAATTAATTTCTAAGATAGAAGGACGGAAAAAGCGCCCGAGACTGGCTGAACGGCTCGACACTCCTTTTCGTTCGGCTTTGTATCTCCAAAGGTACTTCGAATTGTGACATCTGTAACTTTGTGAATATATTCTTGGATATTTAATCTATCGATTTAGAAAATGAAAAAAAAAAAAAACAAAAAAAAACGATTTTTTTGATCTTCTAAAGCAGGATTCTCCCCCCTTAAAAAAACCCATCGAAAACACATTTGACGTTGTCATAATTAAAACAGTGTGAACATAATTCAATCAGTTTCGAAACGGTGTTAATTGTTAAAAACTGAAAAATGCTCTTTTAAGATTTCCCCATTTTCGTCATGTTTCATTTATAATTCGCAAAAATAGCCTTACCGATAACGTAAATTTCTCCACTACGCCTGGCACTTTGACCCTGTTTATTGCGAGCTGTGCAGGTATACGTTCCGGAATCGCTGGTTTTCTGAACCGGTTCTATTACTAAGACGCCATTTAGAATCTTTTGCCTCAGATCGATCGGTAGTTCTTTTCTATCTGCAATAATATGAAGTTCTTTTTAACTGGCGCGGCAAAAGAAAAATTCTCCGAATGCTTAGAAATATATAATTTTACTAATCATCTTACCAATAATGTAAGCAGTTGATGGAACTTGTTTTTTTTTGTTTTTTTTTTTACATTTTCCTACACGTAATGAAAAGACTTTTAATTTATACTGACAAAAAATTCATCTCCAGTGTTCAGTTCTGAGTGTTGAAGAATTTTTATTGTTTTGCGTAATGGAAAAATGTATAATACGTAAAATTCCATCCGGTGATAATAACGCCGGAGCTGATAAAAATAAAATATCTTCAAAGTATATAGATTTCACAATATCTTCAAAGTATATAGATTTCAATATATATATATTTTGAAGATGTTTTATTTTTAGCAGCTCTATCTGTCGGTAATGAAGACAACTAGTATCGTTATTCTGAAGATCACCAGATGGCTTTTTAACACGCTTTTATTAGCTTCACCTATATGTAAATGAGTAATATGTAAGTGCGTAATGGAATTTTACCAATCAATTTTCACTGATTTCCCGACTTCTGAATAATTTGAAAATTTACATACGTATTCATTTTGGATGACAATTCAATAATTTCCTTAATTTGTCCTAATGTCCTGACCGGGATCATAAGAAAAAAAGGAGAAAAACAATGTCCCCTTCTACATGTCACAAACATCATCGGTAAGTGTAGTGTCCTTTGTTTATCAAAAACTTGATATGGTTCAAAACTGATTTAATAGATGTCGCTAAGTCATTTTTATTTTATTATTAAACTTTACTCCTTAGGTGTTAAGTGTATTACAGTGTAATGCTTCTGTTTTTTCACGAACCACGGTAAAGTAATTAAATAACAGAACTTTAAGCAACGAAAGAAAATTATTCTTAAATCTTACGTCTAACGAGTCAGAAAATATAAATAGTGTACGTAAAGCGCGAAATATAATTTGAGAAGAGAAATCCCAAGTCCTACCTTTGATGGTACAAGTGTATGCGCTGTTGACTTGATAAGAGGTATGTCGGCACGATGAAAAGAGGGTGTTACTTTGCAATAAGGTAGTGCTAATAAAAATGGTAAAATTAACGATAGAAAATAACGACTTTGGCGATGAATGTTGAAAGAAATTATAAATCGGTCGTAGTGTTCGGAACCAAAAATAATAAAGCCAAAGAATTTTAGGGGGGCCACAAAGATAAAAACCTTCGGCGGATGAAAGATTTCTATGATATTGCAGGGTATAAAAGCAGATAGTCGGACCGAGGACGAATCGGAGAAATTACAAGTCGAACATAAAAAGTCTATATATACTAGTGTGTTTGCATCGGAGAGAAGGGAACAGCTGTCAAATAGCCGGGTGAAAACTAATAGATTTTGCGGTACTTTAGTGAGAATAAATGTTAAATAAAATTATAGTTAAAAAAAACTAAAAAAAAACAGGTTTGTATAGCAATATGAACTAAAAAGTAAAAAATAATTTTTAAACATAAAGATAATATTCAACAGTGATGCAAATCTCCTAAACCAGTATATTTGAAGTTTTTTTAATAAGCTCAAAATGAGAATAATTCACAACAAATTAACTTTAATGTAAAAGAAAGCGTGGGGTGCTTACTATATTTAATAAATTAAATCGACCTACAAATAGTTAAAAAATAACAGAAAAAGTATAAACAATTGATATCAAAAGCACCCCACGCTTTCTAAAGTTAATTTGTTGTGAATTACTTTATTCTCATTTTGAGCTTATTAGAGAAAAACTTAATATTGACTTGGGCGATTTTCATGCTGTTGAATATTATTTTTATATTTAAAAATTATTTTTTACTTTTTAGTTCACATTACTATAAAAGCGTGTTTTTTTAGTTTTTTTTAAACTATAATTTTATTTTTATCTGTTATACATCTTGACATTACGCGACACGATAAAAATGTTGTTAACACATTAACGAATGATAAATAATTTTCTCGCTTCGTTACTGTGTTTGAGAAGCTTAACGCGAGAATTTTAAACGAAAATATTTGGCACTGCCTTCTTCGAATAATAGTGTTACTTCAGTTATAATAAAAGATGACATAACCGTGACACTTAATAATGCACACTAACTATGTGAATTTCGCCGGAACTTTATTAGTCAAAGCCGTAGGCAGGAGTTTGTAAAAGGGTCGGGATAGGAGGACTGGAAAAACATATTATGTGAAAAATTATATGAAAAGTAAAAATTTGTCAATGCGTAAAATTTTAATCCGACTTTTACTTATGGTAAATGGTAATGGTTTTGCTTAAAGCCTGCTTTAGTAGAATAAATATCACATTACAAACATTAACGAAATATGTGAAATTAGAAAAATCATTCTATTTAATTTCTGTCATTACTACCGGCATTGACACTGTGGCACGTAATATAAGTTGTCTTTTCCGAGCACTCTACTAATGATACTTTGAACTGGTTAAGAGTTCATTTTGTAAGGGTTTATCGATGGACAGAGTTATATTTCAAGATGAAAAACAAAATCTTTTTTTTTTTTTTTTTTTTTTTTTTTATGTATTAAAAAAATATCATTCTTTTGTTTAGCGTTTTCTTTCAAAATTAACATTTTTAGTTTGTTGTGATCAACATCGCTGTTACATGTAACATATTTGTCAAAGCGCTTTTACGAACAGAGAAATATTTTTCTTCAAATGATAAAACTTTTTATTTTGTAGTGTCTTTTTTTTTTTTTTTTTTTTTTTTTAAATAAAACCTGTAGGGCTAAAATTTATTTTTTGGTCTTTTTGGAAAACGACGGGTTTTTAATAGATTTACCGGCATTGGTATTAGCGGTGCATTGAATAAAGAACAAAACGTTACTAAATAGTATATTCCAACTTTCGCAAAGCTATTGGAGACTTATGATAGTCGCTTTTTTCGTATCGCAGCTAAAAGAAGAAAAGAAAACGATAAAAATCAAAAATATCACAGGTTTCTTGCTTCTTAGTAATCCGAGGTATGGAATTCACTGCAAAAGTTAATGCGAAAAACTTAGTTGAATAATCAGGTGCCGTTAAAATTCCCTATATTATACTGTCCGAGTTAGGAGCGCCTTTAAATATGTTTATCACTTGTATCAAACGACATGAAGAGGTCCCCAAAAAAGGCTTAAATGCTCTATTACGATTTAAAAAAAAAAAAAACGTTTAAAGAGGTTGTGTTTCTAAACTTTATTAAAACGAAGTTTCATATACATTAATATAATTTGTATGTCAGTGTATTTCTATGAACGCGTACAAATAAGCATCTTCATATTTCATTATTAAAATTACCACCTTCCCCACTGGTGGATCCTGAATATGCTACTGGAGAGATCGTTTTTCGCTTGATGGGCTACTTTGACTGATACGATTTAAAGTTCTTGTTATTTAGTGTAAACATGTTTCGGTTCGGATTTAAATGTAAATTTATTTAGGCTAAAAAACAATAACTTATGAAACAAATAACTGCATTTGAAATATTTTGTATACCTTATCTACTACACGTATATAACCCTAAACTTTTTCTATGGATTATACTGTTCATTGGAAAATATTCTATTAATTCGGAATTAACTTACAAATGTTACTTGGGATGTAACGCTTCATTTTTTTCTTCTTCTTCTTTTTTTTTTTTTTTGTTTTTTTTTTTTAATAAGAAAATGTTCATTATACGATGAAATATTTTCATTTTCAAATATTAAAAAAGTATTTAAAGTAGTATTTTGAAGAACTATTTCGGTTTCATTACTTTAGTGTATTAAAATCGTTTGTCGAACGAGATACTTGATAGTTCATAACTTTTCTGATAACTCGATTTTGGAAAAACATCAAATTAAAACTTTATCAGTAATATACGTATATTTCTGATAAAGTTTTAATTTAATGTTTTTCCAAAATCGAGTTATCAGAAAAGTTATGAACTATCAAGTATCTCATTCGACAAACGATTTTTTAAAGTTTTCTCGAAGTTACCTGTCGAAATTAGATAATTTACCGCATCATCCGAATCTTTAATTATTAAAAGTATTTTCCGAAGTAAGGATCCAATAAAAATTGTAATAGCGCGGTAAATTACTTCCGAATTTTAATTCACCATCGTCAAGCACTTTCAAATCAACTTTTGATCGCGAACGTGTACTAAGAAATTGATAATCGTTTAGAAATTGTTTTGTTTGAATAAAGTTGTAAGTGTGAACATCGAGATGTTGATATTGTTGCGTTAATTTAAAAAATCGAAAAAAACTTTTTTCTTCTCTTCATATTTCTTATAAATTGTGCAATTTTACCGAGAAAAAAAAATTAGCGTAACAAACGATAGACTTACCTTTCTCCCAGGAAATATGTTCAATTGGATAGCCGGATACCGGGCATTTCAGCTGCAGTACTTCTCCGGCCACGGCTGTTATTTTCGGAATAGATCTTATATAAGGAAGCCCTTTGAAATGAAAATGCGAACGTTAATTTTCATGTTACAGTAAGAGTAAAAATTTACACAAAACAAATGTAGTAAAGGCGTAAGTAAGAAAAATTAATTATATTTAGTAGTTAGGCCTCCGGATTAAGTATATGAAACTGCCGGGACTATGGAAATATTAGGGGCCCTTTTCGGAAGTGACAAAATTATAAGTTTTACAGAATAACTAAATTTCCTTTAATTTAATTTAATTACATTATTTTGAACTCACGAATTGAAATATAATTATTAATGTAAACAAAACTAAATATACACTTATTTGCGACGCCGATCATGTGTTTTTTCAGTGTTCATCTCTCTCCGTGGAACGTTCTACCGTGTATTCTTATTTGCTGAAGCTTGGTCTTCTTACTCCTTATTGCGCTTTCTATATTCTGTCCTTTCCTTCCCCACTAATTAATTATTCCTGCTATTTGTTCCTCCTTTTTAGTTAAAATTTCTGATCGGATCAAAATATAACCGACTAGATCCTTATCTTTTGTTTCTGGGTAAAGGTCCCCTTGCTTGGCGAGCCCCAAAAAAAAAAAAAAAAAATCATTTGGGCGTAGAATTTTCAACACTAAAAAAAAAACAGTATATATATATATATATATATTTAATTTTAAACAATGAATTTTTCAGCAAATTTTAACCGATAATTTGCATGAAAGGGTAGTGTGTATGCGTGCGTTGCGCGTGTACAGATACACACATACACATTCATACAAATCATTTCCTAAAAACGTCGTTTCCGACTCGTTATGTACCTTAAAAGTCAAATTTCTGGTACGTTTTTACGAAACTTGAAATTTGACTATTACCAAATTTCCTCCTCCTCTAGGACGAATTTAAAAATGGATATAAAATTATTGACAAATATAAATGTATTAAAAAATGCACACTTGCTCCTGTGTAAAGTTAATTCTATTTATTTTAATAAAAGTTGATATATATGACAAATGATAGATTAATTTTTTATTACATGTTGGAAGTGAGTGTCTCTTGGGGGCCCCTTTATACGGCGGGGCCCGGGGCTGCAGCCCCCCTAGACCATCTAAATCCAGGCCTGTCAGTAATCTTAGAACAATTAGGAACCAAGAAGTTCCTTTAGACGAGTAATTGTGATAGTAATCGAATTTTTATTTTAAAGCTGCTATTCGAACATTCCGACAACACTAATTATTACCGTAGATATTCAATCTGGCAGAATGAGATGCTTTTCCAACTCTGTTTTCAGCTGTGCATGTGTATTCACCTCCATCCTCAGCGGTTACATGGCTGATGTTAACATGCCCGACAACTTCACCAGTCATCATGACCATCATTCCAATGTGAAACCTGCCAAATTGCAAACAATATGCGTTTTGCTTAATTTCAAAAAAAAAAAAAAAATAAATAATAAAATAAAATAAAATAAAATAAAAGTGTTATCTGATAATTAATAACTGACACAATTAATAGGACGTGTTCCGTTATTACGTGATGATAGAGCTAAAATGAAAATGTTTACCGCCTAAAATATTTTTCGGAAAGTTAGTTCCTTTTTATTCCGTTATTCCTTGTGGAATGGCGATTTTAACATCTTAAATTCCACAAAAGCTATTTTCATAATTATATTTCTCTAATTTTTTTTATTCACTTTTTACTTATGAATGCGTATGAGTTCTATTTCTTTTCGTATATTTATCACTAGAGATACCTTTCATTTTCTGGTAGAGCAAATCCATCCAATGTCCATTTAATGATCGGTGTTGGATTTCCGGTAGCAGTGCATTTCAACGACACTGATGGACCGGGTTGAAGAGTCTGTTCGATAAACGTGTGCACAAGTACAGGACCGGCATCTATGTGAACACGAGAATAATTAAAATTGCTTAATAAACTTCATTTTTGAATTAGTAATGCGTCGAACACGGGCTGATTAATTTATTTCACTTAAATTATAATATAACTATTAAATCATTTGAAAACTTTTTAATGTTTTGCTTTTAAAAATAATTGCAAGGAAACTCATGGATAAATGTTAGCTTTTCATCTGTTTTTTAATATAGTAGTAACACAATTTGTTTTTGGTTGAAAAATTACACTTAAAAGGAGAAAAGCTATTTTCAAAAGTAGCATAAAAATAATGTTGATAAATAAAGTGCAGTGTAGAAAGTATAGAGAACAATACGATGAGCGTGTTTATGATCGATTTACATCAATGCAAATGTACGTAAACAATGTAGTAATTTCATGTGTGAAGTATTTCAGGAGTAACCAAAGCTCCCAATGATTGATTTAGTGTGTTTCAACGCACTCTCGGTTACCGTGTTGCTGGAAAGCCAACTGAAGATGCGTTTATTGGTTCGGTGTTAATCATAATCTTGATTTTACTTTGAACAGGTTTCCATTAAAATATTACTATTACGTGTATTAAGTCAAAATACCTGAAAAAAAAATACCTCCTCGGCGTGTTCTGAATAATGTAATGGTACACATTTTATTATGCGGTAACGTCTGCGTGATGTGTTCGATTCGGACAAAGAAAAAAGACGATCGCTCGATACCTGCACAATAAACTGTGGTCATGCCTGAGTTCTCCTGCAGGACTCTAGAGTATGATATCGGATGAAAGTAAACCAGTTTCAGGTACGGGTTTCCTCTTATTAAACCTTATGTACGTGACGAAGGTGCTTCAACAATAATTGTTAGCTGAGGAGACATGCATTTATGTAGTGCTGTTTTATGTGCCTTATAATAGGGCATGGGCCGTGCCATTTTAGTCTATGGCCACCCTTGCGTAGCATGAAAGTAGCGGAAAAAGTGTGAAATCGGCAATGAAACTACGGAACGTCAGTTAAGGTCGCAAGGCGCGCATTTAAACAAAAAAAAAAGAAAAAGAACGTGCGTTAAAGTAGCCTGGTTTTGATTTTATTCATGTTTGAGAGCAAAAAAACAAAAATGTTATGTAACCTTCGTTAGAGTATATAGTTTTTGGGAGCAATGTTACAAATGTGAACAAAGAAGGAAAACTTTATTGAAAGCAATCCTAGCAGATCTAAAAACTTTAAACAACACAACAAATAGTAGTTCAACCAAATACAGCCGTGTGTAGATACAGGCTCGGGGTTACGGAAATATTAGGGGCCTTTTCGGAAGTGACAAAATTATCAGATTTATAGATAAACTAAATTTTCTTTAATTTAATTTTATTATAGGTATTATTTTGAATTCGCGAATTAACATATAATTATTAATGTAAACAAAACTAAATATCGTACAGACACAATAGGTAGAATTTCCAATGCTAAAAAAAAAAAAAATATATATACATACATATATATATATATATATGTATATACTTATATTGATACGGATTCATTACTTCGGCGCTATCTTCTATTTGGCGTTCGAGCTAGAAATTATTCGTCGATTTATTCATTAATTCTCGGCTTCTCGAACGTCGATATATTTTACATCGCCACTTTGTCGTGTCTTGGTTGCTTATATGGCCGATACCAAAAATCCCCGAGATCGGGTGCGTGATCGTCAAGTACACGGTCGCGCTGGGGTAGAGACGTAACAGTGTCTGTATGGTAGTGGTCAGTAGCTAAGACAATAATATATACGGCAAGAAACGCTGAATAAGATGTGCGGAGTAATGTCGAGCGGCGAGAATATTATAAAAACCCGCAAAGGCTGGTAGGGTAGAAAGCGCGGGCTAAACTATCGATGTTAATTCTCGCGCGTAATAGATAATAATTTCTAATTTTTCTTGTTGATTGTCGTCGTACCAATAATCTCTGTTCTAGCCATCGTTCAACAACCGTCAATACTAGTCAAAAGTACAAAGTATTCGCCGTATTGTAATTTCACGTGTATAATTAGATGGAACGGTATGCCGTTTATGCGGCAATTTTGGCCGAATTTCTAATAAAATTCGTTTATTTTTCGGCTACACGCGACCACAGTCATTTTTTTTTATGTGAATTTATGTTATTTTTTTACCGAATATACGCCTTTTTTCTGGAGACAAGTTGCATTTAATTGAACACGTGCTACGGTGCCATCTTCCGCGACCGAAAAGATACGAGCGTGATATAAAAGCGGGTTCGCGAAATAATGTTTTTTTTTGTTTTCATTTCAATCGTTTGATGAAGGAAGTATTCTTCGTAATAAATCAAATATAAAAGCCTAAGCTCTGCCCAGAGCGAATCGGTATCGTGAGACGAGATGTCACTGGCGCCCGTTAAGATACATTTCGTTTTTTTATAATTTCCTTTTTATCGCAAATAAAGTTTTTTTTTTATACACCTAAATGAGAAATAAAAACATTTTTTTTTTTTTTTTTTTTTTTGGGTTCGTCATAAAGACATTGGCCCAAGAAGAGGGAGAAGAATGAGAAGCGGAATCAGATGTTTATGCGATCAGATATGGAAGATAGGAAAGACTCAAGTGCTGGAATGACCGAGGGTGATGGCAAGGAGAGGACAAAAGCTGCGCAATACGGAGTTGGAAGACCAATTGACAAAAGAGAAGAGTAAAAGGAAGAACGTTCGGAAGCGATATAGGTGCACTCAAACAAAATGTGATTAGCGTCACCTATAAAGTTGTGAGAGGAAGGGTGTAGGAGACAGCGAGGAGAGGGGACCAGAGAAAAGCGAAATAGGGAAGCAGGAAGCAAACTGTGCCCAAAGCGTAGGCGACAGATTGCAGATAGAGTTGAACGCCGTATGGAGGGAAAATTGAAAAAACATGGATAAGACGGTAGATTAGGCTGGATAAAGAGATAGAAGGAATCCGGATTTGAGAATGAGGAGGAATACGAATTTAACCATAGTTTGAAATGAGCTGAAGTGGAGAGGAGATTAATATTATGAGATGAAAAGACGACGAGGAATTCACCGGTAGAAGAGGATGAACGAGCTAGTGTATCAGCCGACTCGTTACCCTCGATTCCAAAGTGCCCAGGAATTCACAGTAGGTCAATTTGGATAGAGTGAGAAAGGAAAATGTTGTGAATAAGAGAGCGTATGAGAAGGATTATGTAATCAACAGAGGAAGAAGGAAAAGAAGAGGAGATGGCTTGAAGGACACTGTGGGAATCCGATATAATAAGGACTTTATGCGAAACTAGGGAAGAAGCAACAAAAAGGACGGCACGCAGGATGGCAGTAGACTCGGCATAGAACACTGAACAAAAGGAAGGAAGTTTGAAGGTTTCGAAATAATTTGAGGAAGGACAAAAGAAGGCCGAGCCAACTCCATTGGGTCCTTTGGAACCGTCAGTGAAGATCGCAAAATGATTAGGGAAAAGAGAGCCAACGGTGTTTAAGAATTCTGATTGGACAACATGATGAAGGAGAGGTTTGGTAGGGCAAGTTAGAAATAAACAATTAATAGGATGTAGGTGTGTGGAAAAATTGGAAGAAAAGTATGGCAACTTGTCGTATGAATAAATATAAGGAGAAAACTGAGAGAGTCGGGTGGAAATGAGAGATAGTATTGGCGTTTTGTTAGTGGCAAATCGCCAGTTGCGGTGGATATAAGAATAGGAATTAACAAGGGAAGAAGAAGAAATAGGAAGACGTTTGATTAAAAAGCGGTAACCCAGATAGGACCTTCGAACGAAAAGAGGAGGGATGAGTGATTCGGCATGTAGAGCGGGGATAGGAGTAGACTTTCTAGCTCCCAGACAGAGACGAAGACAAACATTTTGAACACGATCTAGTTTGGAGAGCAAGGATCTGGAGGAATTTCCATATATAAAACAACAATAATCAAGGATAGAACGAATAAAGGATTTGTAGAACATTAGTAGAATGCATGGATCTCCACCCCAATCAGTATGGGAAAGAGACTTTATCAGGTTGAGCCGTTTGAGGGAAGACAGATAAAGATGGTTGATGTGATTATGGAACGAAAGGCGACTGTCTAGAAAAATACCTAAATAACGGAAAGAGGAAGAAAGAGGGATCGCAACGTTATTGATGACGAGGCTAGTTAGGGAGGGGTCAAAAGGACGGAGAGTAAAAACAACAACAGAGGATTTAACGGATGAAATTGAAAGATGTATATTTGATAGAGAATTTTCTAATGATGTTAAAGAATTTTGGAGCTGGGAGCTGGCGACCGAAATATTACGATGAGAGGAGTAAATGAGGATATCATCGGCGTAAAAAAGAGAAGGTGAACTTAGAGAAATGGAAGCAATATTGATAAAATAGATGTTGAACAGTGTTGGACTAAGACAGGAACCTTGCGGCAATCCGCGGAATACTGACCTAATGTAGGTTTTAGAAGGAGTAGAAAGAATAACAGTTCTGCATTTAAAAAGATTACTAATGAGGGAAGAGAAGTGAGCGGGAATATTAAAGGAAAGCATTATCTCAAACAAAGTAGGGAGGTGAACATTGTCGAAGGCCGCAGTGATATCAACAAAAGAAGCAACAAGAAATTCTTTACGGATGAATGCCGCGTAGACGTCTACCAAGAACGAACTGATACAATCCGGGGGGCCGCGACCAGGGCGAAAACCATACATGTTATTAGGCAGTAAATCGTTACGTTCGAGCCACCAGACAAGACGTCTGTTAATTAAGCTTTCGAAAAGCTTTCTAACGCAAGAAGCAAGAGAAATTGGACGAAGAGCTGAAGAATTAAGCTTTGGGATCGGGATGATGATAAAGGTATTCCAAGAGGAAGGAGTGGAGCAGGAACGAAGAAAGGAGTTAAATAAGTTCAAAAGGAACCGAAGAGAGTACTCAGACAGGTTTTTGAGAATGGGGAAGGAAATTCCATCTTTTCCAGGAGAGGAATTCCCTGAATTACGTACGGATGCTTCTAATTCTGTAAAAGTAAATGGAGAAACCAAAAAATGTGAGGAGGTGGAAGTGGACGGCATGAAACAGGATTCTTGAAAGTTTGGAACGTAACTGGGAGCTATAGAATTCAAAAAAGGGATTAATTTATCGGGAGAAAGATTCTGATTAGAAGAACGTGGGGAGAGAGAGGACTTAAAGGACTTGGCCATACTCCAGATACGAGAAACAGGAGTAGAGCGTGAAAAGGAAGAACAGAAGCTTTTCCATGAATTTCTTTTCGCCATTTTCAAGGTAAATCTAGCTTTCGCATTGGCTCTTTTATGGGCGATAAAGTTGTTGAGAGTGGGGGAGGAACGGAAGGTTCTAAATGTAGATAAACTAAGGTCGAAAGCAACTTTACAATCTTGGTTCCACCACAAGGAGGAAGACATTTTGGATTTATTATGGGCAAAAGCTCGAACGGGAGGGGAAGAACAAGTTAAAGCAGCAGAGACGGAGTCAATGAAGAAATCATATTGAGAGGAAGGATTCAAGTTTGTTGGGATTGAAGAAAGTGAGGAATCAACAAGAGAACGAAAGTTGGACCAATCTACTTTAGAAAGAATCCACTTTGGAGTCTGAAGACTGTTAGGAGGAGATGGAAGAGGGATTTCATTGAAGGAAATAATTATAGGAGTGTGATCACTACCAAAGGTACCGTCCAAAGTACTCCACGAACAGCAAAGACCGAGACCAGGAGATGTAAAGGAAAGATCAATAGAGCTAAGAGCGGAGTGACTTCGGATACAAGTAGGGGAACCATCATTTAGAAGGAACAGGCCATTTTGGAGGATAAAATTCTCTAAAATCGTGCCATTGCTGTTGTAAGAATTACAACCCCAGAGGGGTGAATGGGCATTCCAATCACCGCCAATGAGGAATGGGGGAGAAAGTGAGTTAGTAAGTGTCTGAAAAGGGAAATTACGCAGATCGTAATTAGGAGGAATATAAGCAGATATAACATTTAGAGGACTAGAAGAATGGTTAGGAATAGAGATATGAACTAAATTGGGATAAGGAGGATTAGGAGGAAACAAAGTTTGAGTGTCATGAGCTGTGAATGGGATGTCATTTCTTACCAAAATAGCCGCTCCACCGTAGCCGTCACTGCGGTTAGAGCAAATGATGGAGAAATCTCGGAAGTTTATGTCTGAAGAGCTTTTTATCCAAGTTTCTGAAAGTAGTGCTATGTTAATATTGTGATAATCTAGTAGATGCTCTAAAGCATTTTTGTTAGCCTTGATACTCCGACAGTTCCATTGTAGTATTCTAAGTCGACAGGACATTGTACGTTTTAGAATAGAAGGAATACGAGGGAAGGAAATAAAAGGGATAGAGAGGGATGGAATATAAAATGCAACGAATTGTCGAGTAAGGCCAAAGGATACTACAAACTGAGAAAGTAGATACAGAAACAAACACAGTGTTGAGAGATATGGTGATAAACCAATAGGATTTAAAAAAAGAAGACTGAAGAATGAAGAAGAAGTGAATTAGAAGCTCCCTCTGCTCAAATAAATCCTTGCAAGAGGGTCGTCGCATGCTATCAACTAACCTAGTTAAAGGCAGCAAGCAACGCCGACAAAACGTTTTGATAAAGAAGGAATAAGAATAGGGATTGAAATGATAAAAGGAAAGTAAAAGCTCCCATCGCTCAGAACAATCATTGCGGCTAGGTCCTCGTATGCTATCAACCAACCTAGTTAAAGGAGGCAAGCAACACCGAAAGAACGCTAAGTGGAAAATGAAAATGAACGAAAAAGGCTCCCACCGCTCAAATAAATCATTGCATGTGGGCCGTCGCATGCTATCAACTAACCTAGTCAAAGGCAGCAAGCAACGTCGACGAAACGCCATAAAAACAAAAGAAAAGAAAAGACAATTTATGACGATTATGTTATGTCTGTGGAAAATTATAGTGTGGATAGTAGTATGAAAATAGGATAAAAAGTTGTGTATCTTAAAAGGAATAATTAGAGAAGGAAAGAAGGAAAAATAATAAATAAATAGGAAACTTAAAGTCGGAGATCGTGTCTGGTTAGCTATGTCGAAGATTGTAAAACCTGACATATGGCTAACACTTTATCTTCTAAATTAGGAATGTTGAAATTTCTGAGAGCAGATAGAAGTGCAGAAGTTAGGACATTAGGAGTAGAAAGAGCAGAAGAGTTATTTAGAGAAACGTTAATACCGTTTGCAGATGATTCAGTATTGGTGATTTTAGAGGTAGAAGGAGTTGTTGAAGGAAATGGGGGAAGCTTAGGAGCATCGGAACGATAGCCTAAAACATCGATTCATAACAACGAGGAGTAAAAAGTCGAATTCATATCATATATATATATATATTTTATTTTTTATTTATTTATTATATTTACAAGTCGCTTTTGGACTACAAGGTCATTAGCGACTACGGTTTTACAGATAATTATAAAATTTTATATTGAATATTTGAAAATGCGTGAAACAAAAAATAATCAAAAAATTAGCTGAAGGCTGGGGAAGTTAGATCAGTTGGAATACAGAGATGTCTTTGAGGAAGGCTACGATTTTTTTACACTTCTCGGCGTCCGAAAACATCTCTGGAAGGCCGTTATTGGTAATACCCGCTTGTTGTCTAGCCTGCTGGTAGTGATTACACTCGATCAAAAGATGCCTCACCGATGATATAGGCATGTTGCAGCTGTATATGTATATATGTATATGTATCATTTTAAACAATGAATTTTTTTCTTGTTATTTTTTTTCTGCAAATTCTTGTATGATATTGTTAAAATCTACTAAACGGAGAAAATCTGTTTCGATTGTTAATCTTGATAATGCCGATAATCTATCATCTAGCATGGTTGATCGGTACATGTTTTTTATTCTTTTTAATATCGAAAAAGACCTTTTCGCCTCACAATTTTTAATCAGTATAGTTACAAATATTTAAATGTTTGGAAAAACATCAATTATTTGCACGTTTAACCATCCATGTCGGAAGTGGGAGCCTCTTGGGGGCCCCTTTATAAGGCAGGGCGCGGTGCTGCAGCCCCTCTTAGCTTTCCCTAAATCCGAGCCCGTATAGATATCAATTTTTAAAAGATAACGAACTAGTCATATAAAATGGAAAATATGAATAACAGTAAGCTTGCTGAAAAATTGTGGCAAAAAAAAAATACCCAATGTGTAAACCTACGCAGATGTATAGTATACGCATTAGTCTAAATATGAATTAAGATTAAAATTGAAACTCCAATTAACCTATAAAACGAGATATAGTGACCCTGGCGCCGATACCATCCATCCTTTCATGATCAAACATCTTTCTAACCCAGCTAAATCGTTCCTTCTCCACATCTATAACCAAATATGGCCGACTGGTGACATGCCATCAGCTTGGAAAACCGCAGTTGTAGTTCCGATCCTTAAGACTAATGCTGATCCCTTTCTCCCCAATAGTTTCCGTCCGATTTCCCTAATTAGTGCTCTGTCGAAGGTAATGGAGAAAATGGTTAATGGACGGCTCCTGTTTTATCTCGAATCGAACAATTTAATTTCCTCCATACAGGCTGGCGGCCGTACACGTAAATCCACTTTATCTCATCTTATTAGCCTTCAATGGCCAGTTCTTCACGCCCGAAGTAATGGTCAATGTCTGTACACAATATTTTTTGACATTGAAAAAACGTTCGACCGTGTATGGCGGTACGGCTTGCTACTTAAACTGAATAATGCCGGAATAAATGGAAAAATGGGCAAGTTTATCCTACATTTCTTATCTAATAGAGCAATGCAAATGAAAGTAGGCTCAGTGATGTCCTTTCCTGTTCCTATGAAGAATGGAATGTCCTAGGGATCCGTTCTGAGTGTGACTTTGTTCATCCTATTTATTAATGACATTTCCTGCTGTATTAGACCGCCAGTGACAGCCTGATTATTTATTGATGACCTAAATAGATCAATCTCATCCAACCTTCTATCCAATGCCCAGTCCATCCTCCAAACGACAATTGATAAGCTATATACATGGGCTGTACACAATGGGCTAAAATTCTCCTCTTTCAAAACTTCATGTGTCAACTTCCATAGGAGTTGTCTGCACAGAGATAACCAAGAAATTCGCCTTCATCTCAATAATTCTCCTCTTCCTTTCTCCAGTTCTGTAAAATTTTTAGGTCTAGTTTTTGATTCCGCTCTGTCCTGGTCTCCTCATATTACCAAGCTTAAAAATAAATGCATGAAGAACCTCTCCATTATAAAATACTTGTCCAGTCCTAAATTCAATATTGATCCCAAGCTACTTGTCACCATTTATAAAGCCCTTATCCTTTCCAGATTAACCTACGAATGTCAGGTGTACTCCTCGGCTAGTCAGTCGTTACTCAGGTCACTTGATCCAATTCATCATACATCTATCCGATTAATTCTTGGTCTTCATCGAACTTCTCCATCAGCAAGTGCTTGTTTCCTTAGCGGCATACCCCCACTTCCCCTGATCCGTTCTTCTATTACCGCACGCGATTTAATCAACTGGTACCTGCATCAGTACAAAATTAATTCCTTCTCAAACATTACTGATATTCCTCTCCCTTCTTTCCCTAGTGACCCAATCCCTAGATTATTCAAACAAACTATTGATAGTGGCGTACAATTGCCAAATCCTGACACCCCTTATTACAAACTTCCCCCGTGGGAAGACATCTCCGCAAGGATAGACACATCTCTCTTGGAGGCAATAATTCGCGGACCGGGTGTGGACATAATTCACCGCGTTGCCGAAAAAATCAATAGTTATCCCAACTCTTTGCACATATATACTGATGCTTCCAAAGCAGACCCGCAAATTTCCCCATCTCCAACCACGTGCGCATATGAAATCGGTGGTGAAATCACTTCGTTGCGATTAAATGATTATTGCTCGGTACGGAAAGCAGAATTGTACGCCGTATACAGTAGCCTCGTAACTTGTTTGGAGTCAGGATGTACAGATAGAAGCATACTTTTAATGACTGACTCTTCGGCTTCTCTAAAATCGATTTCGTCATAGAACAACATGGATATCTTAGTCCTAAAAGTCAATTATACGTTGAAGCTGCTACATCAAGCAAGAAATCAGGTAACGCTCTTGTGGGTGCCGAGTCATGTAGGAATTCAAGGCAACGAGCGAGTTGACATGGCGTCCAAATCAGCTCTGCGCGCACCAATGCCGTTCGCAGCGCCACCAATCTGCAAAGTGAAGACTTATTCTCATGAACGTATGATGGCTGAGTGGATCAGCCAGTGGCAAAGGGATCGATCTTTTATGAAGAGCATAAAGTTTACGGCTGATTCATGGTTCCCTCCTATTTACCTTACGCGTCGAGAATACGCTGTGTTAAATCGGTTGCGAGTTGGGCATACGGCGGTCTCACACAATTATATACTTGAGGGTACTCCTCTCCCACCCACGTACCCTTTCTGTTCCGGCCCTTCTTACCCTTCGGTAGAACACCTAATGCTATAATGTACGGCGTTCGACCGCTCCGTTTTTGCCAGTATTCCTCTGTCAACTATACTGTCAAATGACCCAGCGTGCATACAAATGCTACTCGCTTTTCTTAGGAACAACAATTTAATA
Organism: Icerya purchasi; assembly: GCA_039619475.1. Taxonomy (NCBI): domain Eukaryota; kingdom Metazoa; phylum Arthropoda; class Insecta; order Hemiptera; family Monophlebidae; genus Icerya; species Icerya purchasi. The sequence goes on from CM077115.1 coordinate 369,728,714, forward strand.
ATTAAATTATAAAATAGCCTTTTTACCCTGGCCCATGTGCTGTAATAACCATTGTAGTTAAAAATGGTGCATGGGCGCCACCAGGAAAAAAAACAAAAAACTATTGCTGTTTCGGGACCAGTGGCAATTCTATCGATTACATATGCGGATGTAACAAAAAAAAAAAAGAAAGAAATTTAAGTAATTTATCCCGTTCGCATTGTGTACGAAAAAACATTTGTAAATTTCATCCGGTTTTAAAGAAATATTATAAGACGATTAAAATATTTTAATTTTATTGTTCAGTTGTTTTTTTTTTTTTCGTTTACGGTAGTTTGCAAAGTACTTTGTTTGAATGTGTATAATTACTGTTGGATTATAAAGTTCGAATTTGTAATAGCGAAGGGCCGTCTGATATAATCGAGTTATTTTGTATCGAAACCAGTAGATAATTGGAGTCAGGTACGAAAAACATTGTACATTGCGGGAGTGGTGCACTAATTAAACTAAACAAAAAAAAATAAATAAACTAAATGGAAAGAATGTAAACCGTATTTGCTCGCCACTGCTCCTAAATGAAAATTAGCACGTAACTGAATTTTTTTAAATATATATATATATATATATAACGGGTTAATTAGGTATCGCTACCGTCCTATTTAGAGGGTAATAAATAAAATATTTTCCAATTAATTACCGAGAAATCCGGAGTGCGCAGTAGTTTTGTTGTTTTGAAATAAAATGGAAGCTGCGTCAATATTTACACACATTGTAAAAGAGACAGATAGCGCATTTAATGATGCGACGAAGGCGGATATTGAAGGGCTTTACTTGGTACGAGTTAATCAAATAGAAGGCTGCTCGTTCGTTATTGTAAAGCCTCACACAGTGAGTGCGCTGCAGGCAGAATTTAATAGTTTTTCGTTGCCCCCGTAAAGAGACTTCCACCCTCCCTGTTGCTTTTAATTATTTTTTGAAATTAATTAATCATTCGCTCGCTGCCATAATAGTTAACGCTGCCCGCGATTATTAATACATCGGAGACGTTCGTGTTCAAATCTAGTGATAGCCCGAGTATTAGAAATTACGTTCTGATAATTGTTAATCTGCGCGCAAACCGGTGGTCCAGTATTTGTTCCTATAATTTAGTAGATTAGGAAATTTTGAAGAGAATTCTATACCAGAGTTGAGCACTAATTATAAGTTAAACAGGATCGTACATCGGCGTGATGAAACGAGAATTGTAAAGCACAAATTATTCGATAATGCGTCTTGCAGAGAGTATTTTTCAAACTGGACCATGTTGCATTCATAATATTTAGCGGCAAAATTGTAAATTATGCTCATTTTCCCCCGTTCATCCGGATAGCCTTTTATAAGTGACAGCAAACGGCCTCAATGTATTATGGGCGAAACGAACGCTGAATTTCCAAATTTGTAAATTTTCGGACGAAATAATGAAAATATCGTAAATCCGGTCAAGTGAAATATAAAATATTCTTGTATATTCTCATAATTTCAATGGAAAGTTTTTTAGCGTTATTTTAGTAAAAAAGGTAATAGTTAAACAATCTTAAATAGAGAATTTAAATTCGAATCATACCCATCATAAATAAATTACGGACAACACTAGACGGAATTTATTTATGATGGGTATTCACCGCGTAAAAGTTTTAAACATTTATTAATCGTCTCTTTTTAAATCTGTTCGTATTATTTCATTAATGTATGGTGCGCTCAGAAGTCTTCTACTAATAGGTTTATATTTGGACAGGTGTAAAATTTATGAATGCCGATTAGAAATATTAATTTTTTTTTTTTTTTTAGGACTCAGTATTATAATTTAAAGGTATTGTGTGGTAATGTACGTTTTAGTATACAAATCAATAAGGATTCGATATTTACTCGTGTGACCACTGATTCGTTTACTGCTGGTTATCGAATAAGAGTTAGCCGCTTTGTTGTCACGTTCTATATGTACCAACTACGATTCTGTTGCATGATGTATAAACACATATATCGTTAGCATTATGAGTTAAGACTCTCAAATCTTCTCGTGTCGTCCACCTGCTTTTTCTACAGATACCTTCGCATGAATACCCTCAACGGTAATAATAGTATACTCAACCACAACAAGCTTAACTAACCAATTTTAATAATTTTCTAACCCGCACCAACCTCCTGTTTTTCTATGTTTGTAAATGCTTTTTTGAGTTGCCTAATCAAATTTAATACTTTTTCAACTCGTTCTAAAATCTGTTTTGAGGATGTGTTTTGTTTTGCACCTGTAGCCTAACTAATGCTAATAACTTATTAACCGGCTATGTTCATGTTCTCATGTTTGTTTGAATAAATAGGCCTCCGAGAATGACTTTCACGGGTGTCTAATCTAAATAGATCGCATATCGTTGACAATATGTATTCGAGTATTACATAGTTTAGTGTGTGTTTCACCTCTGTTTGAGCATCTGTTCATGTCTGTGTCATTTAAAAAATACGTTAATGTATAATTAATCTTCGTAAAGAGCTTTGAGAACATGTAGATTTTGGAGGGTATGTAACGCGTCTAACTGCAATAGTTACAGTACTAAACTTTGTTAGGGTGTTTCTTCTCGTTCTCGTCTCTATACGTTTCTAGTGAGAGTACGTATAAATAACCGAGATGAAATAATTTTTGCTAATCTTTACTAAGCTGTCCGGTGTTCGAACAACGTGTTTCTAAATTTAGGACTTAAAAGTAATGAGCTTATTATAACCTCCGTATTATTATTCAGTCGTTGAAATTGCTATAACGAGCGTACTAAGATATTGCATATTCGAAACATATCCAAACATGCTACTCATGAACCGCGAATTATCATCCACAGTAGCGAATGTGTCCATGATTTATATTTAAGGAACAACAGTCCAGTCTGCGCATGTAAACCATTAGAAAAGGTGCAGGATTTTAAATATTTAGGGGTTTTTACAGATAGCAATATGAATTGGAAAAAACATATACAAAATTTAAGTGTAAAAATCAGACAGACCATTCCAGCATTATATAAGATGAAACAGGTACTTTCATATGAAACACTAAAAAATTTTTTTAACGCAATGATAATGTCTAGGATATTATATGGTATTCAAATATGGGGAGAAGCGAAGAAATCACAACTTAACAAGATAGCGAAATTGCAGAAAAGATGTTTAAAATTACTGCTTCCTCATGGGGGGCATAATAATTCAACATTATCATGGTGGAAGGTAAACAATGTGATGTCGCCAAAAATGTATTATTATTATTACGGATTATTGGAGCTCAAAACCAATAATATCAGAATACCATCAAGACCTAAAATTAGAGTTACGAGAGATCGAAATAAAAAATACTTTATTCAACCAAGGGGGACCAATTTAAGGATTGATAATACACAGCAGACAGTACTAATTAAATTACTACGGGAAATTCCAAGTAATATATTAAAGGAGAAAAGATTAGGTGTGTGGAAGGAAGACGTAAAAAAATGGATGATAGATTGGTGTGCAGATTAAGAAATTTTCGAGGATTCTTCTATTTGTACTACCATATCAGTGACTTCTTTATTTCGCAAATTAGATCCCTAAATTTCTCTTTGCTCAGCACAGGAACTACAACAGGGGCATGTAGATGATTTTCAATAATGTAGCGGAAAAGATCTTCTTTCTTTTACATTACTGGGAATGATTATTTTGAGTGTGACTGGTTGGTGATGTATACGTCCTAAGTGTGTAGTCGTAAGAAGTTACTGTGCTAAATTAATTAAATTATTATAGTGATAAGAAATATTATTTTAGATGTATTGAAATGTTATTAGTAAATTGTAAATTTATGTCAAATAAACGATAATGAGGGTGACGGGAACTCACGAAACGGGCAAAATTGCCTTGTGAGACCCACAACTTTCTTATTTAAAAATAAAAAAAAAAAAAAAAAAAAAAACTTGATGTAACTACTGCAGCTGATTTTTTGATATGTATTGAGACTGCTCATTTATATGTGTACATGTTTTTAAGAAATTGTTATGAAGAACCAGTAACGTAACACGAACATGTGACGAGTTGATACACTTTATATGTTTGCAATAAATGCATTAATAAATCACTAGACACAGGATATATCCTAGATACTTAAGAAAGAATATTACATGTGTCCAGTCTTGAAACTTGGTAAAAAAAAAAGTGATCATAATTCATACAGGCCCATATCCTTACTCTCATTTATAGGTAAAATGATGGAAAATATTATATAGAATGGTGAGCCAACCACTTCGGAATAGTATTATTACGGGTTTAAAAAAGCGCTGGGTACCAGGTGCCCTAACAGCCTTAATAAACGACCTTCAAATAAGTCTTTCTAAGAACTGATTTTTGCGTTATTATGTTTATTGATCTCAAGTCGGCATTTGATAGTGTACACCAGCTCAATACCCTAATCGAAATACTAATCAGTAGTTAGGAATTTCTAAAAAAATTGCTTTCTGGATACACAGCTATTTTCATAATGGAAAATTGACTGCTCTATCAGGAGCAAGAACCTACGAGTCGATTGTTTGTTCGCGTTCGCGTCTTCCTTATCAGCGCATTGTAATCGATAAACCGGTGAGACCGTTCTTTTATTATCTATTTATAAGATTACGATTTCGCAGCGTACTAACTATTCGTTAATTTCCACCAGCTGTACTTTCGTTTACTGTTAGAACTCTTACTTTTATTTATTTATTTAATTTTCTCTATTCTGTCCTTTTTTTTTTTTTTTTTTTTTTTTTTTTTCTTCGTTATTTTAGTAGTTTTCTTCACTTAAGTCGCTTAGTCGGATAGATGAGCTCGTCTAAGGGGGGCCGCTCGGCGGCCTCCTCCATTTCCAACAAACCGTCTCGTGATGGTTTGTCTCTCAGTTTGACGGAGGTGGATTCCTCTAACAAACGGAAACTTCCAAGTCCTTCTTCGCCTAAAGCATCCTTGCCCCCTAAGGAATTTTGATTTTCGCATACCGATTTAAGCGCTTCCGAAAACAATAATAATAATAGTAATAATAATAATAATAATAATTATAATAAGAGTAATAATAATAATAATAATAATAATTATAATAACAGTAGTAATAATAATAATAATAATGATGATATTTGCAATAATAATGATAATTACAGCGAGAGGAGTAATAATGTTACTACTTCCACTGATTCTACTGTTACTCCTCCTACTAATACTTCTACTATTACTACCACCAATAATAATATTAACAATAGTAACAATAATAATTGCAACAACAACAACAATAATAATAATAATAATACGAATAATAATAGTAATAACAATAATAATAATAATAGCATCACTAAAGAAAATTTGTTGTTTGCCTCTGATCATCCAGGGCCTTACACCGTTTACGTCGAAGGTTGTTCTTCAGAGGAGAACCTCGGCAATCTTCATCCTTTGGCTCTTGCCAGGCTAATTTACTCTGTATCCTCCTCCCTTACGAGCATTGTCCCTCAAGGTAGGGGCCGTGTCTCAGTTAAATTTCCTTCGGTCTCTTCCGCAAATTCTTTTCTGGCGCAGCCCAATTTCTTCGCATCGCACAATATTAAAGCGTACATCCCCAACGGTGTTCTTTTTAGAATGGGCATCATTTCAGGCGTTCATCCGTCCTTCTCCGAGGAAGAAATTGCTGAAGGAATTGAGTCCTCAATCCCTATTGCCTCAATTCGCCGAATTTACCGTTCTTCCGAAGATTCTAAAATTCCTACCCGCTCAGTCGAGATCAAATTCCATAAAACTACCCTTCCCGAATTTGTCTCAATTTACAGATTACGTTTTCCCGTTTCCCCCAGTGTCCGTTCACCTACGCAGTGTTCAAAATGTTTTCTTTTTGGTCACATTTCAAAACACTGCCGTAGTTCTTCGTATATCTGTTCGCACTGTGCTTCCAAGCACCCAGCCTCAGAATGTAGTTGCCTACAAGTTCCTCCCACCTGCCGAAATTGCAAAGGCTCTCACCGTGCCTATGATCGGTCTTGCCCTGAGTGGATTAGGCAGAAAGAAATAAAACGTATTATGGCTTTCGAGAATATCTCTTTTCAAGAAGCCACACTTATCAAAAAGAACAGCTTAGCTACTCATGCCTTTTCGTTTGCTGACCAAGCCTCCTTGCCTTCCTCTTCCCACAATAATATTACTAAATCTCCACCATCACTCCCCTCTCTTCTTTCTAACTCTATTCCTCGTCCCAAATCACCTACATTCCACAAAAAACGGTTCTCTAAACCTATCTACGATTCCTCTCCCCAATTCCCCCCTCTTCCATCTAATCGTATTCCTTCTCCCTCCAATGGATGGGCTCTCAATAAATCCGTTCCTTCTTTTCCTAACTCTACTTCAGAAAGTTGTCTTCCCGCAAATCTTACTAATATCAATCCTGTATCCTCAGCCCCTCTAAACTCTTCCTCTTCGGATCTTTCTCCCTTAATTAATAATATTTCAACAGCGGTTCTAGAGCTTCTTTCTTTAAACAACATTGCTTCCTCCTCATCCTTTGCTGATTCTCTTTCTCGTTTCCTCTCTAATAATATACGTTCTTAATAATTATTCTCCTAATAACAAGGAAAAATCAAATAGGACTAAAAAGGAGTAGAAGTGATAAGATTCAGGGCAGAATTTTCTCTATTTTCTTCTTTTGTCCTTCCCCCTTCCCCCTCTCCTTTCCCATATCCTCTTGCTTAATCTCTTTCCAATTGCGCAGTATGATTCATCCAAGTCAGTTGGCCATTGACTCAGGTTTAAGCACGGCTTTCTCCTGTTTTACATTTCCTTTTATTATTAAAAGGGCCGTTGCTGTAGTGGCCATACCCACTATTGAGCACTGGTACCTTTTATCTTCTTATTATTTTCTCGAATGGGCTCATGTCGAGTTGACGTACTCAATCTTTGGGCTGAGTTCCATTCGAAGTTGCTTTTTTTCTCACTTTTACTGTTACATTTATACAGTTGTGAGATTAGCTGGCGTGTATAGCTATGGCTTCGTAACACCCAGCTCCAGTTTTAAGTGCAATGGTCTAACTACAACTGACTTTACTTTATTTATTTGGATGTTTTCATACCTATTTCCTGTTTCTCTAAAATCTTCATATATCTCCTTCATTTCTGCTCCCAATTGTGTTTTATCATCTCCCTTTCTACTACGCTCCGTTTCCCTCTATAATCTAGCTGCCCTGACTCACTTCCTCCTGTATTCTAATTATTATAGTCGATTGTTCCTCTCTTCTCTATCCACCTATCCTTGCTATTTTAGTATAAATGCTTTGCATTTATACCCTCCTCTGTGCTCTCCTATTGCTTCCTACTCCATTCTCTTACCTCTTTTTTTTCCTAATCCCTTTTTAGCTCTACAATGCCGGCTGCGTTTAATCTGCTACAATGGAATTGTCGTAGTCTCAGAGCCAACAAAAATTCATTGGAGGGTTTGTTGGATCTTCATAATATCCAAGTTGCTCTTATCTCGGAAACGTGGCTTCGGTCAGGCGTGGATTTTAACATTAGAGGCTTCAAGGTAATCAGAAGCGATCGCGATGATGGCTATGCTGGTTCTGCGATCCTCGTTAGAAATGACATTCCATTCCGTTCTCACGAGATTTCTCTCAACCTTCCTTCTACTCCTAATATTCCTAATATCGTTCATATCTCCATCAATCCTCCTTCTATGCGTCCTATTAACGTTGTTTCGATTTATGTTCCTCCTACTTACGATCTTCGTCACTTCCCCCTTTCTACATTTTTCTCATCTATCCCTCAACCGTTTATTATCGGCGGCGATTGGAATGCTCATTCCCCTATGTGGGGCTGCACATCCTACAATAGCAATGGTTCCATCCTTGAGAATACTATCCTTTCTGATAACTTGGTGCTCCTTAATGATCTTTCCCCAACCTATTTTAGGAATGCTTTTGTCTCCAGTTCTCTTGATCTAACTCTTTCTTCCCCTTCAATTGGTCTTAACTTTACCTGGAGAACCCTTTCGGGTTCTTTCGGCAGTGACCATGTTCCCATAATAATTACTACTGATATTTTTCCTTCTCCAACTTATCCCAGGCATCTCCATTCTCCTCGATGGAATCTCAGCAAAACTAATTGGACTCTTTTCCGCTCTTCTGTTGATTCATCACTTCCTGATCCACAGATTAATTGTGATCCCATTTCTCTCTATAATTTCTTTTCCCATTCTATCAGGTCTGCTCTTTCTCTATCTTCTCCCCCTCGTCGTTCTCCTGCATCCACTCATCGTTGTGCGGGCTCATCTCTTTGGTGGAATGAGGAGTGTAACGCTGCATTTAACCATTGTCGTTCGACCTTCAGATCCTATCGCTCTAATCCTACAACCCAAAACTTTCTGGCTCATAAACAAGCCAACGCCAGGGCTAGTTTATTCTTAAAGCCGTGAAAAAGGCCTCTTGGAAAAAATTCTGTTCTTCCTTTTCTAGAAATACCTCTCTCTCACATATTTGGAGGTTGGCTAGAGCTTTTAAATCTCCATCCTCTGAACGTCCTTCTCTTTCTAATGTATCTGAGGATAGCCTAATATCCTTCATTGATTCTGTCGCTCCTGCCTACGTTCCTTCCTTTGACGAACTGTATTCCAACACCTCTCCGCAAATCTCGTCCCCTCCTTCTCACTTCCTTACTTCGGCTTTTAATCTTAATGAATTATTAGCTGTTTTATCTAAATCTTCCAGCCCTACTCCAGGCCTTGATGGTATACCTTATCTTGCTCTTAAAAATCTGTCTGAACTATCCCTTAACTTTCTTCTCAGTCTTTTCAATTCTTTCCTTTCCAGGGGTTCAATCCCCCCCTCTTGGAATTCTTTCATTATTGTCCCTATTCCTAAGAAAAGTTCTTCCTTACGCCCCATCTCCTTGGCATCCTGCATCAGAAAATTGTTTGAGGGTATGCTAAACAAGCGTCTTGTCTGGTGGTTGGAACACCATAATGTGCTTCCTAACAATATGTTCGGCTTTCGGCCTGGTATCGGCCCTCCTGATTGTATCAGTCTTTTTGTGTCTCATTTATATAAGTCCTTTATCCAAAAACATTATACTCTGGCTTCCTTCATAGATGTTTCCTGTGCTTTCGACAATGTTCATCTCCCAACTTTAAGAGATAAAATGACAGCAATTAACATTCCAGTGAATTTCACTTCCCTTGTTATTAAGCTCATGTCCAATCGTTCTATCCACCTCTCTCCTCCATTATTTGACACTTCTAGAAAGGTTTTCTGCGGTCTTCCTCAAGGTTTCTCCCTCAGTCCTACTCTTTTTAACATTTATACTGCTAGTATCGCTTCTCTTCCTTTAAATTCCCACTCTTTATTCTTTGCCGATGATATTTTGCTTTTTTCCTCTTCCCACGATATTGACGCAGCTAATGATGCTCTCAAATCGTCCCTCAATTTCCTTGAAAGTGCTCTTGCCTCAATTAACCTTTCGATTTCTCCTTCTAAGTCCTCCTGCGTTGTATTTACCCTTCGCCCTTATAACCCTGCTTCTGTTAATTTATCCTTAAATAGCACAGCTATTGCTCGTGTTAATTGCTTTCGTTATCTCGGTATCTTTCTCGATAGTCGTTTGACTTTTTCCGAACATATTAAATATCTTTCCTCCTCCTCTACTAAACGGTTGAACCTGCTGAAGGCCCTGTCTCCGACTAAATGGGGTGGTGACCCTTTCATTCTTATTCTTCTATATAAATCCATCGTCCGCTCCAAGCTTGATTACTGTTCGTTCATTTATGCCTGCGCTTCCAAATCCCGTCTCTCTAAACTTGATGTGATCCAAAATTCTTGTCTTAGACTCTGTCTCGGTGCTCTTAAATCCTCTCCTATTCCAGCATTGCTTGCTGAATCGAATGTTCCTCCCCTGTCTATTCGCAAATCTTATTTGGGCTATCGCTTCCTTGCTAAACGTCTTTCTCTCTCATCTTCTTCTCTCATTTTTTCCTACCTTTCAATTTCTCGGAATTGGCGCTTTGTGCCTAGGAAAATTCCTATCCTGTCCCTTATTTCTCTCCGTCTTAGTTCATTTTGGCCGTATACAATTTCCTTTAATAGTCTGCCTTATTTTTCCTTTAACTTCAGCGATCTCTGCCATCCTCCCAGAGTATTTATTTCGCCTACACTTGCAAAATCTCTCCCTCCAGCTGTAATTAAACAGGAATTCCACAGTATTGTCAATTCTCTCTTCCCTTCTCATGTTACCATTTTCACTGATGGTTCTAAGGGGCCTGATGGGGTTGGTGCTTCTTTTATTCTTCCAGACTATAACTTCTCTGAATCCTTCTGTCTTCCTTTTTTCTGTTCCATATTTACAGCCGAGCTAATGGCTATTTTACGTTCCATTATTGTTATCTCCTCCAATCGTCTTTCTTCCCAGTTTCTGATCATATCCGACTCCATGAGTGCTCTTCAAGCCATCTCTTCTCCTCTTCCTAATCATTCCTGTGATTTTTCTATTCTCCGCATACGTTCTCTCATTTGGACTCTCTCTTCTCTCCATGGAATCCATGTTGACTTGCTGTGGGTTCCTGGTCATTCTGGCATCTCAGGTAATGAGAAGGCTGATTCTTTGGCTCGGGTTGCTGCTTCTTCTTCTACATTCTTCTTCAAAAAAATCCCATCCTCTAATCTCTTGCCTTTGTGTAAACATTTTCATCTCAGATTTTGGTCGAATATGTACCCTTCCTCCTTTTCTAATTATCGCTCCTTTTATCTGTCAGTTCAGCCTAATCTTCCTTCAAATCCTTGGTTCCTTCTGTTTCCTTCACTTCCTCGCTCTGTTGTTGTCTCCATTGTGCGTTTGCGCTTAAACCATTCCTTGCTACCTTCCTCACGCTTTCGCCTCTCGTTGACCTCTTCCCCATGTTGTCCTCTCCATTCAAACGATGCGGTTGTTTGTGACACCGATCACGTGTTCTTTGAGTGCTCTGCTCTTTCGGTGGAGCGCTCGGCTCTATATTCCCACTTGCTTGGGCTGGGGCTTCCTGCTCCTTTTTGTGCTCGTTATATCCTGTCTTTTCCTTCTACACTTATTATCCCCTCCATTGTTTCCTTCTTATTAGCGATAGCTGATCGCCTCACTCTATAACTTTCGTTTTCCCTTAATTGTTTCTGGGTGAAGGTCCTCGGTTGACGAGCCCAATTAAAAAAAAAAAAAAAAAAAAAACAAACCTACGAGTCGGTAAACTTGGGGATTGCCTCAAGGGAGTCTACTCAGTCCATGTCTGTACGCGCTATATACAAAGTATATAGAAAAAATACAAGGGCGAAATATCAAAATCATTCAGTATGCTGATGACTTGGCGATATACTCATCGGCAGGTTCTCTAAAACCGGCAACGATCAGAGTAGTGGAGGCACTAAATAAATTAACATCAATGTTAAACACATTCAGATTAATACTGAATAAACGCAATGGCTAATAGTGACATATCCGTTAATAAGAATAGGTAATAAAACCGTGACCTTCAAAAACTCAGCCAAGTATTTAGGAGTCAAGTTGTGAGAAAGGTCTCACAACGTATTAAGAGCCCTAACGGGAAGAAAATGGGAGGCTCATCCGTATTCGCTCCCAACAGTATACAAAGCAATAATACGGACCCACATAGAATACGCGATTGCAATGTTAAATTTAAACAATACAAAAATTAAAAAACTACGAATTATTTAAAACTTCCTAGGGTCTATGAGAAATCTACACCAGCTCAAGTAGTCAATGCTAAATGCGCAGAACCTCCGGTTAAATTTCTTCTTAAACATTCTAGGGAAAAATTTTACATAAAAAAAATAAAGAGTATCGCTTTCATCCCATTAATAAACAGATACCCCCATCTTAGACAGCTTAAAAAATCGGGATTACTGGAGGTTTACCACAATTCCTCCAATACTTACTAGTGTTAACAACTACTCCGAATTAAAGATTTACAAAAACATTAAGTCGGCGCCATATTGGATGAATTTTCAGAAATCGCTTTGCTGTCCACAAATTGAATTAGATACTGAAGAATTTGTCAAAACTAACCAACCAATTTCACAAGTCACAACGGTTCGATAATGAATGACATGTATTAAAATCTCGGTTCAATGATTACAAAATCCTTTTTACCGATGGATCTTTTGATCTGGGGCGGCAAAATAGATACACAGCAACTTTTTATTATCCCAGCCGGGAGTTTTTTTTTAAATTTTTCGGTTGATGTATATGCTGGATCTTCTTTCACGGTGGAATTATTCGCTGTATTAAAAAATCTAGAATATATTCTAAAAAGTTTTATTAAAATTCTAACGGACTCTTTAGCCGTATTGTATAAAATATCCACACCGGGGATTGGCAAGAAAATGTCAAATAATCGATAATGCCTTATAAGAAGACAAGTCATTTAATTTACAACAGGCAGGCACGGAACTAGTGTTAAAATGGATTCCGTCGCACTGCGGTATTAAAAGAAATGAAATAGCAGACAGAATAGCCTTGAATCGCAGTAGGTAAAACAATTGTGCAGAAACTAAATTGCAGTGGGGTTTCTTACCGGCAATTAGAGAACACATTATAATAACGGAGGGGAACGTCAAGTATCAACAGAGTAGTAATCAAAAAGGGAAAGATTATTCAAGAATACAAAAGTATGCCATGATCGCTTGGTTTAAAGAAGCGAATAACTTTGGAAGAGACTTTATAGTAATGATAACGAGATTGAGAACAGTGACCAAAAATTAATATTATCAATGAAAGTACACGCAAAAGTTGTAGAACATACAATAGATATCATTTTATTTGGCAAAAGTTTACGAGCAGGGTGATAGGGACAAACTTAGAGCAGAAATCCTGTGTCAGAACTGCATACCTTTCCAGTTTCAATAACGGTGGCAGATCCAACGTTGAATTTAGTTTCATTAGTGTATAAATTTATAAAATACCACTACAAAGAAATATAGAAATAACAAATAAGAAAGTTCTATAAAATATTCCATTAAAAAAGGTCAAGTCGAAGAAAAAACTGACTAAATGGCCCAAGACAAAAAAAAAATAAAATAAAATAAAATAAAATGCATGTCTACACAGCATAATTGTACGTGCTGATGATGATGTTAATGACAACTAGAGTGTGCGCGTGCGTTTTTGCGCCTTACTATGTGTAGTTTCATTAAAAAATTAGATGATATTTGTTCAGCGTACACTCTAATGCGCACACACGCTATAACATCATCATCATCAGCAGCAGCAGCACACCGTATGCATTACCATTATGCTGTATAGAACGCATTTATTGCTGTATCAACTCCTCGCATATTCCTGTTATGGTAAGTTTCGGTAAATGAAACATGGTTCGAGCAAGAGAAGCTTTGAACGACCTGTTGAACTTCAGAATATAAGTACGCCTTTGTATCGGTTTCCATATTTAGTAACTGTCTGTTTTTTTCGGTATGGTGGTGAATTTGCTATTCGAAACGTTGGCGCGGTTAAACCGCAAATAGAAAAATAGCGAATAGAACAAGCCCGCAAACACTTAAAGCTACTGTCAAGTTTTGTTCAGTCTCAGAGTGTGATGTATGCGCGCGCAGTAACGTTTAATTAAAAATACATTTCTTATTGTGTGTGCCCGTAAAACTGTTCATATTGCGACTTAATTTTTATTATACTATATTTTCTGAGGAATTTAAAAGTAATTTTTTTTGCCTTTCCGATCATCCTTTAAAGTTTAAAATTGTTTCATTAGGCACTTTTTAAGCGTTTTAAAAGTTTCGGTGTTGCTATAAACATTTTCCCCCATTTATTTATGCTCTGTTAAAAAATGACCATTAACATTCGGTTATTGATGTTATACTTTTTTATATTACACGAACGACATATGATTATCAACAATTCACAAAACGATATAATATAATCTAGATTTTAAAAACATTGAAAAACATTAAAAAATGAATCGCTGATACATATAAAACAATATCCATATGTCGAACAATTGACGAAACCGGTCGGACTAATTTATTATATTTATTGTTTTATATGTATATTCATTTTTTAATATTTTTACAATCTAGATCGTGTTATAGATTTTTGTGAATTGTTGATAATCGTATGTCGTTCGTGTAACAAAAAATATAACATCAGTAATGTTAATGGTCATTTTTTTTAATTGTTTACATTTATAATATAGCGAGGTTAGAGAAAAATACTTATAATATTTATGCTCTCCTGTTTTTAATTTATAAGCTCCCCCTGTCTTCTCTCGTTTTCATTAAAATCCAGAGTTTTTACTTTTCTATAAATGGTAAATTATCGTTTAATTGATCAACCGTATTATACGAAATTTATACGTAAATGCACTTTTTGCTCTGTGCTACATAGTGTATAAACATTCAGTTTGAGTACATGTACACCTGCTCGTGGATATTCTAGCTTGGTATTTTGCGAGTGCCATAACCGATCAGCGAGGAATTCTGTAATTTCTCACGAAAAACTGGTCATATCGATGATAGTTTGGGTAGTTTTTTTACTTACGCAGTTCAATTTTATTTATTTTTTTTCGGTTTTGGGCGAATCTACTATGGACATTATGTAGCGAGGGTGAAATTTTTGGAATTTTCAAGGCGCGGCAGTGGGAAATGTCACCCGAATGAAACAGCGCTGATTATGCAGCGTAGTTGACGTCGTCTTTCGATGTTCGTAATACTCAGTATTATATTGTTGCAATCGTATCGGGGCGAATATAATTTTGGGTTCGTCAAAGGTTTCCAGTTGCGCTATGCCGTCTTAAAAACGATATGGTTTTTCTTTTTAACGTAGTCGAGTCATTCGTTTGTTATTTCTAATGGTCAACAAGAAGGTGCTTTTGTAATTTTTTTAAAACTACATTTGTTTTTTTTCCTTTTTTTTTTTTTTTTGCAAAAAGAAGAATTTTATTATACTGTTATCCGTGCGCTGCTGATGATCTGCCAGTACTCGGGTTTCCTTTAGTTACATCGAAATTGACGGAAGACACACTCTCGTGTCTGCGTTTCTGCCGAGGGTAATTCGAATTGTATGTTGTTCCGTAAGTTAGTAAAATTTTTCCGCTCAGAAATAATAAGTACAATATTATTTGCGTTGGGTAAATGTCCGCGTCCAAGGTATTAAAAAAAAAGAAAAAAAAAAGTACCTCTGGTAATATACATGAACTTTTTTTAATTAACGCCAGATCAGGCTTCAGCCGAGCAATAGGAGTCGTCGGCCGGAACTTGAAATAAATCCGACACGAAAACAGTAGTTTAAGATCGAAACAAGAGGAACCATTTAATGGTTTTCGGAATGCGAGCTAAATAAGAGGAACATCTAAAATTTGGGATCACACTTTTTTTTCCAGTTTATTCGGTACGTAAATTTTGTGGGACGTGGTCTTTTTTGAGCTCCTAGAATGATCAATTTTGCGGTAAAAAAAAAAAAAGGATAAACAATTCGAGTTTTAAATACACTTCAACTGTACGCAGTGCGTTATAACTTTCCGAATTCAATTACAAATAGTCACGGTAAACAAACGCTAACAGAATTTTTTATTTCAACGATACCGTTGGGAGCGTGCAAAATAGTCTCGTAAAGTACTTGAAATAACAGAAAAATTCGATATCCTATTTCTTATTTAAAATGTGAAACAGGAAATTTGTATTGGAAATTTTTAAAATGTATTGGTTTTTCGAAAACAGTTTTCACTAAAGGACTTTTATAAAAATGTATAAAAATATCTACATATTCAAATAAATTTAGTACGTACTTTTTTTACAGCTTATTATTATTATTATTATTATTATTATTTTTTCTTGTTTCGTAATTATTCCAAACTGGGAAGCCCGTACCAAATTTTACAAATTTAACATGTAATTATCATCAGCGCTATCTTCAAAAGAAATAAACAGAACGTGATCGCACACAGACGCACAATGTGATAACACTATTACATTAGAAATATACACTTCGTTAAGAGGTTACTCGGTAAAAATCTTCTCCGTTATGCCGGCTGCGAAAACAAAAAAAAAGCGTATAAAAAGAATAAGGAGTAATGAACGTGACTCTCTTCGGAAAGATATTAAAGAAAAGAACGAGATAAGAGAAAAGATGGTAGATTGCAAGAAGTGAAAACAAAGTTGCTTCGCAACGGAGATCAGCAGTGATGAGGGACCATTAAAACGTGGAGGGGAGAGGCCTTTTACGCTTTTCGTACTATCTTCCTCTTCCATCAAAACACCACGCACACTTCCTGAGGGAATGAGTGAACTTGAGCTTTTGCTTAACAGCTTTAAAGGCGACAATAGCTTTTGCCGCTTTTACGACCTCAACACTCGCTCCATTAAATTATACAGAGGTCTGCGTAAGCGCGTGCACGAGTAAAAAAATGACGAACAAAATGTTCGTTGGTAAAATTCCGAAAACGTAACAACTTTATATATCATTACTTCCTTTATAATTCAAGCAAAATTCCATCGCGCCGTTTAGACCAACATACACACGTATATACATATATTAACGCAAATGATTATTTCGCTTCGGCAATGAGTTGTGTAAAACGTTGATTTATTAACTTGGTTGTACTCCTTCACTTTTGGACAGTTAACTTTTATGGACTTTTCATATGTAACTCTTTATTTGATCACTGCTAAAACTGTTTCGTTCTTTTTTTTTTCACACAAGCGTATATAGAGCCGGTAAAATATTTAGTCTTACAGCGGCAGCATATTTTTCTGCCCGCCAAAACGTTCACAGATTATCCAATGAACTATGTTGGATAATCTGTTTTCACACGAAAACGTTATTATTTGAGTTGTTTTCGCGTGAATTTGTCGCTTGTATTTCGATTTAGGCCGCTAGACAGAAAATTTAAATTCGTAATTTGTTACTTATTCGTCTGTTTTATATTTATATTTTTTTCCCGTTATTTTTGAATGAAACAAATAATAGAGGTGCCTATTGAAAAGTACACAAAACATCTTGCTGGTTTGTTTAAACTCTTCCTTTTTTTTTCTTTTTACGAAATTGTTCTTATGTTTGATTGGTCAAGCGTGGAAATATAATGATTTCATATTTAAGGCGGAAAGTTTTATCCGAAAACAATGTCATAAGCTTTGGTAGTACGACTTCGCTTGGACAGAACAGTTGGATAGAGAATTTTAATTTTTCGAAGTAAAAAAAAAAGAGAAACACGTAACTGTTACACTGATAAAAAAGAAAATTAAAGTTATACGAGATAACTTATAAAATAGAACAAGTATATAATTCGCATGTGCAAAGCTATATATATATATATATATATATATTTTATTTCTTTTTCTAGATGAAGAATAGAAAAGGATAAAGGAAGCGTTATAGGGAACAGGGGTATCTAATGCCAAGAGAGCTGGTCGTATAAAAAGGAGCATTCATTAAGAAGAGTAGCACACTCGAAGAAAATGTGATCAGAAATATATACGAAAAGGATCGCAATCGTAAAGAGAACAATAAGGAGACGGCGACAGAGCAAATCGAAAACGAGAAGAGAGGAGTAGAGAATGATTGATCCGCAGACGAATTAGGGAGGTAATAGAGGAGCGACGACCGAAAGAAATAGAATGGAACTAAGACAGGGAACGAGGAATTGGCTGAATAAGGCAGTAATGCTAATGACGATTAGAAAATAGGAAGGGATAAATGTTCCGCCAAAGTCTGCCGTGATTGGAGATGGATAAGAAAGGGATATCTCAAGAACGGAAACAGTTGAGGAATGAATCAAGACGGGCAGCAGAGCGAGCTAAAGAGTCAGCTGCGTCATTGCCGTCTGTTCCGGAATGGTTGGGGTTCCATAAAAAATCAATATGAATAGAGCGGGAAGACTGTAAAGTGGAAGAGAACGAATTTAGCGAATAGTACCATCGGAGGAATGGAAAGGAGAAGAGGATATGGCTTGAAGAACGCGCCCTTATAGTCTGAAATTATGAGGAATTGGGAAAACTCGCTTGATGAGGAAATAAATGAGATAGTCTGAAGCGACTCGGAAACAAAGATAAGGCAGAAAGAAAGAAGTCGGAAGCACTCAGAATGCCGAAGCGACGGGGCAGCGTAAACGCACCACCCACGCCATCCTCGCTCCTGGAACCATCGGTAAAGATCAATACATGAGCAGGAAAAGAGGAATTCAATAAATGAAGAAATTCATTGTTGACTGCGACGAGAAATGGGCCTGAAGTGGAAGAGAGGAGAATTTGATAGGCTGCCATATTGAAGTCATGAGAGAAGTAAGGGAACGTGTTCTAGGAAGAGACAACAAGAAAAAAATTAAAAAGACGGACAGTAATGAGCGATAGGATTGAGATTTTATGACGAGATAAACGCCAGTGATTTTTGATATACAGTTAAGAAGAAATAAGTTCAATTAAAAACCGATACCCAAGCTGAGAACGGCGAATAAACAGTGGTTGGATAACGGATTGTGATAAAACTGTGGGAATGGGTGGGGATTTCAAGGTTTCAATGCACAAACGGAGGCAAGAGTTTTAGAGAGGGGAGACTTAGAAGCATTACCGTAGGTGAAGGAAGAGTAGTTGAGCTTGGATCGAATAATAGCTTTGAAAAGAATTAGAAGAATAAACAGATCGCTATCTGAGAGGAGAAAGAAATTTGAGGAGATTAAGTCTTTTAAGACAGGAATTATAGAGAAAATTAATGTGATCATGGAACGTGAGGCGGCTGTACAAAAAACAAAAAAATCCACGATCGCATATGGAATTGGTAACGGGAATAGGAATACCAGATACACTGACGCGAGTTAGAACACGGTTTGGGGAGGCGGAGAGAAAAAATGATACAAGACGATTTGGTAGTGGAAAGGGAAAAGTAAAGACGAGCAAGAGAATTGTTAAGGAAAGTTATTTCGAATGATATCTAATATCTATATTAAATGATTGGTGGCTAAATGGCTGGATAGTTAACTAAAGCCGGGCCATTAAAAAAAAATAAAATAAAATAAAAAAATCTTGCCTTCTTTATTTCTTGAGAGATTAAATTACCTTTTTCTGGTATCCTTGTAGACCGAAGATCATTCGAGTATTTTTTTTTAGTAGCAGTTAACCTCGTCAAATCTGTTTTTAAGTCTCTCAGAAAATCTAAATCTGTTTTTTGCATTGTACCTGAGAACCTAATTGAACGAAAATGTGCTTGGATTCTTTTTTTTTTTTTTTTTATTTATTATATTTACAAGTCGCTTTTGGACTACAAGGTCATTAGCGACTACGGTTTTACAGATAATTATTTAAGTTTCCTTTAAGTTAGTGTTAGCTGATGATGGGTTATGCCCGAAAACGTTTCTAAATAGGTATTTATCTAATTTATTGATCTATATTGTTTGTTATTAAAGTTTATTTTATTATACCATTTTAACAAACAGGATGTATTCACCTACATAAAATTTTATATTGAATATTTGAAAATGCGCGAAACAAAAAATAATCAAAAAAAATTAGCTGAAGGCTGGGGAAGTTAGATCAGTTGGAATACAGAGATGTCTTTGAGGAAGGCTACGATTTTTTTACACTTCTCGGCGTCATTTCCGAAGAAAACAAGATATACATATATGTTTGAAAATTTGTGTCAGCGAGAAAAGGTTACTGACGGTAATTCGTTTCGGTAATACAATCCGGAGAATAATATAATTTTCGTAAGGTTAATATTGTTTTGGTTCGAAGATCTGGGAACATTCCCTACCGCGCACTCTGATCATCGTTCAATATCTTGTAACAGGTTGGGCGCTGCAAGACAGGTAAATATATCTATGACGGATGAATTCAGCGACTTTAAAATGGAACATTTCATAAATATGACAAACATTTGGACACACTTTCAGATTATAAGCAATACTTGCTAAGTGCGGCAAACGGAACGGAACTTATAAAAAAAGGTTTTTATTTGAAATGAATGAACGAGAGATTTACGGAAGCGAAATAACGTTGTGCGTGCGTGCGCGTATGTGTGAGAGAGAATGGTCCGATGAAAAAATTAGAAAAAAAAAAAGTGAAGATCTGATTTGGTAACTGCTGTTTATGTGGCTTGGTCAGATCTCATGGATCTGTACGGATTGGTTTTGCGAAAGAAATTGTTTAGTTTATAAATTGACTACTGTTGCAGATTATTATAATCTAACAGTAGTCGGACTACTATAACAGTTTTACATTTAATATTAAAGATCTTGTAAGTATTCTAACGTCAATGTATCTATTTAGTCGAACGATAAAATTAAAATAATGGAGTAGCGCATAAAGTGTCTTCCTCTTTTATTCTTCAATCTTTCGATTGGTGGTCAATCATCTGAAAAGTACATTACTTAGAACCGATTTTCTTTTCTTCTCTCATTCATTAGCTGATATTTGTTCATCTTTGTATCTTCCATTACTAGTGAAATGAATTTTTGCCGTCGCGGTCTGTTCTTTTACCATTCACTAGTGTCCTTCGATTATCGCTGTTAAATATCCGTTATTTTTTATTAATTATTGCACATCTCCTTTCACTTATGATCTTTTCATTAAGCAGCGTTCTTCATTAATATTTTTGAGCACTTCTGTATTTTTAATTTTATCTAATTACTTCACTTTTTGCATTTTTCTCCAACACCAAATTTCAAACGCTTCTAATAATTAGTCTTCCTTTATTTATAGTCTTTTGCGCCGTACAGAAGCACACTCCAAACGTATACTTTTATTAATCTTTTCTGCAGTTCTACATTTCTGAATGTTAGCAATGATTTCTTTTTAATGAAGGCGGTTTTCACTTGCGTTATCCTAGACCTTATTTCTTGATCATACCTTCCATCTTCTGTTATTATTGAACCAAGGTATCTGTACTTTTTTACATGTTGTAGTATTTCATTTCCATTTTGTTGCATCTCATTACCACGGTTTTCTTCTTATTTATTGTCATGTTACAGCGTTTAAGAATTGAGCTTAGTTTCATCAATGTTTCTGACAAGGTTTTTGCACTTCCTGTTATTGAAGCTATGCCATCCAAAGAGCCGATATCCGTTTTTATTATACGTTGAAGCGGACTGAGGTTTGATGTGCTATCTTTGCTTTCTCGTTTAACGAATTGAAATCAGTTTCCGTTGGTTTGCAGTTAAGCTATATTAGCTAAAAAAAAAAAAAAAACACCCACGTAACCAACTATTGGTTTTAATGTTGACGACTGCAAGTTCGAAACGTTTGCACATTCGACTGTTTCGTATGTCACAGCTTCCGCTGCATTTTAGTGTGCCGGTTTGCTCCAAACTTTCTTCAACTCTCTTCTTGGGGCTGCTCAAGGGCTTTTATCGGCAGTCTCTGATAATGGATGTAGGGATGCATTTACTAGACCGTTTCATCGCATATGCGTAGCGTTCGTGTCATTTCTTTGGTGGCTCGTTTAATCAGTTGATCACTTTATTTATAAATAAAACGTGCAAGCTTATATTTCCTTATATTTTCCCTCTTTTTTATATTGTTTGTTTGTTCGAGTAGTTCAAAAAACGCACCTCAGATTTTTAGTTCGGGATAAATTGTTTCTCTAAATTTCTTTTTGTAGACAGCGGTTGTCGCCTTCCATGTTGAAGTATTATAATTCTCATGAAAAACGTTTCAACAGTCAGGATACACATTTGATAATAAACGTGACATTTTTTCTTTTCTTTTTTATATGGCAGCATCTCAGCATGCAGGAAAATTGAAAATAAAATGGTTTGACCATTAAAATTTTAAACTTTTACAGTGATAACTTATAGTAAAAAATGTTTTTCACGTCTAAAACTGTCCGGGATGTATTTATTTTTAACGTTTCGAAATACTTTTACACCTCCTGTCATAAAAACGGTGTTAGATCCCCAAGTACAACCGACTTCAAACATGAAATTAAAAATGAATATTGCAGCGTTTTAGAATATTGGAAGTTCGTGTTACACTGCATCTGGTAACTTTTTTAAATTTTAGCATCGGCTGTGAAAGCAATGAAGATTCGAACAGTAACATCAGGTAAGGACAAAGGTGAAAAATGAGACGGACAAAGATCTAGATATATAGATGCTGCAGGAAACATTACAAATAAAAATAAAAAACATATAAAATAAGTGATGAAGACGAAGAAAATTCGTAAAACGGAAGCGAGAAGAAATATAAAGCTGAATCGAAGTAACTTTTCTTTTGAGAATTCGACTTCGAATTGGAACATTTTATGATAATGAACGGGATAATTAAGTTGATTCATAAAGAAAATCGAATAAAATTCGACAGCGCGAAAAAGTATCATAATTAAAACGTTTTAAAATAAATCTGATATAGAATCAAAACTCGGCGCCGAAATATAGTATGCGGAGTTTGAAGTTAAAAATTCATCACCCGATTACTGATTAAACGAGAAATTCGAAATATACGATAATAGCACTGCAAAAAAGTAAACATTTTCATGCAGCTTCCTTCCACCGCATTTAGTTACATCGAAATGTCCTCATAGTGCTTGGCTGTAAGAGATGAAAGAAACGAATGTTAAAATATACATATATATATATATATATATATATTAAAGAGGAAGAGAGCGTGGGCAGGCACTTTGAAGAAGAACTATAGTTGATGTTACAACCTCGTTTGAACTTTCAAGACCTACTAAATTCTGAAAAAAATATGCTAAACTTAATTTTGATTTGTTAATGAAACTTTCGGAATTTTCGAAAAAATGCAAACTAAAAAGTTTGCGACTCTTGCGTTACGAGTATTAAACATTTTAATAAATGCGCACACATAATAAAGGAAATTTCTTTAATTACGTATAACTAAATTCCTAAATGGAAAACTCGTTTTTTTTTTGTAGGCAACGGAACTACATTTCGATTCCTTCATGGAATTTTTAAAATTTATTCAAAAAATTTACAAAAGCGAGAACATTAATGTGCCCTTCTGTGAGAGCACGTATAGAGTTACACTTCAAAATTTTCAAGCACTTTAGAAATCGGAATACACATTTACGGGAAGAATATTGTGTGAAAAGTACATTAAAATATAACGTATTTCTTTCGAGCGTAGAATTATGTAAATGCAAAAACTTAGTCAAACATACAAAATTGTTATGCTTGACTGATCTTACTTTGCAGGTACTTTTGAAGTAAGCTGGATCGGTCTATATAGCAAAAATGCTATTTACTGGGTATTATAGAACAAGGGAAAATGACAGTGCGTTTTAAATGAAGCTGACAATATTAATTAACGCGATAATTATACTAAAAAAGATTAATAAAAACAAAATCATTATGTAGCGTAGACGACTGTTTATTATTTAAGGCTTTATTTATTTGTTTATTTAATGATTTTTGGTAGTACCTGTAATTCTTCTTTTTTTTGCTTTTACTTAATTTTACTAAACATGTTAAAAACGGATTTAATTTTTTATCAGACTTTCGGCATACCTAAATTTCTCCATTTCATTAATTTTAAGATTTTCCTTTCCCCTAACACGTATTGTGATTTCTGAGTAAAATTTATTTTATGTAGGCTATTTTCGTCGTGGTTTTTATTAAGAATTTTTCAAATTTAAAAATCGTTGTCTGTTCTCGAAGCTGAGCTTTCCCGTCCGTTTCAATTTATAAACTATGAGTATTATAATTTAACAACCGCAAAAAAATGTATCATAAATGTCGAATTCCTTATAAATTTAAGTAGTTCGTCGGAAAATTTGTATTAAAAAATGAAGGAAATATGTCACAAAATAATTCCTCGCATTTTCGTATTTGATTAATTAAAAATTAAACGCTATTTCTTTAACGGAAACCAAAAAATACACAATCTTTATACGAACCTCCTAAGCGTAATTCCGCTGATGCCTGAGCAGTATCGCCTTCTGCTCTTCTAACAAAACACTGGTACATACCGCTGTCTTCTCTAGTGACTCCGGTAATTATCAGACTTCCACCATTATCTTTCCCGCCAAAATGTCTGCCATTTTTATACCAAAATATCAGGTGAACACCGGAATGATCTTTCGGAACGTTGCATTTGAATTCGGCTACTCCGCCTATATTAACCGTTTGCACTGAAGGAACTAATTCCACCATTAAAGGAACCGAAACTATAAGTTTAATTTCGGCGCTTGCTTCGCCTGCATTGTTACTGGTTATGCATTTGTATGCTCCACTGTCGTCCGGTGAAGAAGCTTCTATCGCTAACAGCGGACCAAGAACTCGAGTTCTCGGTCCAGGTAGTACGAATACTGCTTCTGATCCGTGATGTATCTGATACCACCTGTAAATGTTTAGTTTACAATTCAATGTCATTAATGTACTTCTACATACTCTATACTACGCAGTGCTTTAATTCTATTTTTTTTTTTTAGTAGAAAAGTGTTACGGCCATGAAATGTTTTGTACTCTACTTACTCTTCTAGTTTATATTAGCAATTATCATATTGGTTTTGTATACCGTGGAAAGATTGGCAAAAATAGTATTGGACAGTATCCGCAGTTTAATTAAAAAACAACAAAAACAAATTTAGTATACTTCCGAGAGGACATCTATGTCCTATATTAATGAGTGTGTGTCATTTTTGACATTATTCAGAAATCCTGTTACATTTTTGTGTTATAGAAGCGCATTATTGAAATTGGTGAAAGTTATTAATGAAATCCGCGAGTTGTGGTAGAAAGCATCGCACAGTTAGAAATTACTATATAAACCATAAATTAAGAAATGACATGGTCAGCTAAAATCGAATCTTCTATAAAAATTATAGAAGACCATCATCCGAGGGTTCAAGGACATCCCCCGATTCGAAGAATCGAGTTTATGCATATATATATATATATATGTGTGTGTGTATATGGTAGTTTAGCCGGCGAGTAATGCAATGGTGAATTTTTATGTTTATTCAATGCACGCTAGCTTTACTACGTCAGCAGAAATCAAAATTATGTAAACTAGTACTGGGATTTTATTAATTGTATTTAATAAACGGCGTTATACCTGGTATAGTGACGTAATGTATTTTTAAATGAAAGTTCTTGAACAGCGGTAATTTGCTAAAGTAAAATTAATGCCAAAGTGTGAGTGCACGCGCATTGAAGTTGTCTGATAGAAATAGAGGTATGTAGTACGATTGACTGTATGTAATGTCGATTCTATATGTAAGGGATATTTTTTCGGTTAGTGTCCGCAGTTAACCGCTGCTGTAAGCGGATTTTACGCACATTCGGTAAGATCGATGTGCGATTTTAATCAAGAAACGCTATTGTAAATTTCTGTGTGGTTAGGTCCTCTTGTCTCGGCTTGCAGAGAGGATTTATGTCGAAAAGCACCCGCGTTAGAGTATTTCGTACTCATACGCAATTAATTGTGAATAATAAAAGTTTAAGTATTTACTTTTTCCAAATTATTCCGTATTTCCTCGTTTATTACGTGTTAAAGGACTTTAATCACTGATAACAATATGTGGCCGTGCCCGCAGTGATATTCAAAATATTGACATTTTTTGTGATTTATAATAAGGCTGTCTTTGATCTGCTGGGAAATACACTGTCAAATAACAGGAAATTCCATCCACTAACAAATTTACACTGCCGATCCTGTATTGGTCAGTGAAGTCGGGATAATTATTATCCTCAACATGGAGCTCATGAAAATGCATCCCGGGTAATGACAGAATATGCGCGCTAGTTAGCATACAACGGTATAGACACATTTGAGCTGCATTTATCAAGCGACCATAGTTAGGTCCAAATATAGAGTCGTGCATGTGCGCTAGCGTCGCATAGAAATATTCAGCCGACAAACAATCGCATCAACGTGAGTAGGCTAGTAGTCTTGATTCGCCTCGCCATTGATGGTGGTCTTTCTTACGTTGATCGGCAGCACGGAAGTTAGGTTGCGCTTTCGCTTACGTGCTTCTTCTCAATTGCGCTGCTATTTATCTTTTAATTCTCCTACGAATTGGAAGATAACCCCATACTCGATGACGAGTGGGCCAATGATTGATTGATTGGTATTTCAGTGTCGAATCCTCCGGTACGTTTATAGTCATGTGACGAAGTACTAAAGTAAATGGAAAAAGAAAGATATCTGCCAGTTCTTATCTGGTAATAGAGGTTAACCTGGTTAAGGAAGAAAGATAATTTTTTAACTTGCTAGTAGAAACCTGAAAAGTCATTCATGCGGAGAAAAATCTTTAATGTGTAACACGCTAGTCGTTTTTATCAGTGTTGAGTAGAATTACAATAATCTGTTTGACGCAGTGAGTATTTTTTTTTTTTTTTTTTTTTTTTTTTGACTTCCCCTTTGGGCATGTCAACAAAGGAACTTTGCCCAGAAACGACACGAGGGAGAAGGATCAGTTAAATGCAGATTCGGTCAGTTATTGATAAGATAAAAGAACTGAGGATAGGAGCAACGGAGATCGACGGGAACGATAAGATATACGAGGCACAATAAGGAGTAGGGAGTTTGAGTGATAACAGATTGGAGTACAAAGAAGTGCGTTCGTTCACGAGGGATGGACATTCAAAGAAGATATGGTCAGGATCACAGACAGCTTCGACGTCAGAATGAAGAGGATAATCAGGGGAAAGAGTGCGAGATAAAAACGAAAACGTGAGGAAGGAAGAAGAGTATGATTCAGACGTAAACGGATAATAGAGATAATAACAGAGCGGCGAAGCGAAGGAAAATCGTTATGAGTACTTCTCCAACATTAGCGAATTATTAAGAATGCATCGAGGAGCACACATACATATACAGCCAATCAGATGGAGCATTTAACTAACCAACACTGCTTTGGCAAAACGAGCAGTCCGTTTTGCGGGATATTTTTTTTTTTTTTTTGATCCAGCCATACAAGCGAATTTTTTATATAATGCTTTCATACTACCGCAGCAGTATCATTGCGAATTTCTGGTTACGCTACCGCTATTTTATCATATCATAGTGAAATGCCGTTCACACGTCTGTGCGGCGTTGATCCATAGCTATGAAAATTACAAAAACAGATAAAAATAGCCTATTCAGTGAACAGAAGTTTATAAATACGCTTAGCGAAATATATCGCTAACGAAAATTTGTGGAATGTGACTAACGAAAAGCGTTACAGAAACGGTAATGCAGCGAATCAGCAGAGAAAGATCGGCATTTTAGAAAAGTTTTGTTAATGTGAACAGGCGTATCGATTTCATTTTTGAATAGATTTCTTAATGTGTTTGTAATTTTCTATTAAATAACATATTTCCATCTTTATTTGTATAAGACAAAGGCGTTGTATATATTTCACTTTATAATTTTAAAGTCGTGTTACCCAAAAAAGCTTTATTTATTTATTTACTTATTTTTTTGAATTTATTTGGCATTATTCCTTTTCGATGTTCAAGTAAATTATTTATAGTAAATATGTTAAATTTTCTTATTTGAAATTAAATATAGATTTTCTCTTAATTTTTTACTTTTTTGAAATTTTCAGAAAAAAAAGGAGTAGTTTTTAAATTTGTTTTTGTGTATTAGCGCGTGCGATTGTCTACATTAAGATATAGTATTTGGGCCATTGTAGTAATTTACTGAGGTTACCTAATCAAAATGTTTTTCATATGACGGGCAAGTACGATCTTGCACCACATGATCAATCATCAATACAATATCATTTATTAACTAAGTGTTACTTCAATCTATTTTTTCATCTGTACAATTACTCTTAAGGTGTTCATGCGTGTAATTGTTTCACGAGCCCTCTTCGTTTAATTTACAAGCCGAATTTATAAAAGTTGGGTCCGTTTTGCAAAATTTTTCCAAACATTTCCTACACCTTTTATACAGAGTTCTCAAATGGAAAACTTTCTAATTTAGTCTTATGTGTTTATCATCTGGTAGCGACGGATATTGGCAAGGATGTAAACAGACTGTACTACTTTTATTCGTTATTATTTTTTTGACATTAAACCCGACAGAAGGTTATTGCAGGTAATGTGAGTTTTATTTCCTTTCGATTTCATAATAATCGTAAAAATCTTCTATATTTACAACGTAAAATTTATTTTTTCCCCGAAAAATTTGTATTAGCATATTTCTTTACAATACTTTTCGATTGATATATATATATATATATATATATATATATATATATATATATATATATTGAAGTAGTGTACATTCTTTGTTTTCAGAAAAAATGTGCAAGTTCGAAATTCATCAAAAAATGTCTATATTTATTGTCCATGTAGTGTAACCGGTTTCATTTCTTCTTTTCTTCTTCTTCTTTAGCCATTGTGAATCTACTGCCGAATATAGGCCTCTTCCTTACGTTTTCGTGCGTCCTTATTTAAGTTAAATTTATTGAATATACGTGTCTTTTCACGGAAATTACGAATACGTGTCCGCAACAGGTAAATGCTTTTGCTTTAGCACATTGGTCGCATTCAAATTGAGTTGCCGGTGTACAGGTACTAGCCTGGTGAGCGTGCTATCGCTATTGGCGATGCGTTGGTGGTAATTAGGTATAGGTTTCACGAGAATCACTGGAACGCTTCTGTAGAATGCATTCTATCGTACATAGTGAATAGTGGCATGTCGACAATTCGACGGTAACTAAAACCGACGATCGATGCTGGCCCCTGGAGTTGTTGTTGGCTAGTCAGAATAGAAAACCGCCATAGATGGAGATGCAAAATTGATTTCGGGAAACTGCTAAGGCGTCGGCATCGTGTGTGACTATAACCAAGATATGTTCGCGACAGAAATAAGATATAGCGTACAGAATTCTGTCTTAGACACTGTTATCCGCGGAATAGATGGTTGTGAGGACCCGCAAATTCGAAGCTATGTTAAGACTGACGTCAGTAGCATGGCGGAAAATTTCGCAGGTCAAACTTTTACGAGGACACAGACCATGAAAACTTTATAAATTTTCGAAGTCCGAATAAACCGTTTTTGAAGGAGACATATCGGACATGTATTGAGAGAAAATGTTAAGATTTCGCCAAATGGCGTGGAAAATAGCGAAGATAATAACTTACACGCACTGAAATACGAAGATAAAAGCGCACGAGAGGAAAATGGAGGAGGATAAGGGATTCCAAAAAATTTTTTAAACGGCTGTGGACAGGTAGTAACAATTTCGAAGAAGAACTGTAATATGATTTCATGCTGCTGAAATTCAGAGTACCGAAAACTTTTGAACTCACAATTTCAGTTCAAATTCCGTCTACAGTTGTAAAATATAATGGAACAACACAAGCATCACGATAGAATCTTTCAGCACTGCGCATCGTGCTGTTTAATCTACGACCAGCTTTATGTGGTCGTATGTTCTGAGATTCGATTCAAATGCAGGATACATTTTCTATGAAGACTTCTTAGAGAAGGATTTGGTGGTTATTATTAGAAAAATTTTGAACTTTTTTTTTTCTATTAAAAAACCCGGAAATATTAAGGAGGAGAAGAGGCGTCAGTTTAATTTTGTCTTTCACACATGGATAATGTGGTGGAACTAGTAGTAGGAAAGAAGGATAAGAAAGGAAAAGATACGACATATGAGCCGTAATAGTGGGAAAGAGTCCGTGTTTAACAGTAAAAAATTGTTAAGAGGAAGAAAGGAACACTCGAAGAGGATATGATACGAACGCCTCAAAATTAGTTTGCATTTTATACACATGGCCGGGAAGTCTAGGGACAATGAAAATGAAGCGAAGAGATTGTGAAATATATAAGTAAAATTTAAGTGAAAGAATAACAGAATGTTAAAGTAATTCAATGAACTAAGAATTAGAATTACAACATGATGAAGCGGTAGGGCATTGCTCGGATTTAACATCGTTCATTCATACACCCATTCCCCAGTATAAACCACAAGACATACCTACATTTCCAGTGCAGGCTAATCAGTTTAATTTTTATAAGTAAGAACTTTTTCTTCTATTGTTTTTCTAACGCGAAGTTATTGAATGCTAGTAGTTGGTAATAGTCTTTTTTTTTTTATTATTATATTTTGCTTGTCAGCGTAGATGATTATTATTAGAAGGGAAAGAAGAGAAAGAAGAGAAAGAAGAGACAAAGAGACCGATAGATGAATTATTCAGGAAAGAAGGAGATTACAAGAACGCTACTGAATAAAAGAAAAAGCGAGTATGAAAAGGTAGGTATTACAATCGGTACAACTAGTAGTTTGTTGAAAAACAAAAACCAAAGGAGAGGAAGAGTGCTAAAAGAAAGGAAATGTGTCTTTGCTAGCCATTTTACATAAATGCGATAGACCCAATTATTTAAAATTATATGCGATGTAGTTAACATGAAGATAAAAAAGAAATTTCTGTCCAGAAATGCGGCAACGATTGCAGGACAGTGCCTGAAATGCCCAATGGAAATTAGAAAAAAAATTACCATCTGACAATATGAATGCGACTGTAAAACAGTATCCAGCTTATTGTTCGGAAAAGCAAATGGTTATTCAGCATTCAAACGATCACTGTAGAAGGCAAGCTTATAATACATTAAGGAAATGAAGGAAAGAACTTTAAATAAGAAAAATGTATATCACGTTGACTCATTGTCAGTAACACTATGGTTTCGTATAAAAAAGTTCACGTTGCACTCTAGGCAAAAGCGGTGAAAAAAGAAAAATACAAGGATGAGAAAAAATTGATGGGAATAATTAAAGGTTTATACGGTGGCGTATCAAGGACAACAATTTAGCGAAACCGGGAATAACTGACAATTAGAGAAAAGTGAGAATGAAGAATGCACGATACGTAGTAAGAGACAAAGATGAGCACTCGAACAAAACGTGATCACCGTCGTGTACGAGTGTGTTGCCTAAGCATTGAAGACAAATAGGGAAGGGAATAATAGAGAAATGATAAAAAGAAGCAGGGAAACGGCTGTAACCGAAACGACGATGACAAAGTGAAGAAATAGTAGAGCGACAAAGGTGTGGGAAGTCTAAAAACCGGGGGTACGATGATAGATAAGATTGAATAGATAACAACGAACGAGGATTTAGTAAAGGAAGGATTATGTAAAGCTTAATTTCAGATCGAATTTATGTGGTTCGGTTTAGCAATTTAGGGGACGGAAATATAGCCGGTAAGCAAGATAGTCAGCCTTCTCATTAGCCTGAATACCGGGATGTGACTGAGGATCCACACAAAACCTATATGCAAAGAATGTGAGCGAGAGAGGACACAAATTAAGGATCGAATGTATAGAATAATTAAATCTGAAATGCAATCAAGAACCTCTAGATGCATTTTTTACGGAATTTAACAACAGGTAAAATAGCGGAGCCCTGTTCTCTAGTAAGTAGTCACTCGATCGCCATACAGTGCTAGTCCCACTGGTGAAGAAACGAAACAACAACCTCGTGAGTTCTGTACGTCCACGTCGTGCAGGGTGGTAATTTTCTGTTTGGCGGGCTTAGCGCTAATGAGAAAAGCTAAATCACAACTCACAACACACTGCTGATAGGAAAACGGAGGGAGGTATACTTGTCGAAAGTGCTCCTACCAGTAAATACCGTTAAGCGCTTTACTGCATTTTAAAACTAGCAGACTATCAGCAACTCGCTTGTGACATGTGCCCCAGTCGGATTGATGCATATCAATCTAAAGCGAGTAGGCGAGTGTCCGGCGCCTTAAAACCGGGTACTTTCGGCTAAGGGAGTAAACCCTAACAGAAAATCCAGTGGAAGGCAAGGGGAAACCACCACTGTATTTTTCCCATTATCAACATGGCACGCAGTGGAAGGAAAACTTTTGGGCAAAAGATCAAAAGAACGCCCACAAAATTCGTGGACAAATGATTTTCATCATTGGTTCCGCTGTTCACCCATTGAAATGTTCAGATCTGCCGTGTCTAGAAAAGACATTGCCGTGTTGATCGCCAACCTTCATAACGGAGACGGCGGATGAAGAAGAAGAAGAAGAAAATAGCCGAATGACGGCGATTTAAATACATTTGAATTATTAAAAACAAGAATGAAGATGGATGCACCCACCTTATGAGGCATTTTAGACCCATCGGTAAAAACGAAGACGCGGTTAGAGAAAGCAAATGTTACTAAAAAATTAAACTCATTAATTGTTAAGAAGGGAGAAAGAGACTTCATACCGGAAGATAAAAGAAGCAAATTTGGAGAATGAATGTTATCAAGAAAGTGAAAATAGGATGAGGTTTCAATGAAGGAAAACGCCAATCTTATAATAGGGAAGAGTGGATAGGAAAACATTTAATAAGTAACGGGTAAGCTAGATGAGATCTACGAATAGAGAGAGGAGGAACACCAGAGTCAGCGAGGACTGCAAGAATAAGCGGAGGGCTGCATTCGCGGGACTACACCTAATTTAGAGAAAAGAGAATGGAACGCGTTGCTATGAAGAAATCTACGGTAATAAATTTTAGAGTGAATAATGTATTTAGAGAGCATATACGAGGGCACCATCCTAATCGGAAGAAGACAAAGCATTTAGGATATTTGAACGTTTTGGCGTAGATGAACAGAAATAATTTATATATCTTCTGAGAACGATGATCAAATACCGAGATGGATTCTTAAGTATCGGAAGAAAGTAAGGAAAGATAAAGAGGTAGATTGTTAACAAATACATTGATTAACGCTAAACGGTAAGACAACAATAGGTGAAAAGAGTAGATGAAGATTTTGAAGGAACAATGAAAAAATGAATTTCTGATAAGCTACTTTCCAGAGGAAATACAGAATTCTGCAAATTGTAGCGAGCATCTTCAATCGTTAACAATATCTGCAAAGAAATTAAAAAGACACAAAAAACAAAAAAAAAAGGAAAAAACCTAATATATTTATAGGATTTATGGTACAATAGCCCCCCCCCCCAACAGGTTTGTAAGTTCTTAAGTGTAACCGAATAAGCACCGACGAAAAATATCCATGAATAAGGAAGATTAAGTAAATACCAGCGGAATGAAAACGCTCTTAATAAAAAATGCCACACACTATATACTCGTATTTTAAAACGCAGATTTGAAATTATATTTTAGGCGCGAATCTTAAGAAAATAAAAATTTTTTTGAGTACTAACGGCTCAAGTCGGAAAAAGCGGTAATGTATATTGAAATATTACATTTATTCGATCTTATTACATCGGACGGAGACAATCAATTGCACCGATCTTATTAAGCGGAAAGTATTGCGGATGTATACGAAAAGAGGAGCCACTGAAATCTGTTGGTTCAAGTAGTGAAATTAGAGCTTCTCAAACGTGTTATCGAAGGGAAAAAAAAATAGTAGCTGCTGCAGTTAATAATTAAGAGAGGAAGATTAGGCGGAAAAAATTTACCATTGAAGGAAAATTTCGTGGCTAGAGAATGCTCAAGAATATGCTGAAATTACCTTGGCAGAGAATTTGACACGAGTGGCGAAAAGGTGAAAATTTTAATAAGCCAGCTATAAAGGAAGAAAATTAAATAGCGTGCTCTCAAAAGCAATACGTCATTTACATATGAAACTCCTATTTCCTCCTTATCGTCCTATGTGTAAATGTATATTCTTCAAGCTTCTAACTTCGTAAACCGTTCGGCTTGAGAAATTTTCCTTTTCCATTCCCTCCGCTAATCAGCCGAAAAAATGAAGTTTTCCAGTTGTGTAATAAATTTTTTATTCTTTATCATTCCGTAAAAAAGTGAATGAAAATTAAATGCCGCGTTGTTTTGAAAAACTTAGTATTAGAATTTAACAATCGACTAGGTAAAATTTTCGATAACTATCGACGATTTTAAATTAACACATTAAGAGGCACAACGCTGCTAATTAGTCTAAGAACCAGTCGACAATAGTAGTATCGACTTTGCAACAAAGCATTTAGAAATACACGCCTGGTCGGTAAGCGACTATGTAAATTCTGACCAACTAATAGATTCAGAAACTTTCTCACGATCACGGTATCACGATATGCCCGTTATCAAACCAACTGTTGGATGTAGGCACTCCGTGGCGGGATTAGTTGGCCTAATCTGCCGTGCAGGCAAATTAGGAGATGCATTTTATACCTCCACTACCAGGTTTTCATGGTAATAGTTTTAATACGCCACACTATAGTGTAGATGCTAGTGTAGACGTAAGACTACACTCGGAACTGATAATCGCTTGTTATCAATTTTGTCTGCCTACTATACATCAACTAATGCGCATATGGTGGTACGCATGTTTACCTTTGCTTTCCGTATGATTCTATTAGCGGATATTTCGTTTAATTTTTCGTAATAATTTCTGTCGTCGCCTGGGATCGATCCCGAGATTTCCGTAACGGAAGCCAAGCGTTCTAGCAACTAGGCTATCGTGACGACGTCAGACCGCGCTAGTAAATGTAGAGCACAAGCGTTCGAAAATCTTTTTTCCATCTTCGAAACGGAAATTAATAATACAAAATTGTTCCCGCAAAAATCAAAAAAACAAAAAAAAACAAAAAATAAACAACAATCACTTGAAACATAGTGCGGAAAAACAATTCTACCAGCGCAAAAACTCAGTTCACGCGGAAGATGAGTCAGTCAATACGTGTGGTGACCCGAACGTGGATAAAATGTGGACATTGACAATCCATCAGTAACTGGGTGTTGTTATTTTGTAATTTTATATATATATTTTTGTGAATTAATTATGTTTTTTAAACTTGTATTTTAATTTAATTAATAATTTAATATAAATAAAGTTATATGTTTTAATGAATTGAAAGGTACTCTGTGTCCGTGTAATATATAAAAATATATAACTTTTGTAACGTAATTTAAAGGATTTTTAAAATATAATATTTACAAATTATCATATTATAAAGTCTTTACTTAGGTCATATATATTTTCTTTAACAGGCTGTTAATATTTTTACTGTGTCGTGTGTGCTGCACACAGATCTACAAATATAGCATCAGTAATCTGTTTTTCACTGATAAATGTTTAGCACAATTGGCTTTCAATTTGTCTTATGGAAGCCGGTCTGTTCCGCTTTCAATTGTATCCTGAACACACTTTAACACCAATCTTTCAAACACTTTTGATTAGCTGGTTTATTGGTAAGATGAGTTTCTGAAAGTAACAGAATATTAATCGCAGCTTTTAAAACGCGTCTTAATTAAACTTCATTATTTGCCGCAATTCCGGCGTAAGTCACATTTTTATGCTAAAATTTATGTTAGTTTTTAAATTTGATGACATATTTTAAGCTTTTTTACTGTTTTCATTTTTTTTATACAACATTTTATATAAAAAGCGGCTCTTATGGTTGGAATCACCCAGCGCACATTTTAGCAATGTATTCGGGTCCTTTTCATTATGGCTTCTCCACATATTGAACACATCTGAACTTGCAGAAAACATATCCTCAAAATTGACAACGAAAACACTATGGGCTTGTTCTTTTATCAGTTTCAACCTTTATTTCGGTATAGAATAAATTTTCTGCGTTAACAATATCTTTGGAATTATCTTTAGGCTCAAGGTTAACGAAATAGGACGGTAAAAGTGGTTACTAGATGTTTAACATTAAATACGTTTCGGGAAATTAATCCAAGCGCATCTTTAATTTCGTTTTCGGTAAAAGATGGATGCAAATTTCTTGTTACAATTCTATATGGCCTTTTTCATGTTTTGACTGGAGTGCGTGACAATTTACAATATTAAAATTCATTTTAAATTACTGGAAAATCAATTCTTTTGGCGTTAAAAATCGTGTAATAAAAGAACCGAAAAAAAAAAATAAAAAATAAATAAAAAGTTCCTTATTTTCAAACCTCGCGTTTAAAAATAAAAATGGATCTGAAATAGAATTACAATTTTCATCTCGCTGCTAAATTACTGCATTCATTTTATAAATGGCACTGATAAGTAATTAATAAACTGTGCGTTTCCTGATATACATAGATAAACTAAAAAAACCGATTGGAACTCGTATAAATTATACTGTGATAGATATTTCGAAAGCAAAATTTTCGGTCATATAAATGAGACAGTGAACTCATTTACTGAATTACTCACTTCTACGGCTGAAAAATGTTCACCGCCTACAAAAATAACTAACAACACTAATTTCAAACTCCGTCACGTCCCCCGGTGGACGGATGAATGCTCTAAAGCAATTAGAAACAGACGCAAGGCCCTAAAAAATTTGAAAGCATTTCCTTCTATGGAAAACCATCTCAACTACAGGAAAAAACGAGCCAAAGCTAAGTGGATCCTAAAACAATCAAAGCGTCAATCTTGGTTGAAGTATATTTCTTCGATCAATGCTGATACGCCAACAAAACAAGTATGGCAAACAATCAGATCGATAGAAAAATCCTCAGCTTTCCATGTTCCAACGGCCATTCTAACCAGAGATCAAATAACAACCGATCAAGACAAAATCCTCAGTTGTTTCGCTTCCCATTTTGCGAACATGTCTAGTGATTCAAACTGTAACCCAGCATTTATCGCCATAAAAAAGAATAAATACCTATCGGATTTCGACTTTGAAAGCCTAAATTCAGAGACATATAATCAAAACATTTCACTTCAGGAACTAGAAAATGCCATAAGAACCACAAAACCGGCCACAGTAGGATCTGACCATTTCCACATTTTTCTACTGCAAAAAGCGCCAGACAAAGTCATAATTCAGTTATTACAAATCTTCAACTATATCTGGACTACCAATGCTTTTCCAGACAAATGGAGATCTGTAATCATTATCCCTGTGCTAAAACCAAACAAAAACCCCACTCTTGTGGACAGCTATCGCCCAATATCACTAACATCAGTTCTCTGCAAAGTATTTGAACGAATAGTGAAAAATCGGCTCTGTTGGGAGCTCGAATCCAACAACCTTCTTACTAGTAAACAGTGTGGTTTTCGAGCTGGAAGGTCCACGCAAGATCAATTGCTACTACTTCAAAATTCCATTATCAACGCTTTCGCTACAAAAAGACATTTACAGGCTATATTTTTCGATATGTCAAAGGCATTCGATACAGTATGGCGCAATAAAATCCTTCAGACTCTTCATGGCTTCAATTTCCGAGGAAATTTACCTAAAGTTATTCGGGAATTGCTCACTAAACAATACTTTACTGTCCAAATTGGTGGAGCAACTTCAAAAAGATTCGAATTACAGAACGGTGTTCCTCAGGGATCGGTACTTAGTCCCACACTTTTCAACTTAATTATAAACGATATAGTTAAAGAAATTGAAGCACCAGTCAACTGTACCCTGTTTGCGGATGACTTCACGATATTCACATCTTGCACAGACCCAGCAATAGGTCAACAAATTTTACAAAAAACAGTGGACAAATTATAAACATGGGCATTGCACGAAGGACTGAAATTTTCCGACTCTAAAACGACCAGTATCCATTTTTGTAAAATCAGAAATTGCCAACACAACATCTGTATTCAACTAAATGGAAAAAGGATTTCGAAAGTAGATGAAGTCAAATACCTCGGTCTAAATTTTGATAATAAACTGACGTGGTCTTCCCACATCAACTCTCTTAAAAGATCTGGATTAAAAAAACTTAATTTGATGAAGAAGCTTGCCCATACTTGCTATGGTTCAGATAGAACGTCATTATTAAGAATCTACCGCACTCTAATTCGTTCAAAATGGGATTATGGCGCAGGAATCTACTTTTCTGCTAAAAACCATATTTTAAACAGACTAAACACGATCCAAAATTCAGCCATCCGGCTAGCACTCGGCGCTTTTCGTACCTCACCAATAATCAGCATGTTATACGAGTCCAACGAAAAACCACTCTCCTTGCGTAGAGAACAACTCCTGCTGAATCTGTATACACATATTAAGGCTTCATCTTACTCTCCAGCCCACGGAACTATTACAGTTGCCAGATCTTCGCTTACAGATATGCATTTCTTGACTCAGATATCGAAACTGCTCCACTCGCTTAATATAGTTCAACCAAATTTATTCAGCAACCTAAAACAAGTGCTACCACCTTGATCAGATCTTCAAATCCAATGTGATTTAACCTTACTAGAATTAGGAAAAGATCTCACCAAAAATGCTGCATGCGCCTTCCAGCAACTAGTTTCAAAATATCCAGATTACAAAATAATGTTCACTGATGGATCCAAAATTGAAAATCGCACCGGCTGCGCAATAATATCAGATCAGCTCGATATAATACGATGCTCACTACCTGCACTCTATTCCATCCAGTCGGCTGAGCTTTATGCTATTCTCATGGCTGTGCTTAATATTTCTTCAGACAAAAATTTTATTTGTACAGATTCCTTAGGAGCACTACAAAGTTTACTTAAGTACCATGGTCGTCAACAACATCCCATAGCAAAAGAAATTATCTCGGCTCTGCAAAAAACTCGCTTCCAAATAGTCTTCGTATGGACTCCAAGTCATAGAGGAATTCCAGGCAACGAATCAGTGGACCAAGCTGCCAAAGAAGCAACCTATTTCAACCCTGTTCCAGACATTGCAATACCGACGGCGGATTTTAAGAAACATGTTACTCGTTGTCTAGATAAAAAATTCCATGGCACGTGGCTGGAAGCTCCATCAACAAATGAATTAAAAAGAATTAAACATCGTTCAGTGCCATGGTTAACCTCAACTAGATGCAGCCGAAGAGAGGAAACGGCTCTTTGTCGGGTTCGCATTGGCCATACTGCTATGACACATTCATTCCTTCTAAATAAGGATGTTCCTCCTCAATGTGGTTACTGCACTGTTCCGCTGACCGTTCGACACCTGCTTATCGATTGTACGAAATTCAAAACGGCACGAGAAAAATTCGCTCTGCCTTCATCACTTACAGAACTTCTTGGTGACGATGAAAGGATAATTTCCAGACTTTTCGGATTTCTTAAAGAATCACATCTGCTACACTTACTATAATACATCTTTACCGTGCCTCTAGCCTAGTCGCTGTATACGGCACGTTAAATTAAATTAAAAAAAAAAAAAAAAATGGTGTTTGGGTACGGATTGTTTTATGAATCTTTATATGTATTTGTAAGGGAACTTTTATTTACGATTCGATAAACCATTTTCTTTTTTCTTTTCGGTACGAACTTCTTCTTCCTTTACTAAACACGGTTATATAAAATTACAAACACTGAATAAAACGAATGAGATAGTTGGATTTTTTTCATAACTTCTTTTTCAAGGAGTGCGTCGACATGGCAGCATAGCGTTTATCGGTTAGATATATTTCTCATTGTACTTCTTTCAATTTAACGGGAAGCAACTTCTTAGATTATTTACGGTTCTACAATTAAATCGCATATCGATTTGCCCATATTATATGATTAAATGACTTTATCAGTTAGCTGGTATTCGCCATAGCCAAGAGGTATGACGACGTCCCTCGAAACTTTTCTGGAACATTTTACAAAATAAACAAAAAAAAAAAATTATATTATACAGAATTAATGAAAAAATGTAATGAAAAATTTAAACATCAATTTCCACGTATTATTTACTGTGTAAGGTTACATGGTGGATTTGTAATTATTTATAAAAGTAAATAAATGGAGTAGAGTAAATAAGAACCTTAAGGTTTTAGGAGGAATAGGAATTGGATGAAGGAAAGAAGAAAAATTAACGGAAAAATATGAGAGCTTATCGTAGATATATGGTGAAAATTTAAGGAGCCGAGTAGAAATAAGAGATAGAATTGGTGTTTTATTGACGTTAAATCGCCAATCACGTAGGATGAGGGAATAAGAGGAGATAGGCAGACGTTTAATGAAAAAGCGGTAACCTAAATAGGAACGCCGAATAAAAAGTGGAAGAATATGGGTCTTGCTGCAACGGATAAAACTTTAACCTCTCATTTTTCTTTCTTCTCGAATTAATGGTTGGAAAAATTCTGAAGAAACGAGTAGGCACGCCTCTCAAATCACTACAGAGAAATCGACGAATAAATTTTTTGTAATAATTTCGTTCGTATCGAATTTTAGACGGGAAATTTTCTTAAGCCGTTTTTGACTAATGCCGGTGATTAAAGGAACTGTCTTTAGAAGTCACTACTCGATGAAGGTTGCATGAACGATACTACGGAAAAGTAAGCGGCAAAGATACCGCCATCTGATTTATTTAGTTAGCATGAGTTGGTTATGTTTTTACAGTTCATTTTAGACTAGCTCATGTGCGAGTTTGATTTTTTCTTTTCACTTTTTTTTTATTTTTAATTCACGTAGAAAAGTTGAAGATATAACAACGTTGCAAAGTTGGAAAGGAGAGTGGAAAGAAATTTCTCGCAGCTTTCTTTATAGCTTGTTAGCGATAATGAAAAGTTTCACTAGAAGTCAGCCTACTCCGTGTGTTTCTTGCAAGAGAAAACTTTTATACTTAACTTAGTGGCGTGCTGTGTAGTTCTCGATGTTTTTATATGTGTACTGCTATATTCGTGCATGTGAGTGTGTGCTTTTCGCAGCTCGGCCGTTTTAATTTTTCAACTAACCGATCCTGAAGTCAGCAGATTTTCGAAATTAAGACAAATAGAGTAGCGAGATTTATCTTCATTTTTTGTCCCTTTTCGACAAATTAAAAATTTCCTAATTTGAACACTTTCTTTCCGCCGACTGAACGCAAAAATACCACCCTGTTCTCTCGGCGAAAGTAATCAAAAATTTTTCCAGCTCTTTTTCTTCGTTTCTAATCGCTCTAAACACGCCTCTGTTTTTCTATCAACCATTTTTCATTATCTGTGTTAGAGCATGAACGAAGTTCCGGCTTCACAGATCTGACTTTCCCGCTGTTACAGCACAGTATATTTATCACTTTGGTTCTAATTTTCTAAAGCGATATGACTTCTCTTTTTCTTTTTTTTTTTATTTGCTAATTTATAAGTAGAAAAATGGTGAGGCTATCCAATAAATGTTCTCAATAAATCGCAAATCGAAGGTACATCCAAAGATTATGAGATTAAGTCTCTTATTTTAGTTTGACTTAAAAGTCACGATGTAGATAACGCATCCGTGTGTAAAAGCGCGATTGCCAGCTGCTTTGGGTGGTTTCGTAAGCGTGTCAGATGCTTTTGCGCTAGCCTCCAGATAATTTCTTCGACTGTGTGTCTATTTTTAGATCTCAATCTATAACTTTATTGGGCACATACCATGACATTCGATAAAGCGCAACATCCTGTTCTGAAATCGCTGGATAACTAGCTTATTAGACGTCTTTGCGGCGTCCTCCACAGTTGCACTCGGTAGAGTTGTTTCATTCTGATACTGAGTTCTCTTCTTTTCATTTGGATATAAGTCTTCCGTGTTAGGATCTAAATAGACTCATAGTCTTTAATGAGAATCAAATGTAGCGGACGCACACACCGACACATCTCGTACGACTACTACACTAAATTTCATCATTGTTTGCCGATACAACATAAGCGGATTAAATTTACGTTAAATATTTCCGAACACAATAAACGACCATTCGGGCATCTGCGGTAATGAAGCGGTGGACTCATTGGCTCGGGCTGCTGCCTATTCTCACTTCTTTTTTAAAAAAGTCCCTTCGTCTAATATCCCTCCTCTGTGCAAAGATTTTCATCTTAGGTTTTGGTCGGATATGTACGTTTCCTCTTTCTCTAACAATCGTTCTTTCTATCTGTCGGTCCAACCTATCTTCCTGCCAATCCGTGGTTCTCTTTGTTTCCTTCACTTCGTCCTTCTGTTGTTGTCTCCGTTATTCGCTTGCGCTCTAACCATTCTCTATTGCCTTCCTCCCGTTTTCGTTTTTCCTTGGTTTCCTCTCCATATTGTCCTCTCCACTCGAACGAAGAGCATGTTTGCGATACGGACCATGTGTTCTTTGAGTGTTCATCTCTTTCTGCTGAGTGCTCGGCTTTCTACTTTAGTTTGCTGAGACTTGGTCTTCCTACTCCGTACTGCGCCTCTTATGTTCTATCTCTTCCCTCTCCACAAATCGTTCCTATTATTTGTTCCTTTCTCCTAACAATATCTGATCGTATCAGGATATAAGTGATTCCTTCCTATTCTAATTGTTTCTGGGTAAAGGTCCCTGGTTGACAAGCCCAAAAAAAAAAACAAAAAAAAGAACACAATAAACGAGCAGAGAACTTCCTGATATATCTAAAGTTACGTTACGTTAATCAACATTCTAAAATACATACCAAAACATTAATTCCAAACCAAAGAATAAATATAAACATCTTTTAATTTACGTTACCTAATAAATACTTCAATCATTTACGACAATGCTACATTCCGATATTTGCGGTTCACCACAATGTGTGTAGACTTTATAGCTATTTCTACATCTGCGTCTACTGCTAAAACCGGTCTACAAAGTTTTGCAATTTATCAATAGCAACATCAACATTTGTGTCTGATGTAATTATCGCAGTATCATCGGCAAACACTGCTACTTTTTTTTTTTTTTTTTGGCACCCAATTCGTAGTACGATGGGGTAAATATATTTAGAAAATTTATACCAATAATTTATATAAATACCAGGTCTGTTTTGAGCCCGTCCATTTAAGTTTATGGAAACCTGACGGACTGTTTTACAATGTTAATAATAATTAGTATACATAAATTTAATATTAATACAGGTGTACATGTACTTTACGGTGATTTATTTCGGCTATCGTAAAACTATTGAATATTGTAAATAGCTTAGTTACTAACTGATCAGGGCTAATATTGCTAACCTCGGAATTCTCATAGATAGTAAACTTACTTTTCTGCCCCACCTTAAATATATCAAAACCAAATGCGATTCTCTGTTTAGCAGTATCAGTCGACTGCAACATAACTGTTGGGGTTTACGTTACTCTGAACGAATCGTTTTATACAAGGGTTTAATTCAATCCTTATTTGGCTATGGAGCTGCTACTTACGTTAATCATAAGGTGTTGAAAAATGTCAATAGCTATCAGAGAAGGTTTCTCCTCAACATTGCATCTCTTTATAGAACTACATCTACATCCGCAGCTTGTGTTATCACTGGTATATTTCCTATGGATTTATACATTACAGGCAGGGCTATCACAAGCGAGTATCGGATTCGCAAGGATGTTAAATTGCTCACATCTCTGAACCTAATAAATAATAATTTGGTTGAAACTGTTAATTACAACTCCTCTATATTACTTAAAAAGCAAGTTCTACAGACTATAATTGCTGAATGGCAGAGGAGATGGGTTGCTGATCATACTGGAAGGAAAACCTATTATTTTCTCCCTAGTATTTCAGACAGGCTAAGGATG
Source organism: Icerya purchasi (assembly GCA_039619475.1). NCBI lineage: Eukaryota > Metazoa > Arthropoda > Insecta > Hemiptera > Monophlebidae > Icerya > Icerya purchasi. Next base: position 369,771,947 of record CM077115.1, read on the forward strand.
AGTAAAATTAATATCAATTTCTATAGCGCTCAGGTACTTTCTGGGCATGGAAAGTTTGGTGCCTACCTGTACAGGTTCCGACTTGTCAGCAGCCCAGGCTGTACCTGCTGTTCTCTTAATATTATTGATGACATTGATCATTTTCTCTTTGATTGCCCCATGTTTAGTTACTTACGTTCCAAGTTCAATATTATAAAAACTAACCCCACCCCCATTAATAGAACAAATCACTACCCCTTACTTAAGTTTGCTGAGGCGGCTTTGAGGCGTAAGTTTCAACTGAGTAATTAAATCATTTCTGTTAAATCCAAACATTTACGAAACCCTATTATTCAGGATTATCTGCTTTCTCTTCACAACTCATCCTAACTTAATTTAACTTAATGTAACTTAATTTAACTTAATGTAATTTTATTTAATTTTATTTAATTCATTTAATTTATTTATTTATAAATTGTAATTCAGTGATAGCCATTAAGTTTTGTTTCATTCAATTCGTTAATTTCTTTTTGATTAAATATTAGTAGCTTATTATAGTATAGAATTACAATTCTCACGTATGCACTAAATCAAACGTTATCCCAACAACTTTTATTTTCGTACATTACGGCTACAGTATTTTTTTTACCTTTCTTATTATTACAGTTAATTTAACTAAGAATGTAATATAGCAATTAAAATTTTCTTGGTAATAGTTGGGACTATGTTCTTTATCATCCTGACTAATACCCACAATTTATCTATAAGTACACTTTTGCAAAGGACCTCTCACACACAACTCTTTTTTTTTTTTTTTTTTTATTTTTCGTTTTCATTTTTTTCATTAATCCTAGACTGTTAGCTTGAGTTCATAGTTACAATACACACACAGTCCTCTGCACCTTTATACACTTATTTTCTTAATATACGGTTTATTTAAAAAAAAAAAAAAAAAAAAAAAAAAAAATTGCTAAAATCTGTATTACTGTGGTTACAGCCAGAAAAGATATGCTTAATATTATCGGGAAAGTTACACGTTACACAGTTATTTGAGTGTGCAATTTTATGTTTATTTAAATAATCTTTAAGTAGGCCGTGCCCAGTAAGAAATTGGACATTAAAAAAATTTGGCGTAAAAACTTTATTATGTAGTCTATCATCTATGGTTGGAAAAATTTTTTTTAGCTATACCGTTATATTCGTCCCACTGCGCCTGAAATTTATTATTATAATATTTATCTAATATAAGTTTAAACTGTTTAAGCGTTAACGAGGTTTGTTCGTGTATGAAGTAAGGTCGATGATACTGTACGTTATTAAATTCATGATTTTTAATATTATTTTTTATTCAAAATATGTTAATATGTGTTTCTGTATTTCGTAAGTTAATGGTTTAATACCTGCAATGACTGTGCTTGCCATGTAGCTGGTAGTTCTATAAGATTTAATCATTTTTATTGCAATAGTTCTCTGAAAACTTTTTAATATATTTTGAAATCTCTTAATTTTTGACATATCTCTCTCTCTCTCTCTCTCTCTCTCTCTCTATATATATATATATATATATATATTACACTACCATAAAATATTTTAGGAAATATTATGCTTTTATATAATTCCCTTCTTGTAATTTAATCGGTAATTATTATTATATATAATAATTCGTTAAATACAATTAAAAATGTATTTATTTCTTTAGTGATATAGTGAAAATGATTATAAAATTTTAAGTTATTGTCTATTAATATACCTAAGTATTTGGTTTGATTAACCATACTAATATTTAATCCGTATTGGAGCAAATTTAATCTTTTATCCTTTAAGTTTTTGTTAAACAACATGTAATTTAACTTGGATTCGTTAATATTTAAATTGTATTGTTCTAACCATTTCGCGATTTCTGTATAAACCTGGTAAACTTTATTTTGCAATACATTTTCATTCTTATCGGCTATTACTATTGCAATATCATCTACGAAAGTGAAAATGTTTACATTAGTGGGTAATCTAATGTTATACATTTGAGAGAAAACTATGTTCCATAAGTATGGTCCTAAAACAGACCCTGGCGGTACGCCCATAACGGATTCTTGTTTTTTTTAATTATTACCGATTTGTAATACAGTATAGCGATTTTCGAAATATCGATTTACAATGTTCAATATGCCATTATGTAATCTTAGTTCCTTTAATAATACAAGTAATCTATTCAAATCTAAACTGTCAAACGCCTTTGTTATATCAAGAGTAAGTAAGCATGTACGGTAATTTTTATTTTTGTATATTTTTATTGTTTGTAAAATATTGTGTATAGCCAATTCAAATGATCTACCTGGTAATGCGCCATACTGGTTATTGTGTATTATTCCGTTATTTTCTACAAATTCTTTTAATTTATGAAGAATACATTTTTCATAAATTTTACTGAAATTAGATAACAACGGTATAGCTCTGTGTGAAGTAGACGAGTTTGGACTTTTATTAATTTTAGGTATTATAACTGTTTTACTTAATTTCCATTCTTGAGGGTAATAACTATACTTTAACAGTACACGTTAATAACTTTTGGTATTACATCTGGTAACAAATTATGAAATCTTTTAATAAGTCCATTTGATATTCCATCAAGTCCTATGATTACGTTAACTTCTTCTTTAGTAATCGATATAGTTACGTTAGGTTCATGTACTTCTGCTTTAAATGGTTTTACATTAAGGTATAACTTTGACATCAATAAGTCGACTTTATCCTTTTCTGTACATGCATAATTATCTAATGTTGGTATATTAATACTTTTTTCTTTATTAGTTAATATTCTGTATTTTAATCCAAAGGCATTTTTGTCTTCCAGTAATTTTTTCCAGGCTTTCAACTTAGCGGTTTTAATCATAAACTTAAATTCCTTAAAATTTACTTTATAATTATTGTAATGGTTATGTTTTACATGTATATTTTTACAGTTTCGATACTTTTTGTATAAATTATTTACCAGTAATTTCTTTATTTGTAATTCAAAACGCTGCTACTTGAATAATTTCATATAGCAGCGGTCCCAGGAAGCTACCCCGTGGAATTCCAGCTAGGATGGAATATATTTCTGAACGATCATCATTCTGTTTAACCTGCAATAGTCTGTTGTTTAAGTATGACTGTATTAGTAAGAAGTACTTTTTCGGCAGAAAAAAATTTAATTTGTACAATAAGCCGACGTGCCAGATTTTATCTAAGGCCTTGGTGATGCCAATAAATAATGATTCGTTGTATTTCTTTAAGCGATATGAAAAATAAATTTTTAAAATTATCTTTAGTCAGTAATATCAGGAATTTCCACATGTCGGAGGGTAGGGTCCAAACGAATTCAATCCCTACTCCTCGACACACTGATAAGTATCTCCTTAAGCAAAGTGATACATTTCATTGAGAAAAAAAGATAATTTTAAACGAATAACTTTAATAATTGAAATTGAAATTGAAATTTATTTACATATATATAACACAATACAATATAATAATATAGGTTATAAACAAGTATATATCATGTGATTACACATACACATACACGCCGGTATACCTAGCACTCACTCTTTCAAACGCACACTCACATATTTGAGTATACAAGTTCTCACACTGACACATTCATGCAATTTCTGCCTATGCGCTACAGGTGCGCGAGTAGCAGAAAATTTTCGCTTTTACATGTTTGCATGCTACATGGGCTGATTTATGTTGTTTTGAGTAAGGTGAAAGATAGTGATTTGGATTTAAATGAGTTTTATACACATAAGTTAGCCCATGTTTACACTAGATTAATTAATTATTATTAACTATAATCATTTGTAATACAATTATTAATATATTACTTGTGCCCACTTATACCTCCGTCCCCTATAGCTACCATCTACAGTTCAACCATAATGTAAATAGAAACTAATAATAATACAACTAAAAAAAATAAAGAAAATAAGAATAAGAACATCTGTAATAATACTAAAAATAGTGATAATGAAAACAATGATAACCTTTATTATAATTATAACAACCGCAATAAACGTAACAACCATAACAATAACTGCAATTTTAACAAAAAGTGATAACCATTTAATAGCTTCAGTCAAAATAATAGAGATATGATAATTATATTAATAAGTATGATAATAAGAATATAATAACAATAATTATAATAACAACAATTATAATAATAATAATATAAATAATATAAATAATAATAATAATAAGGGGGTCAAAGGACACTGGAAGCGATTATATGGAGCCCCAGAACTCCACTTAGCCTCTCCGTGTCAACACCTACCTCACCTGCACGTGGTGACCCCTGCACACTTTGACCTGAGCGAACGGTTGGGTAACCAAATGCCCTTCGTAGTAACTCTGGGAATTATGACAAACGAGGAAGGTGGGAATGGACTAAAAACCTCCATTCTGCCATACCCGGATCTAAAACTCAATCTGTACACAGAAATATGTACAATACTGGTAATATACAACAAACAATTAAGTAAACAGGCAGGAGTATAAGCAATAATCTACAAATGCAAATGAATACACAAAAATAACCTGGCAGTAGGGAAAGAAATGATGACGAGGAATAAAAGTAGAAGGTTGCGGCCTGGGGAACACCAGGGCATATCTGGAGCTGGTGCTGGGTGTGACAGTCTGCGATCCACCAGTGGTAGGATGCCGAACAGGCGGGCGCCTACCGGATGCCAGGATGGAAGACATGAGGAAATGCTTGTCCGAAATGCTGCGCAATCTGAAAAAGATACATTCGATGCACAACGAAGGACGAATAATGATCCGGTTAGTAGCAACCCACTTACATCTACAATAGCTACACCTACAGAACGTGCTTTCCCAAGAGGGACCACTAATGTGGGATTACAGAAGAAACGTCGCAAATGGGACTATGATATGAATATTAAGATTATGCGATGTTATTATGAAACTACAAAGGGTGAAACAATGATAACTGGGTATAGACAGGCAACTTATAGTGCAGTAGTTAAAGTAATTCCAGAGCTAACAAGCTGTACAGTACAGCGAATTGCAGATAAAATACTCACCATTAAGGAAAAGTGCTGTCGAATTACATCTAAACTATGAAAAACTAGTAGCCGATATTCAGAAATCAGTCATCATTGATTCCACTTATATATGCAGAATATTTAAAGAAACGTAATGTACTCCTCCCTGGTTCATGCCCGAGAAGCTACAACTTAAACCTACGAAAAGCGGAGAAGAGGACAAAAATAATAATAATAATCAAAATCAAATCGAATCAAATCATAATTTATTAATATTATTATTACATATTTTCATCTATGCGCAGTGTTGCGCGAGCGATGACATACTGAAAAATAGTAAATCTATAACAACGCCAAAAAAAAGAAAGTACATGACCATAAAGAAAAAACAAAAGAAAAAAACACTCAGACACTCAAGTAATACTATCATGTTACATTTGCTCAAGTTCACAAAAAAAGGATACTTTTGATCTCTTTTTTTTTTATGTTATTAAATCATTATCAGTAAAAAATTCTTGGAGATACCTTCAGCGTTTTTTATAACTTAATAACAGTATCTTTAACGTTTCAGGTAACAAGTTGTACAAAGTAGGTCCCATATAAAGTGCTTGACTTCTGACATGGTACTTGTTAAAATGTGGTGTTTCTGCTGTTTGTCTATTGCAGCTTCTAGTTATTCCTTGTTTAATAAAGATATTAAATTTGGGTTCACTTTTTAATACATAAAAGATAATTTGAGTCTGGTAAAGTTTTGATAAATTAAAAGGTATTATGTTATATAGATTTATTTGGGAATTAACAACACCCTTAAGAACTGATTTTTGCAATTGGTTTAGTTGTTTAAGTTGATATTGTGCTGCCTTACCGCATAGGTTAGAACTGGTTTATACAATGACATATATAGGTGATACAAGTGCGTGGGATTAAATTAATCGTTTAGATAATAAAAGATATAGTTTAGTTTTCTCAGCTTAGAGGCTAGGTATGCTGGATGTTTACTCCAAGTTAATTTACAGCCCAACACTAGTCCGAGATATTTAATTTCAAAAGCTGTTTCTATTAAAAGGTTTCAATTCTAAATAAGTTTGAAATTATTCTAGTAATACTGAGGAGCCAAACTGTATACTAGATATTTTGTCTTTTTTTTTTTTTTTTTTTTTTTCCCCACTGTACCAGTCGAGGGACCACAAACAGCGCCAATATTAATTTTAATATATGTATTATGATGATAGAAATGTGACCAATCCAAAGCCCTCCAGTGAGGGGTTTGGCTTATAATAGTTCACTACAACTTATAAAAAGGGATACAAAGTCTAGAGAAGGACGAAAAGCGGCATAAGCAGTACAGCACAATTTTGACCATATGGCCCTTAGGATATAAAAAGCGAATGGGATGGATTTTAAGAGAAAACAACATGAGATTAGTACAGCAGCGTGTACAATGTAATATTTAGAGCACAATCGTCATGATAACAGTGCTATTTAGTGTATTTCATAAAAGCTCGGCACGCATTTAGTGTGCAAGAGTGCGAGCACCACAACAATCGCCTTATGGAACGTTATCCATACGTAGCAAGTCTACTTCTTATGATATCTGACAAAAACTCGAACACCATGGCAATCACTATGTTAAGAGTGACCCATACATGTCATGTTTATTTGGGTCAGATGACCTGGATCCCATAGTAACCGTTGCTGTTTGGTCGGACAACAGAGTCCGGTGAAGTAAATACTTGATAAAAGTTTCGAGTCATAATAACTGATGCTAACGTATTTAAAACTAAATGCACTTAAGTTATGGGAAGAGCGTCACGACACCACTTCCTTCTCTTTAACCTTCTTCTCGGATTACCCGGAAGAGTATTTATAAACATGCTACTAACTTTAGGATTGGGATGTAGATTTAGATTTTCAAAAAAATTTGCTGTACTGTTGAGTATGAACTGATTTAACAAAAGGAACATGCAGATCTCGATGGAGAGTTAGGTTTGAAACATATGTTGGCGCTGCTGCAATCCCTCGGAGGATAATGGACTGCTGACTCTGAATACGAGCAAGGTTGCTTCTACTTGTATTTCCATATAGTTCTAGGCCATATCTCCACGCCGGAGCTATAATCATCAAGTAGATAGATCTTTTTAACCTTATACTTAATTTAGATTTATTGCCTATCAGCGAGGATAGCTTTTTAGTGCGTGCGATTAGCTTTCTCCGTATTTGTGCAACGTGGAAGCGCCACGTAAGGCGACGGTCAAGGTACATGCCTAGATACTTGACTGTGCCTACCTGTTTGAGCTCTACATTGTTTATTTGTAATTTAGGGCATGTAACGTATCTGTTCGTGAAGGTTATGTGCTGACATTTTTCCTCACTAAATTTAATTCCCCATTTTTTGGCCCAGATCATTATCCTGTTTAAATGGTCCTGAACTGCATTATTCGCATATGTACAATTAGTATCTGAGGACAGTATTGCTATATCATCAGCAAATGTGGCCAGAATTGTCTGATTTGATACAGGAAGGTCAGCCGTATAGATGGAGTATAGAATCGGGCCAAGGAGGCTACCCTGCGGAACAGAGGCCGATACCATACCTTCCGTAGACATTGAACCATTGACATTTACTATAAATGACCTATTTAATAGATAGGACTGAAAAAATAAATATAAGTCCGGTGGTAGTATTTGTTTGAGTTTATATAAAAGCCCAGTATGCCAAACCCGGTCAAACGCCTGGGCGACGTTCAGAAAGACCGCAGAGCATACCTCTCACTTTTCAAGCACTGATGATATGGCATCCACTAGTCTATGGCACTGTTGTATGGTAGAATGCTGTGTTCGAAAACCAAATTGATGTACTGGTATCAATTTTTTATTTTCAATTACTGGAATTATTCTTTGTAGGATTAATTTCTCGAAAACTTTTGAGAGAGTATTTAGCAGACTGATTGGTCTATAGGATGATAGGAGAGACAACGGTTTCAAGGGTTTTGGTATCATAATTATTTTAGATTTTTTCCATGATTTCGGATAGTGACCTATTCGTAGGATGGCATTAAATATAAAGAAGAGTGGCAGATTTTTTGGGCAGGTGAATTAGAATTTCTCCCGTTACTCCATCGAGTCCAGGAGATTTCCTTAGAGGAGCTTTTTTGAGACATTTGTATATCTCATTTGGAGAGAATGGCCTGGTGGGAAGGCTAAGCTGTAGTGGTTGCTCTAGATAACGTTGTATAACGTTAATATGTTCTGAATCAATGTTTCCGTGAGGCATGAACGTAGCCTCTAAATACGAAGCGAATGTGTCTGCTTTCTGTTTATCTGTTCTAGCCCAACTACCGTCTTGCATCCGAATGTTGTGAGTCTCTGAAGATTGTCGTAGTATTCTTTTGGTTGCCTTCCATAAAGATCCATCCTGTGTATCTAGAGTTTCTAAGTAACTACTGTATGTTTTTTCTTTATATCTCTTAATTTCTTCTCTTAGCTTGTAACGGAGATTGTTGTATGTAGCTTTTAATGCCGGATAGCGGTTCTGTTGCCATCTTCTCCTTGCTGCCCGAGTAGCTTTTATTAACTTCCTGATTTCTGCTGGAACATATTTATTTTGGTTACTATGTACTGTTTTATATGTGGTAGAACTTCTACATGTTGTCTGTATTAAGTCCGTTATATCATCTACCGCTGCTTCGATGTCGTCCTTGGTTTTTAAACTGATCTTCAGGTCAGTGCCATTTTCCATTGCAGTTGCAAAATATTCCCAATCCGTCGAGTAATTATGCAGTTTATGCTGCGTGGGCTTGACTATGGGGTTAATATCCAGGATTGAAATAACCGGAACATGGTCAGAAGAGAGATCGACTACTGTCTCGCATTTTTTATGATACCTTTGTAGGCCTCGTATAATAAAGAAATCTAGGATATCAGGTGTTCGATTTGCATGTTCCGGCCAATAAGTGGGGGACGTGGGAGAGAGAACGGACAGCGAATTATTACGCAGTGTTTTATCTAGTATCCGCCCTGCTTTATTTGTGATCCTTGATCCCCAAGTTCGACTTTTAGCGTTATAGTCTCCCCCACAGATAAAACTTTTTCCAAGATTTCTAAATATAGCACTAAATTCACTATCTGGAATATGGAGACCAGGATGACGATAGATGGCAGCTATTGTTATAAAATCTTTGTCAGTTCGAATGTTAACCGCAACTAGCTGATACGCATATGAACCATGAGATAGACGCATATGCTGTATATATGACTTTTTTACCAAGATCATTGAGCCGCCATGCGCGGTTCCATCTGGATGATTTGCTGTATATGTTACATATCCCGGCATTTTAAAGCTGCTTGAATGAATTAAATGAGTTTCGCATATTAGTGCGACATCGATCACATTTTGGTTCAAAAATATTTCAAGTTCGTTTTTTCTTTGTGTAATTCCATTGGCATTCCACAACATTATTACGAATGATCGTTGAGTTATAAAACTGGGATTATTTGCCATTTAAGGGAGAAGTCGATCTATAACTTTGGTTAACAAAGAGATTAACGGATTTATTAGGGATTTAAATTCGGTTAAGAATGATGTTAATAATTCAGAGATATTATTATTATCCTTACTATCTATGCATTCTTTATTGTTATTATTATTATTATTATTACTATTATTATTATTATTATTATTATTATTATTATTACTATTATTATTATTATTATTATTATCGCTGATATTATACGATTTATCATACGTACTTCTATTATTAGAGTTGTTTATATTATGCGAAAAAGATTTAACTTTGTTAGCATAAGTTTCAGTGTTATTCCGTGTCGATGAAAAATCTGTTCTAGGTTGCGGCGATATATTATAACCAGTTAATTCTGGTTGATATTTTTTACTAGTTTTGTTGTAATATTGTATTTGTTGTTTATAGATCAGGCATCCCCTATAACTCGCGGGGTGATTGCCTTCACACAAAGCACATTTTGCAGGGTCTTCCGAATTTTTAGTGCATTTATTTGTCTCATGCCTACCTGCGCACTTGACACATCGATTCGGTAAGTTACAATAGTTCGCTGTATGGCTGAATAATTGACAGCGCTTACACTGCTTTAAACCAAAGTCTTTTCGTGGTTCTTCAAAGCTAACCACAGTATTTAAGAGTCTGTTTATTTTAAAGATTTCTTCATTCTTATGTGAAGATTTTAGGTCAACGAAGAACATTGGGAGAGGTTGTTTTGTTTTATGTTTTAGTATATTAATGATTCTAATGACATCAAAACTTTTTTCCTCTATAGCGTTTTTTATGTCATTAAGGTCAGTGGTCCAGTGAAGATTCTTTAGTACAACCCTAAAAGGTTTATCTTCCGCTAACGAATAAGTGTAAAAAAAATATTTATTGTTAGTTAATGATTTAATAATATTCCGATAGCTAGATGAATTAGCCGGGTTAATAGTAACACCGGTTAAAGTCGACTTTAAAGAAAAGTCAATGTCGGGTACGCCTAATAAAAACCTCCTAAATGCATTGAAGTTATTTATATTTTTGACCATGATTGGTGGAGGTTTCGTAAACGGTTTATTTGGTTTATCATTATTTAAATGTTCCATATTATCATTTACAGTACCAGAATCATCATTAAAACTAGTATTGTCTAGCTGCATCATGTTCTTATCAACATTACTACAATTATCGGATTCGTCATTATCATCTTCTACTGTGAGAAATTGAAAAATGTTCCGTTTTGTGTTGACAACCGGCGGCGTATCAGAGGAACTAGTCGATTTATTTTGTGGCCGCTTGCGTTTCGAAGGAACAATATTCCATCGTTGGTCGTTTTTATTAAGCGAGATGTGTATCGGAGAAACACTGTTATCTACATTTTTATATGCAGAGGCTTCAGGCAGGTCTAAAGGAATGACATTAGCAGCGGTAGCCCGATTGTTATCATTAATATTACTAGTGTCTGTATTAGTACCAGGGTTAGCAATAATACTAGCAATAGCAGTACTAGTAGAGTCTGTGGTAGTAGTAGCGGTAATGACTGAGGAGTGAGAAGACGAGCTCGCTAGAGATGAGCTGCTGTTCGAGGCATTCGTATTAAGTTTAATAACGGGCGGTTTTAAGACAGAGACAGCAGATTTATTCGAACGGCTCTGTTGAGCCGCCGTCTGGCTCATTTTAGTGATAAGACAATTCTACTGTTATCACGATACGCACGGTACAGCGCGACCGCACGTATTCGAGCTGCACTGTACACGAGGTACCGCTGACAAATCCACTCGCACACTCGTAAACAGAATAACATACGCTACACACACGCACTCTCTCAGAAATACTATGTCAGAATTAAGTAAACGCGTTATCTTTCGCAAATGAATAGATAATATTACAAAATATAGAACGCTCTTACCCAATTGGAACAAGAATAAACGCGAAGAAGCACGACATCGTCTAACTTGTTACAAACTTTTTTTTTTGTCTTTTTTAGGTTTACTACTAAGCAGTTTTGTTTAATAACAATAACAATAATTATAATAATAATAATAAGTTCAATAAATAGTCGTAGTAATTATATTTTAAACTTGATGATTATAGAATCATAAAATATTTAAATATGTATACATTTTTTCCTTAATGAGGCGATGGAGAGGTTCGCCGAGAAAGGAAAATTGACCCGTATAAAATTATTTTTCTGGCTAAGCGGTGGTGTTTCGTTTAAATAAAAAACCCGATTCGAATTCAGTTGCCGCATACTAAAAGTTTAAAAAAATCACCTTTGCATTGAATTAAGGTCCGCCGTTAATGAGGGCGAGTATTTTTGATATTTTTTTTTTTTTAGGAATTTCCACAAAATGATCGTTAAATTTCTTTCACTATTTGAATTTTAACGAAGAGCAGCAAATTCTTCAAGTATAAGTGGTAGCTGAGAAAAATCGCGTGTTTTTTTCCTTTTAGCTATGTCGACTATGAACATTTGAAGTTTTTGTGTATTTTCAGTTAGCGGGGTAACAAGCCCCCAGCCTGAACGAAATACTACTGCCTAACCAACTACGTCACAATAGTTGGCTAACTTTGTTCAAAATTTTTAACTATGAAATTCGAGCCGTCAAGAAAGGGAAATACGTCATCTTTCGCGATTTTTTGAACTTTTCGTTAACTTCAAAAGTTTCATTAAGAAAATGACTTATGATTTCGATCCCGATAAATAGCAATCTTTCCAACGATGTATTACATGACCGGAAAAAACATATTTTTTTCAAGAGCTTTCAGCACCCCAAGTGGCAAATTTTTTTAAGCTGGAAACCCGGATGTTCCCAACTAGAGAAACATACGTAGATGCGCACACTTTTAACCATGTTCAAAATTTTTAGCTGTGATACTCGCAGCGCTAAGGGGGGGGGGGCACGCCACTTTTCGCGTTTTTTTGAACTTTTCGTTAATTTCGAAAGTTTCGTTAACAAAAAGGAAATACGGTTTCGTCTACGACAAATAGCGAGCTTTTCAACAATAAAAAATTTTCAAATTTTTGGCTGCCTTTAGGGTCTGAATATAAAGTCGTTAGCTTAGCTATATTTTTCCTTTGAAGCAGTTCTTTATGCGTATGTTTGAAATACGATTTGCTATTACTGACGTGAATTTCCTTTTCTTTTACTGTTTTCGGGCCCAAAAGAGGGGCTTTAATAATTTTTTAAGCCTAATTTTTTGATTTTATGAAAGGACTTTTGCATTTTATATTTTGAATTTAACTTTTAAAGGTTTATTTGGTGACGAGCTATGAATTCTTTAAGGGTGATTTTTGAGGTCGTTTTAAATTCCATATTATATATTCTTGACGGGTTTTTTGCGTTTTTTGCCGCCCAAGGTAATCGGTTAGCTTGAAGTTATAGATATGGTTTTAAAGAGAATTTTAATTGTAATATATGTTTCAGATTTCGAAATTAATAAGTTTAACCATTCGTGAATTATTGCATGTTTTAATTGAATGTTTTTGTCGTTTCTGAACCATCTTATTATTCCGTACATTATATGTATACGAAATTCTAAAAAGGCAATAATGCTGAGAAGCGGTTTAACATTTATAAATATCGTAATTAAAACACTTTTTAAGAAAATGTACAACTTCAAGGTGACCCATTAGCCGGGGCGCCTAAAACCGCAAAAAAATACTCTAAAAACGTCTTCAAAACTAATAAAAAAGAATACCTTAAAAATGTCAACCAAGTAGATAATCTATTAAATGTGAAATTTGTGACATACAGGTATAATCAAAATCAAAAAGTTTTTTTAAGGATAAAGAGTTGCTGAAAAATAATTAATCTAATCCCATCACCGTGATTATTAATCAAATTTAATGCTCATTTTTTAATGTTTGTGATTTAATTTATTTCGTTGTAGTACGCTTCATGCACTAGTTTTTTATTTATAATTCATTACGGAACATATTAAGTTCTACAAGTTTTGTATCATTCGTAATAAATGCTTTTCGGAACGCATGAGCAAACTCTTAATACTAACATTATCTATTGATCATAATATAATTAATATTCCGCCCTGATACGTTGACGGAACCGTGATCGATGATGTAAATGTTCAAAAAAAAAGAAAAAACCCAAAGCAGCTGCAACCTAAATAAACAAATATATAAATTGTTTTTGTACATGAGCTATAGTGACATTTTAATCTTCGCCGAGTTGTTACTATCAGCTAATAGTGGTATTTTCATGGTTCTTAGTATGAATGTTTTGTAAAAGAGTCATTCACTTTATTGGCTAAACTGGAATCATTTAAATGAATTAGTTCGGTCTGGGACGAAAAACCAATGTGACTTGAAAATGTTAATTTCACCTTATTAGCCTAGTGCAAGCCATAATCGGACTTATTTGTATTGACACCCTTCATAAAGTGAAAAAATAATCCGATATTTAACAGTATTATTTATTTTAAAAATTACGACATTAACTTGCATAAGAATTACGCGGCACAGCATTTAAAATTATAAAGGGTTCTAATTCTCATGTAAGATCTTTTTCTGAAAGTATATTATTTCATTATTTAACTTCAAAAAGTATCTAGAGTTTTAAAGTAAAGAAACCGTCGATGTGAAATTTAAACAAAGAAACTCAGGATAGATTATTTTCGTAATAAAATGAAATTGATTTTTTTTATTCCCCCCCCCCAGGCATGTCAGAAACGGATCTTCGCCCAGAAACGAGACGAAGGAAAAGAGTCAGTTAGATGTAGAGTCGGTGTCAAATATTGATAGAATAAAAGAACTGAGAATAGGAACAACGGAGATCAACGGAAACGATAAGATATATGCGAAGCGCAGTAAGAATTAGAAAGTTTGAGCGATAACAGATCGGAGTACAAAGAAGTACGTTCGATCACGAGGGATGGACATTCAAAGAAGATATGATCAGGATCACAGACAGCTTCGTCGTCAGGATGGAAAGGATAATTAAGGGAAAGTACGAGACGAAAACGAAAACACGAGGAAGGAAGAAGAGTATCATTAAGACGTAAACGGATAATAGGGACAACAACGGAGCGGCGAAGCGAAGGAAAATTGTAAAACCAAGGCCGGATAGGAAGATTAGGTTGGATGAAAAAATTTAAGAGGAAGGTTGATTAGAAACGTAAAAATCTGACCAAAATCTAACATGAAAATTTTTACACAGTGGGAGTTAATTAGAAGCGGCAATTTTAGTGAAATAAAAGCGGAAGGATACAGCAATCTGAGCCAAGGAGTCTGCCATTTCCTTACTGTATTTTAATCATAAAGACAAAATTAATTTCTTTTAAAGCTTGCTTGCTGTTACGGTTTTCGAAAGTTAATATTTTCAAAACCCCCTAGCTAACTGATATATAGTGAAAATCGAGTTAAGATTTAGACGTGTTACACTGCGTTCTTTTATTATTCCTATCGTATAATAATTATTAGTTCGATTGTTTATCGTCGTTTTCTCGTTCGGCGCCGGGATCTCGCCGGGTAATGTTAAGTTCGAATGGTCCGGGTTTACCCGCCCAAGCGATAAACAACGAACGCTCAGATCCTTCGACCAGTACCACTAACACCAGTAACCAACTCTCATCGCTAAATGCCGGTAAGATCGATTCAATTATTACTACTAGCATGCTTGTTCCGTCATTTAACAAAAATGATACTAACAATGACAATGTTATAACTCTACGCAATGTAGACAAGGCCAACAATACCTGGCAGTTAGTTAGACGAAAACGTCCTTCTCCTTCCTCGCCGCCGCATACATCGAGTGAATTTAAACGCTCAACGGCTCCGAAGCTAAAAACCAGAAATCGGTATCAACCGTTTATGTACTTAAACGATGACGACAACCACGAAAACACAGACGGAGATAATGAAACAGCAGATGCAAACGCGATGCCACTCGATAACCAGACATCGAACAACGCTGATGGTAACGATAAACAGAAACGAAACTCATCGCCACCGACTAACAAATTTGCGACGCCTCCGCCGATTTTAGTAAAAGACGTTAAAAATTATACAGCATTCACCAAGTTTTTAATAAGCTTGACAAATGTCAAATTTACATTGAAATCAACAAACACCGGTATTACTATAAAACCAAGCTCGCCAGCTTGTTATCGCGCACTGACAAAAGCCCTCCAACAAAATCAATACAAATTTTATACTTTTCAACTATCAGAAGATAGAGCTTTTCGTGTCATTTTAAAAAATCTTCATCATACAACTAGTTGTGAAGAAATCACGCAAGCATTACAAAATCTAGGTTTCTCTGTTCGTTCTGTATCCAACATAATAAGCAGAAGAACAAAATCTCCGCTACCGATGTTCTTTGTAGATCTCAACAAATCTTCAAAAAATTCAGACATTTTTAAATTAAAACATTTATTACATACAGTCGTAATAATTGAAGAACCGCGGGTAACTAGGCAATTACTCCAGTGTATGCGTTGTCAAAATTTTGGACACACGAAAACTTATTGTAATCTTCCACCTCGATGTGTGAAATGCAGCGGTAAACACCTAACCGCTGACTGTCCTAAAACATCCGAAGAAAAACCGATATGTCTTTTCTGTCGTGGTGAACACCCTGCCAACTATAAAGGATGTGAATATTACCAACAAGAATATAGTAAAAAATTTAAACAGAGTGCAATAAGTAGAACTTTCGAAGCTTCATCATTTAATTTGGCGGACACCAGCACGTTTCCACCCATCCATAAGCAATTACCATCAACTTCGTACTCCAATGCTGCTAAAAAATATACCTCGTCTTTTCCTCCGACTGCATCATCAGTAGTATACAATAACAATGCCCCACAACATACAACCGAACAAAAAGGAATTAACGAAACATTAACTTCCTTTCTTAACGAATTTCGAAATTTATTATCACCATTAATATCCATGTTAACCAAACTTATGGACAAATTATTATGAATTTGAACCCTATAAGTACAAATTCATTAACAGTAGTATTATGGAATGCTAACGGGATTCAACAGAAGAAACATGAACTACAGTACTTCTTACAGACCAAAAGAATCGATATTGCCCTACTAACGGAAACTCATGTCGTTCATCCAGCGAGCCTTGAGTTACTAAATTACAGATGCTATCATGGAACACACCCTTCTGGTACAGCAATGGGAGGTGTTGCTGTACTCGTCAAAAAGAGCATTGACCATCATCTACACTTCGTTCGCCGAACAGAGGCCTACCAAGCTGTTGCAATTAAAATAAAAACGACTTTTAATGAAACAGTAACTGTCACATCGGTTTATTGCCACCCAAGGTATTACATACCGAATCAGGAACTCACGGAACTATTTCATCGCCAAGGCAGCAAATTCATTTGTGGAGGTGACTACAACGCAAAACATCCTCACTGGGGATCAAGAGTTCCAAATAAACGTGGAGCGCAACTCTTCCAGCTGAATAGAGGGCTGCGCCTCGATGTTGTTTCACCATTTACACCTACCTACTGGCCAAAGCATACCAACCGACTGCCAGATGTGCTAGACTTTTACTTCAATAAAGGATTAAATAATCTACGCAACAACTGCTGTACAATCGCAGACTTTTCATCTGATCACGTACCAGTCTTACAAGTCCTAGACACAATTCCGCTACATACAAAACTAGACAGTCGATTAACAAATAAATCTACTGATTGGAACAAATTTGAGAATATAATAGATAACCAAGTGAACTTAAATGTAAAACTAAAATCACAGCACGATATTGATACTGCCGTTAATTATATCTAACCGATATAATACAGGATTGCGCTAAGCAATCAACACGACCTGCAAAGTCCAGTGCTAACACTAGCAGTATATTGCCCATTGAAATACGTGAGCTAATTGCCAAAAGAAGAAAAGCGCGCAAAAAATTGCCAACATAATAGATACCCATCAAATTACCAAACATACCGGGAATTTTGCAGCCAACTAACGAAAACCATAGCACACTACAAAAATGAGCGTTATACTCATTACCTTTCCACCCTAACTAATGCCGATGGCTCAATCTGGAAAGCAGCGAAAGTACTAACAAAGAAATGTGTTCCATCTTATCATATTAAAAAAACAAATACAATGTGGGCCAGAACAGATGACGAAAAGGTTAATACTTTTGCCGACTATCTCGAAAATATATTTCAACCTCCTCCTATGGAAAATCCACAACACACGCAGGAAGTTATACAGTGTAACAATAACGTCATGCAGTATTGTCAAAATTACACATATATTACACCAAATCAGCTTCGTACGTGCATCAAAAGTTTGCGAAATAATAAAGCTCCGGGAGAAGATGGAATAACAAATGATATCTTGAAGCATCTACCAAAAAGAGGATCTTTACTACTTTTATATATATACAATTCTATGCTCCGGCTATCGTACTTTCCGACTAGATGGAAAAAATCGCTAACTATACTTATCCATAAACCTGGGAAGCCAGTTACAGATGTCTCATCCTATAGACCGATAAGTTTACTGGATACATTTGGAAAAGTGTTCGAAAAATTAATTCAACCACTTCTTTTTAATATGGCAAATGCCTATCTTCCAAATCATCAGTTCGGGTTCAGACCAAAGCATTCAGCTATTCATCAATGTCACAGGCTCGTTGATGCAATTGAGTCAGTCTTACAGCGTGGAATGTATTGCTCGGCAGTGTTCCTTGATGTAGCCAAAGCTTTTGATCGTGTTTGGCACGACGGTTTGCTATACAAAGCCCAGAAGATTTTCCCGATTGAAATATATCATCTGCTGAGGTCTTATTTAAGCGGTAGATCATTTCAAATAAAAATAAATGGCGTCTTGTCCAGCGAGCGTCAGATATTAGCATCGGTACCTCAAGGGAGCGTTCTTGGCCCGCTTCTTTATAACATCTATACAGCTGACCTACCGACTACAATGTTTACATTACAAGCTTCATTTGCGGATGACATTGCTATACTAGCTGCGCACGAAGATCGTCATGAACCTTCAAGGTACATTCAACATCATTTATCGTTACTACAAAATTGGGCTCTCAACTGGAGGATCGAAATTAATGAACAAAAATCTTCACATATCACGTTCACAAATAATCCCGAGAAACATGTCCTCCAGTTACTTATAACAGCTGTAAAATACCGCAGATACAATCAGTTAAATATTTGGGATTAACCTTTGACAAACGCTTAGTATGGAATCTGCATGTAATTAATACAAAGAAAAAATTGAAGTCGCTACTGAGACAATTATATCCACTAATAGGAAGAAAATCCAAACTCAGTCTGAACAATAAAATGTTATTGTATAACACCATCATAGCTCCTGTCTGGAAATACGGTTTAGAAATATATGGATCAGCCGCAAAAACGCATCTCAAAAAAATACAGTCGTTCCAGTCGAAGATACTGAGGATCATAACCAATGCGCCTTATTATGTTCGTAATACTATAATCGAGAATGATCTCAACGTTCCTTCAGTGTTGGCGATATACAAGCAGCAATATACCAAAATGCATGCGGCATTCAGCTATAATTTAAACCCATTAATATCGCGTATGAAAACTACCGGTCTTCCTGACAATCCCGTCAGACGACTAAAGAAAAAACAATGCAGAGATGCGCTTACCGCTCATTATTAATATTAAAGATAATACCAAAACGCTCAAAAAAAAAAAAAAAAAAAAAAAATGAAAAACTAATCTATGACTAGCGGCTTCATCTATTGGGATGCGCCGTTATCTAGGACACTTAAAATAACTAATGATCACTTGCGTTGATGACCTACGAGTCGGTATGCAAAAAAAAAAAAAAAAAAAAAAAACTTGATTAGCTAATGGTATTTTGTTTGAGTCGAATTTGGTCCGAATTCTGCTGCCCACAATGAAAGTATAGAAAGAAATTGTCCTTGGGTGTGTCGGAGTAAAGTTCAACTATCCCTACTTAGGAGTCTTTATATAAATTAACGGGGGGAAAAAACCTCATGGCAATATATTAGTTTGTATAGCTCGATTACGATAAACCATTGTGAATTAAATTCGAAATTTTTAAGCCGGCCTAATATAGACATTAAAATAAACTAGTTTAACCAGTATTGTGCGTATATTTTTCTAATAAGTATAAAATTGTATGTACGTGCATGTAGGCGGAAAAAATCATGGCGAAAAAGTGAACAACCGAAGAGAAGATTTTTTAACCAAATTAGATATTCCATTTTTGATAAAGAAAATATCACATCTCGTGAAGTATTTTTATTAATAATGTACACTTTTGAATGTTATTGAATGTTATTGAATTTATTCATTTACGATAGCATGCTAGTTCCGGAGTGAGATGTATCTCAAGACGCAAATTTTAACGGGAGCTTAAAATAAATTTTTGATTACATCCTGGTACAATCACAAAGTTTATACTTCGAAAATATCTTTTTTCCGTGCACTTAATTGTTTTCGTAACATGAGCAGTGAAAGTGTTTTGATATTTTTTTCATTGAATTAAAAGTTTTATATTCTGAAAACCGCATGTATAAATTGTATATATATATATATATACATGCCTCGATCTTTTGCTCTTGCTATGAAAATACCTCCTGGATGATAGTTCTTCTATAGTACTTATGGAAAAGTAAATTTCATCTGACCATGTCATTCTTAAAAAATAATTGATTTACGTTTTATGTAGCAATTTATGTTACGATTTTGTAATACAAAAACGTTACAAACGTTTTTTCCATATTACCCCCGGGATAAGGATAACTTCTCATTAATATAATACGTATAACTATATATATATATATATATATATGTATGTATATAGGTGTATATGTATGTATGAACACTTATATATTATGTAGACCTCAAATTTATAGCATAAAATTTTTTAATCATAGCATAGTGAAACACGCGTGATTTTGTTGTTTTTGGTACTAATTTAATTGTATTTAGTTTTACCAGCGTTACGGCTTTTGACCTGTCCAAGTAAGTTAAAATTGTCTATGAGGGGTAGCGACTTCTTTCTTTTAAAATCAGATATTTTAATAAAGTTAAATGATCAAAAACTGTATAAATAAACCTGTAGTCTGGTTGCGGGCATCCTTGAGCGATACACACGAGAACAGCGCCTTCGTCTTGCGGAACTTGTACTGTAGACGTGTAACTGATGATAGCTGGCGATATTATTCCTCTGTTTTCTAGAATAGAATAAAAAACGTAATTAAAATAAAATCAACGGTTCCCCTGATTTTTGTAATACCAAAACTATCTAGATCAACTTACCACAGCCTATCCCTTAAATGAAGCAAATCATTTCTTTATGCATAATAAACGAAAACTAAAATACCTCTACGCATCAATTTCACTTACCTACCCGATGAGCAAGGATTTAATTTTAATATTGTAAAGTAAAATGTTCGTTTCTATATGATCGCGGCTTCTAGAGTTAATAATGAGAGAATTATCTGTCATCTTGTTTAAAAGTTTATAACTTACAGATATAATTTCGTAATGATTCTCGAGTTTTCCGCATTTAAAGAAACTTTATCCAGTTTATATTTCGAACAGCCATCTCGGAACGGTCAACTTCTTAAAAGGTTTCCTCTAAACAACCGTGTAAAATTTTACAAAACTCTATAGAGCACAATATTCTTAAATTTAACATTACTTCAAACACGTGTAGAGATGTTCTTTTCGTAAATCTATTTTTTTTTTTTTTTTTTTATTTTTTTTTGGTCCCCAATTCGTAATACGATGTGGTAAATATATTTAGAAAATTTATATAAATAACAGGTCTGTCCTGAGCCCTTCCATTTAAGTTTATGGAACCCTGACAGACTGTTTTACAATGTTAATAATAATTAGTATTCCTTAAATATTAATATTAATACAGGTGTACATGTACTTTACTAAATCTATTGGATCGGTTTTGTTCTATCGTATCGTAAGCTGAAGAAGATGTTGAATGTGTGTGTGCAGTAGGAGATATTGCGAGTTAGAAAATTGACTCCGGATTTCATTCATTATCAAATGCCCATATAGTAGAAGTTTTTTTTTTTTTGTATCAAATACAAATTAAAAAGTAAAAAAACTGCATGTTACTGATTCAGGTGAGAGACGTGTAAACCACTCTGCGGATGTTTCGAAGAATCACCTTTATGAAAACCTCATAATTGGTAATCATAAGGTAAAACATATCATTCACCGAATCGGAATTAGCCGATCATCTTTAAATTCCACGAACATGCAATCCAAAAAAGCCCTTACTTCTCGTATTAACGTCTAAACTTGACCTCTTTTTTTTCTTTGACGCGATCGATTTTGGCTTCACGATCGGTTAATGAAAGTTGGTTTCGTTTTACGTATACTTTAATCGCTTTTACGACAGAGTATCGAAGTTAGTAAACAGAATACGGACTAAGCAGTTAGCGATGAAAGTAGAATACTATGGAAAAACGAAAATTTCGGTGTGAATCCTCTGAGCATCTATTGATTTTACCTGCCTTTTTAGAAGGAATTCCGTGATCATTCATCATATAGCGTACTCGTATAAAAAGGAAAGGACGAAAATTGAAGGCGCTAATTATCTAGAAGTTTTTTCTAAAAGAATAAACGTGTAAATCGAAAAAACGTATCGCCCAAGTAGAAATGATAATAGTTTCATTTTGGAAAAGGCCCTTTTGCTTGCCATTCTTCCCCTTTATTCAAGATCTTTATTATGATTCTTCGAGATTTAAATGATGTCTTACTTTTAGCTAGCTTTCTGAGTTGTGCTCTAGATATTCTCAGTTGATGAGACGGAAAGAGGGGAGAAAGCTAAAATTTCTGCGAATTCAATGAAAGATCTCTGCGATCAAACAAGTCCGGAGGAGCTTTTTTTATTTTATTTTATTTTATTTTATTTTATTTTGTCTTCTGGTAATGTACTTGCATATATATATATATATATATATATATTATGTAAATATGAAAAATTCGCATAGTGCGTTTTTCTTTCTTTCTTAAAATATGTGCCATAAGAGTAAGAAAATATTTGTAAGAAGTGGAACGGTGAGAGCCAACATAAATGAAGGCTTTAAAGTAGTGCTGCAAGTATAAGATTGGACCCTGTAGGGCGCTTTTTGAGCAAATAAAATAAAAATGAAGTGTAACGTAATCCCGAAGAAAAAATCGAGCTTACGTAGAATTTTGAAATGGAGTAACATTTTCCGGCATTGTCCAAAAATTCCTGTTGTTTATCTTATACTTGAAAATGTTTCAACTCGCAGACGGCCGATTGAAATAAAAAATAAAAGACAGAATCTTTAGCCGAACTGTATAATAGGAACCAGTAGCGCCTAGCTGTTTGTTCGTCTAACTCTTCAAAGGGCCGAGAGACTCTTTGCATACCGCTACATATGAATAAGATCGCGAAAACATCGCCTACATTTTGTATCTGTAAGCAAAGCACGTCTGGAGACCTTGTATTTGCATGAGAACTGGAACAGCAGGCTTCCTCTTTTAACTGCGAAAATCCATCCATACAGCTCCATCGACTGTCGAGTATGAAAAGAAAGACAGTTCGGGCACCATGCTACTCTGCTCCTCTCAAGCAGTTGCTACTTCACATTAGCCGCGATGGATGTTACACCGCTTTCTTCGCAACGGCCGGTTTCATTCATTCGCCGATGAAAAACTGCCACTGTTGATTTCGAGCGGTCGAACTGGCTTCTCTACTTTCTTGACCGTCTATATCGAGTTTGTAAAAGACCCTTTTTTTCGATCGTTTTTTCGGTAATGTGTGAGTGTGAACACGTGTACGTGTAATAAAAATGTGCAACGGACCTTTCTCGCCGGAAATTATAACCAAAAGTTTTGACATAAATGCATTTTATAAAATTTTTCTTTTATTTCCAATATTAATTACAACGTAATTCTTAGGCTACCCCCCATTCGAAAAAATGTCCCAATTTTATGTAACGCAAAATGTACCAAATACATTTCCCAATTTTATTTAACGTTTGTTATATTTTATAGGATTTTTGTTGTTATTTGAAATATCTCACAATTTTATGTAACAAAATATGTAACGAAAAATGTAATGAAATAATATCTTAATTATATGTAATGAAAGTTAAATCTTAGGATAGGATTTTCTTTTTGTGTTCATGCCGGTAAGAATTACGTTGTAAATTTTGATCATTTCATACAAAGTATAGAAGAAAAAGAGACATAAATAAAAGCAAGAGGGGTCAAGGGGCGTAGCCCCTTGCGAGGCCAAAGTGGCCGAGTTTATATATATCTATACATACATATACATTGGCGCACTCAAGGGGGGTGCCACGGGGCCATTGCTCCACCCAAAAAATCTTCGAAATCTTAATAATGTTTTGTTTTACTTTTTTTTTTTTTTTGAAAACATACATATTTTCTTTTTACTTGTATTACAAGTATAATGTTATATACTTTTAGCTAACTTTTTAAAAATAAAATTCGTATACTTATCTAATTTGTGCTTATTACAAACATAATGTTATCTATTATTATTTATTTTTTTAAATAAAATTCGTCAATTCTGTAATTTTTTTAAAAATAACATTCGTTAATTTTGTATTTTTTTTATTTTTTTTATTTTAATTTACAAACCACGGAAATAGATAGGTACTTAGTCGATGTACCGAGTTACCACCCCCTAACTCATCTTCTAAATTCTAGCTCCGACCAAAAAAAAATCCTGGGTGCGCCTTTGTACATATATATTAGTTGTTTCCCACGGCTCATATTAATACTGTTTTGTTTTTTTTTTTTGTTTTATTTATAATTTTGTATGTATACAGTAAACATTTCTTAAATTCCTACTTTTTTTCCACTTCTTTGATAAAAATGCGCATAGGTTGCTTGACTCGCACCGAAAAATTATATAAATTGTATACTAAAACCTTTCTCAGGAATCAGTTGATTTACTGATGGGGACCAGAACAAAATCGGGTCCGTAATTTCCTACCAGGAACATTAATATTTGTTTTAAGTTTATATATTTTTTTTTTTTTTTCATTTTTATAAAGCAGAAGTCTATATTTCCACTGAAGATTTTTTCCTGTTTTAGCTTTTTTTTTTTTGGTTTTGGGCCAACGTTACCAAAATAATAATTAAAATAAACTGAAGTACGTTCGGTGACCGTAAATATTCAGCGAGGAGGATTAAAGATTAGAATGTGAATAATATTTATTGAAATTATTTACTATTCCAGTACTGTTCAGTAACTTCTTTGTAAGTTTAATTCTTAAAATATTTTTTTATAGCACGTTACTAATATATAGGGTATTTATTAAATTGCGTATCCGAATATTTTAAAAAAAGTTAACAAATTTATTCCTCAAAAATTAATTTGTGAACTATTTTCCCATAATTAATAATTACGATTATGCAATAATTAATAGTTACGATTATGCAATAATTAATAGTTACGATTATGCAATAATTAATAGTTACGATTATTTTATAAAGTTACACATTTCGGTAATTTGGAAAAAGTTTGTTATCGTGAATAACTCTTGGTGATATGTGATTTCCTATCCTAAGTTTCGCTGTTCAGTCATGTTCGGGCGATCCAAGCGTCTCAGACCGCCGGTTTGGGCAGTTTTTTTTCCACTGATTCCGGCATTCGTGAGTTATGTTAAATCATTTACGCCATGTTTGTTTCCTACATTAATTCTCTTTCCCAGTGTTCACTGGATAGTTAAGTTCTGCGCCTAATTCATCTCGGGCTAAGTCTGGGCAGTTTAATTTTCCTAATAATTCTAGAAAGGCATTCATGGGTTATGTTATACATTTACGGTCATGTTTGTTTGCAATATTTATTGTTTTATTTTGAACATTACGTATTGTCCATTAGTCGGGGCATTATTCCTACATCGATTTGATACTGGCCAAATGACTTATTGCCAGTACAAAAAAAAAAATAAAAGTTACACATTTTATGCCAAAGTACTTATTAGAGTTCCAACTGAGATTGTTTCCATTACTATAGTTATCCATTTGTTATTTTTCATCATAATTATTGACATATATATATCTGCTTTCTTGGGCTTCAAATGTAAATTTTAAATGTTTTTTATTTCTTTTCGTTTTGAATTAACAGATTTATGTAAAGTTTCCTTTTCCCCATGGGAAACATGCCCATCTCGGTTCAACAAACAATGGTCTTTTTCGTGTTCAGATTGTTCAGATGGAGATTACTTCTCATTATGTCGAGTGTTTTGTGTAACGGAAAATTTGTTATTTATAAAGAATAGGTCACTCTGTCGTGCGTTACACAAATTTTTCTTTTTTCATCCTACTTCCACACGCTTTCATTCTCTTTCTCCATCTCTTCCCCTATTTTTTTTTTTTTTTGTTATTTCTTACTAAACGCATTATTTACTCTTTTAAGCAATTTCTTTAAATATGGTAATCGCTTTAATTTTCCGGTTCAAAATTTGGAGATAACTTGATCGCTTCCGTTTAATGGTAAGGACAAGTTAATGGAAAAATGACTTTCTGAAATAGCAGCTGGAAAATGTGTGCGGTTGTGTGACCGTGTATCCTTCATCGGTATTTAAATATACGTAGTCCATAAATCAGCGTACAATGTTACCGTATTTATTATAAATGAAACGTTATTTAGCGTGTCATAATGTAACTTCGGCATTATCGAAGTAGAAAAAGACTTTTGTAATAAATTTAAAATTTGTCGCCAGAAAAAAATTATTTAAAATCGGTTCGTATGAAAAGTGCGCACTGAAAGCTGGTAGAACCACGTAGAAAATAAGTGTATAAAATTAATAGCGTGAAAAATCTGAAATAAATCACGGTTATCAAAAGGAACAGAAATTTCTCAGGAAAAGTGCGAACATCGCTAACAAGATAAAAATTAAGAATTTATCGCTTTGCAAACCAATATACGGAAAAATATTGCGAAAATTGTATCTCGTAACTCGTTCGGGTGAATTTCATTTTTTACACGTATAAAGAGGGTTGTTATATCGCGTTTTTTTGCAATCTATTGTTTTGTTTTTTTTTATATTCTTTTTTCTCTCATTATTATATCATTAATGTCAGACCGAAGAAAATTTTTAGTCGAAACCAGAATCAAAAGGTTGTTTTATAATCGCTTTAACCATGGAGTCATTATTTTTTTTTGTATGTTTCTTCAAATTTACCCTATACTTCATGTTGTTAAAAAGTAAATTACTCTCATTTGATTTTAAATAAATGTAAAAAATATAATACACATATATGTATATATAATTTTCTTTCCGTTTAAGGAATACTTTTTTTTTTTTAATATTACATAATTATAATTAAGAAGTCTAATTTAATAATTCGGGAACAAGAATTTTTCAGCGCTTTCAGAAAATTTTAGTGAATTTGACATTCGCTAATGACAGCTCACTATTTACACTGGTGAGTGGGGCCGAAATATATTTTAATATCCTGCTTTCGAGGTTGTGGAGACTGGAGTCCCCATCGGTTCTGAAAGGTAGTACTGTAAATTGTCTGTTTAATTAATAATATTTTTCTATTAGAATGATTATCTGTTATTTGACCGAGGAAGCTACATCTGGTAATTCTGAAATTTAAACGAATCGTAAAGTATAAATTGTTCGTTTGTATTGCGAGAAACTATTTGGTTTAAGAAAAATCCGTCTTATTAGAATCAATATCGTTGGTTAAAAAACTCGAATAAAATGAAATTCCATCTTTCACGGTGAAAAGTATGAATTAGAGCAAAATAAAACATTCTG
This sequence comes from Icerya purchasi, assembly GCA_039619475.1. Taxonomy (NCBI): domain Eukaryota; kingdom Metazoa; phylum Arthropoda; class Insecta; order Hemiptera; family Monophlebidae; genus Icerya; species Icerya purchasi. The sequence continues at coordinate 369,799,231 of CM077115.1, forward strand.
ATCACAGTTTAAAGCTGAGAAGTTCGACACCAATATTTGGCCGCAAAAACCAAAACCAAAAATTTGATCTGGTACTGTATATTATTTTGAGAAAACTTATTTCAAACACCTGTAATGATTTGCAAACAACTTATTTTTCGTCAAAAATCGGAAAGCACATTGAAAAATTCGAAACTGATTTTTCATATCTGAGAAATAGTTGCATCGAAGAACTAGGCTGTAGCTAGATAGTAAAATATTAATAACTGCACCGATAAAAATATAAAAATAATCGAATGCAGAAGGAAAAAGACCTTCAAGGACAGCTCTGAGTTTTTTGTATCAGTTATGCTACGAAAATTACTGTGTTAACAAAGCTCAAAATACTATCGATCGCTCAAGATAAAGTGCCTTGTCCTATAGTATTTTTAGGTTTCTAAAGAAAGTAAATGCGAAAATGTTTACATGAAAGAGTGAATAGTACAGTTAAAGTCATTACTTTTGCTCGATTTCAAGTGTTGTGACTAGCTCGGCTCGTACATTCTTGTTGTACAGATCTAGTGTTTATGACAATATTCTAGATGTAAATGTAACGCGAGTGTACGTGCAAAACTGTTAATTTCGGACTGACTAGAAATATTTGATTTTTAATCGTTATACAAGCGCAGTCTAAACATGTTCTATGCTTATATATCAATATATATCAACTGATAGTATGCATGTTTGTCATTGTTTTCCATGCGACTGTTAACAGTTATTTTTTTTAATAATTTTTATTAGCCTCTGCTAATTTTCTAACTTCGAACCCCGTAGTAGTATTTTTAGAACTCGGCTATCACGACGAGATGCAACTACATTAGGGAAATTTAAATTTCACTAACAATTTTTTTTTTTTTCAACTATACCAGCTGTGAATTGTTTTTTATGTTTTTTAAATAGTTTATTTCTATTTACTTTTATCCCACTCCCCGTTTGTTGCACATTTAACTAAGTGAAACTCACGTCTTCACGAACTTTTTTCTCACTTTTATTTATGTACAAATACAATTATTTTTCTTTTTACTGTAACTATTATGCTCCGCTATTGTCATCTTTGGTATCGCAAAAGGTTAAGCATAATTAAAAATGTCTGAAAATAATTGGACCTTTGTTTTTCAGCACATGCTTATTTAAAACTCACATTCAAAGTTTAAACTCGAAATTAAGACAGACAATTTCAGCTTTATATAAAATAAAGCAGGTACTATCACATCGAACTCTACGTATATACTATAATTCAATAATAATGTCTAGAATATTATATGGAATTCAAATATATTATGTGAGGCTAAAAAAACAGAAATAAATAAAATAAGTAATATACAGAAGAGGTGTTTGAAACTTATACTACTCTACTGGAAGAAAAACGACTTTGGGTCAATTATGTATGGAAGGAAAACGATGGAATGTCTCCCAAGATGTACTATTGCTATTATAGATTACTAGAATTTAATGTCAATAATATAAAATTACCATCCGGGGAAAAAATCCGGTTAACAAGAAACCAAAGCAATACATATTATATCTATCCCCGGTGGGGGTGGGGGTGGGGGGTAAATCTACGAATTGACAACACTGATGACTCAGTTTTAATTAATTTAAATAAGTACAATCCTTAATCATATACTAGAGGGGGGAAAATTGGTGTGTGGAAAAAAGAGGTGCAAAAATGACTGAAGGAATGGTGCAAAGACTGAAGATCAAGTCTCGTCCTTTATCTCGTTACCCTCTTTAATGGTTCTTTTCTGTTTACGGTTTTGTCGGTGTTTGACACTTTGTCGTGTCCTTCCTGGATTTTAGGCTCCCACTGATCATGCTTTATTTCGATTCTAAATATTAACCTGTTTGCATATATTGGTGTTCAAATGCGTATTACGCGGCATTGTTGTTTTATTGGCATACGTATATATGCTATTACTTTAATATGCATAATGCTAAGTTTATTATTATTGTCAGTTACGAAATAAGTTAAGTAGTTGTAATTTGTGTACTATATATCTATTATAATAAACGTTGATAAGAGTGTGGACACTCACACAACGAGCATATTTGCCCTGTGACGCACCCGCAACTTATTCTTAAAAGAAAAAAAAAAAAAGCAACAAAAAAAAACTATTTTTTCGAGAAGTTATCTTTAGAATCTGAGTTTTCCAACGCTGAGTCTATCTCAGTTCAAATTTAGCATTATTTTACGAGCTAACGAAAATGTTAGCTATAAATACAACTAAAAGTATTAAGCTTCCGAAAAAATCTGATACACCCTACTTTCCTATTCGCAGGTCCTATTTAAGCTATCGTTTTCTTGTCAAGCGTCATCTACTCACATCCTCTACTCTTATCCATTCCTACTTTTCCATTTCTAAGAACTGGCGTTTCGCACCTAGGAGAAATCCCTTATTTTATCCCTCATCTCTGTTCGACTTTATTCGTTTTACTCTTACACAGTTTTTTTTAACAATCTTCGGTACTTCGTTTTTGATTTCGCCGAACTCTGCCATCCTCCTAAAATATTTACTACCCTTACGCTCTCCAAATTTCTTCCGCAGGTCCTAGTTAGACAGAAGCTCCACAGTACCATCAGTTCTCACTTTCCATTCCATTTAGCCGTATTTACAGATGGTTTGAAAAGGTCGGTTGGTGTCAGTGCCTCTTTTATCCTCTCAGATTTTGACTTTTTAGAATCTTTTCGCCTGCCTCCTTTCTGTTTCATATTTATAAACGAATTCACGACTATCCTACGTTCCATTATTTCTATTTTCTCTAATCATCTTTCCTCTAAATTCTTGATTATTCAAATTGATTTACTGTGGTTTCTCAGCCATTTGGTCATTTTTAGTAATGAAGCGGCGAACTCATTGGCTCGGGTTGTTGTTTCTTCCTACCTATTCTCTTAAAGAAAAATCCAATTTTCTAATCTCCTCCCGCTGTGTAAAAGTTTTCATCTTATGTTTTGTCAGATACGTACGCTTTCTCTTTTTTTAACAATCGTTCTTTCTATCTATCTGCTCAACTCAGTCTTCCTGTCAATCCGTGGTTCTCCCTCTTTCCTTCATTTCGTCGTTCGATTTTTGTCTCCGTTATTCGTCTGCGCTCTTAAGCCATACTTTATTATCTTCCTGCGGTTTTTGTTTTTCGTTGGTTTCCTCTCCGTATTGTCCATTCAAACAAAGAACGTGTTTGTAATGCTGATCATGTGTTTATTAAGTGTTCATCTGTTTCTGTTGAGAGCTCTATAGTCCAGTTTGCTGCCACTTGGTCTTCCTACTCTGTATTGCGCCTCTTATGTTCTGTTTTTTCCTTCTCCACACATTGTTCCCACTATTTGTTCCTTCTTACTGACAGCGTCTAATCGCATAAAGATATAATTGATTCCTTTCTTTTCTAATTGTTTTTGGGTAAAGATCCCTGGTTGACAAGCCCCCTCCCTCCAAAAAAAATAGGAAGAGAGCAGAAGACGGCCCAGTCCCTTTAGAAAAGGTGAATTTGGGAGAGTGAAGCGGTTTACAAGAATCAGAAAACGGAAAATCGTTAAAACAAATGATGATAGGAATAACGGTGCCGATTAGAGTTGATTATGAATATTACGAGGAGTGAATGATAGGTCAATAAAACTAGGAGACAACAGACTTTTGGTGCACGTAGACGAACTAACATTAAGGAGGATTAAGTCATTTTGTACGATAAAATTTTTCAGTACGAAACCATTACTGTTGTACCGATTAGAGCTCCAAAGAGATAAGTGACAATTCCAATCACCGCCTATAATATAAAAGGGAGAGAATTAATAAAGGATTGAAAAGGGAAGTACGTAAATCATAATTTGAAAAAATGTAAGTTGAGACGAGGTTAAAAATATTGCTAAATATTCAGATGTGGACAAAATTTGGATTCAACGGATTAGACGAAGTAAGGCGCTGATGACGTGAGTTAAAAATTCGATGTAATTTCTGATTAAAATAACTGAAACACCTTAATTGAAGAAATACCGCGAATGTTATCGTTAGAGGAATCTTTTAGCAAAATTTCTGGGAGCAGCGTAATACATTGTATTATAGTAATTCAGAAAGCTGTCAAGAAAATTTTTATTCTTTCTAAGACTGCCGAAATTCTGTTGGATGGACTATAATTTTGTTCTACCGCATTTTTATTTTTTTTGCGTTTTCCTGTAATTCTTTTTTTTTTTTTATTAATATAAAATAATAATATTAATTTATATATTATCTTTTGGGCGCCCCAGCGGCTTTAATGTGGGCTCTGTAATTGCAGATGTGGCCATGGTATGGGACAGCTAACTCCTTTTGCTCTTCATTCCTTTTCTTTTAAGGATGCATACGTTTGGTATTTTTCGACGTTAATTGTTATTGTTTCTCCATCCTTGGTACAGCATTCTTTGTCAGATTCCATTCCTTGTTACTCCTAATTGCTGCTATGTACACGTGTTGATGGGTAATCGTCCGTTGCTGACAAGCCCAGGGAAAAACCCAAACAAGAAAAAAAAACACATAACAACTACAGAAATTATGGAAAGGGTTAAATAGAGAGACGATTACAAATAGAGCTTAGGAAAGATTGAAGTACAGGGATTATATCTGGAAATGGAAAGGAAAGAACAAAGGAAGAATTATAAGGAGCAGGAAGACCCAGTGTTAAGATTTTAGAGTACAAAACAGAGCGCTCAGAATCAAGGGCAAGGCATTCAAAGAAAATGTTGTTCGTATCACGTATGGGAGATGAGATGGAACTATGAAGGGGACAATCGGGAGTGGAGGAAAGGGGAAAACGAAAACGTAAAGAGGGTGGAAGGGAGTGATTAAAACGCAGTCTGATTAAGGAAACGATTGCGGAGCGTTGATTAGAAAAGGAATGAAACCACGGCTGGGAAAACAGGGAACCGGCTGAATTTGAAGATAGTGAGAGGTGGGATTAGAAAACAAAGAAGGATAGATGTCTGACTATAGTTGGGAATGATTAGCTGAGGAAAGAAGGAGGATGCCCGAGGTAGGAAAATTACGGAGTAAAAGACCATCGCAGGTGGCCGAAGGGGCTAAAAAATCCGCTAACTCGCTGCCCTTGATGCCAGAATGGCTAGGAATCCACAAAAGGTCAATAGAAATGGAGCGGGATGAGATTAGATTGGATATAACTCTTAAAATGTTGAGAATCATTGAAAATATTTTCTAACGATTTACAATTGAGTGCTTTATTACTTGCTTTCGATCGTTAATTTTTACAGTTTTTTTGTGTTTGCAATGCCAAGGTTTAAGGAGCACATTCCTTTACATATATAAATATATATATAAATATATATATATATATATATATATATATCAGGAGTAAATTAAGGACTTATGGGGTCCGGGACTAATCTTGAATAAGAGGTCCCTTTGGGAAAAAAAAAAATTATGAAAAAACTCAGTATTATATATGTGCAAACAAACAAGTAAAAAAAACCTAAAACGCACGATTAATAAAACTAAAATTATGCTCTCTTTACAAAATCAAATGTTTTACTCTAACAAACTGAATACTACATAAATTGGATGTCAAATAAGGAATTTTAAATATACATATATGTATGTTAATATTTGTATTTTTTTTTTATTAATAACATTATGTTTTCTTTTTCTACAAAAAATATTTATATCATGTTCTTTTCTTTATATAAATTAAACGTGTGTGTTTAAAATTCCATAATTGTTTATGTGATCGGAAAAAAAGTGAATTGAACACACACAGTATGATTTATTAAATTTTTCGAAATACTAAAAGTTCATTTATAAAATTAGCAATCAATTAAAACTCGCTTTTTATTTTAAATAATTTTTATACAGTTCTAAATAAAACGTATTAACTTTCAAAAAAAATAAAAAACGAAATATTGTCAAAATTAAGAATATTTCAGGTCGTAAACTTTTTTACATAAAAAAATTTACAACGATTGTGTATGGGTATCAATATTTAAATAGAACATTGTTATCAATCGATTTGTCGAATATTTATTTATTATTCAATACGTAAAGAACTCATTCATTTTCTTAAACAAAATAAATCAGATTTATCGTAGACAATTTCTATAAATATTTATTTTATGTAGCATTTAGTTTATTGAAAGAAAAAGAGAAGTTTTATAGAGAAGAAGTATATAATTATATTAATGAACTCATATATTCCTTTTTTTATATAAAAAAATTAACTGAATTCTTTTTAGGATAAAAAAGGCAAATTTAAAATCTTGCATTTTTACAGTATTGCTTATTATGGAAAAAGAACCTTAAATTTTGCACGTGGGAAATTAAATTTTTTTCTGTTCAAGAGCGCGGCATTTCCTCGGAGGCTGTGGCCCGGGGCTATAGCCCCCCTAGCCCTCCCGTAGATCCGGCCCTGATATATATATATATATATATATATATATATGCATATATGTTTATACATATATATTTTTGAAATATTGTAAAACGCGATAAATAGTACCAGTGACTTAATTTAACAAAAGATTTATAATAAAAGTTACGGAATTGAAGATTAATTAATTCATTATTTTCAGCGAGGGATTTTCGAAATGCTAACGTTACTTTCAATAACGTATACATGGTTCCAAAAGGAAATAAATAATTTATTAAATAATAAATATAATGAGCACACTTTGCACAATTAATTTTCTTTTTCCCAAAAAAGTTATAGACTAAATTGTTAAAAAAAACTCAAAAAATTGCCGTCGGAAAAAAAATATACGAAAAAGATGTGTGAACCATCGCTAGATCGAAATGAGGAATACGTATCTGAAATGTAGTCGAAGTTATATTATCAACTCCATTGCTAGATACGGATGCGCAGATACCTATCCTTCTGAATTTACTTATCACTCTAATGTCAAATTTTGTCAGACGAGTTAGTCGGTTGATTTAATAGTTATTACGAAATATTTTCCATTTTCGCTTATTTTTCATAGTTCCGTTAGAAAGGCACCTGTGTTAAATAAAATTTCATTATTCATTTTTGAAACTTGTACGTATTAATTTCAAAAGCAGCTTAGCGTTAAAAGAAGAATGCGCCCTGTTTCGATAAGCAATTGAATTGTTTCGAATGGAATTTAACCGGTAAAATGAATTTGGCAAAATGTTCGCCGTTACACGGCTTTTAAATTTCGAACCAGGTGTTATTCGTTAGTTGTAAACCCGATTTATACGCTTTCAGCTTAGATAATTTTCGTTCGAGGAAGGCCGTCGCTAAAATTCTGCTAAAACAACAATTCCGGTTTAACAGAATTTCTGAATTTCCCTAATAGCCGTACCAGCTTCGCAACTTTAACTATGCGCACACAATTTTGCTTTTCCTTCTTTTCACCTTTACTTCTTTTCGCTTTTAACTACTGAAATAATTTATGTTCGGTTTAATTGAATCTCGCCCTCTAAGCAACCGTTTATATTTTAAGATAAGCTAAAAATTTTCACTGTAATCCAGTTCTTTTTTTTTTGTTCTGTTTTTTGTTTGTTTTTTTTTTGTTTTTTTTATCTTTTGACGCGTAATTTTTCCCTCGTTTGGCAGAAAGTTTTAATAATCGTGATCGCAATTTTATTTTTGAAAAAGAAATGGTGTACTCGAAACTTTCGGCAAAGCTATTCGCCTCATAATTCCTTGTTTTATTTTCAACATCGTTTTGAGATGTACGCAAACGTACGATTATTCGGTTTTATTTTTAATTTTTTTCAAAATTTTAAAATGTACTGATTTGGCGCTCTTAAAATTTACATTAAATATTTTTCATTCGTTTACATAAGGGAAATAAATATAAATAGGTCGACTGAGAGTCTGCACTTCGAAATGGTCATAATAATGCCGTTACTACATCTTAGGAATTACATCATTTTAAGATTCCACAATCTCACAACTTGACATGAATTAATGTCTTCTATGAAAAATATTTTTTTAGGTAAATATTATAAATGTACGCAATTCGCACAATGGTCTTAATACGTTATTATTCTTTCATCGATGCTTTACCAGCCGTATACAACACAGGAATTATCTACAAGAGATGGAAGTATCAAACTTTCTTGAGAACCGTGGGAAACATTATTTCTAATAAACCACGGAGATAAAAAAATCATTATCTATCCAAAATATACCATTACTTCATGAGAAAGAAAGAGTCTCCTTCACACTTGCAGACACTACCAAATGAAAGCTGTTCTAGCTCTATATTCTGAACTACTGCACCGAAAAGAACGAGTACACACCCTCCGCAGGAAGATAAATTTTATTTTCCAGTTTAAAATTATTACCGATGACCAGGATAACTTAAATGAAATAACAAATAACAAGAAAAAGTCGAAAAAATGTCCCAATTTTATGTAACGCTAAATGTCCCAAAAAAATGTCCCAGAAAAATGTCCCAAAAAAATGTCCCAAAAAAATGTCCCAGAAAAATGTCCCAAAAAAATGTCCCAGAAAAATGTCCCAAAAAATGTCCCAGAAAAATGTCCCAATTTTATGTAACGTTTGTTATATTTTGTAGGATTTTTGTTATTGTTATTTAAAAAATGTTACAATTTTATGTAATGAAATATGTAACGAAAAATGTAACGAAAAAATGTCTTAATTTTATATAACGGAAGGTAAATGTTAGAATAGGATTTTTGTGGTTATGTTATTTTTTGTGTATGTTGATGCCAGTAAGAATTACGTTGTAAATTTTGATCATTTTATACAAAGTATAGAAGAGAAAGAGACAGAAATGAAAGCAAGAGGGGTCAAGGGGCACAGCCCCTTGCGAGGCCAAAATGGCCGAGTTATATATATATATATATATATGGCCCTTCGTGCCTCGAAAGAGGCTCTGCCCTTTCACCCCGCCTGGGGACACCACTGGACTCCCATCACTTCTGTACTTTGTGTAGAACGAGGAATAATTGACTCCTTCCTTTTATAATTGTTTCAAAAAAAAAAAAACAAAAAAAGACAACGTCATTTTTAACCTGACCACCATTATACACAATACATGTAACGTTTTGGAACACGAGGAGTATGGAATTTCTTGTATACAGGTATTGAACGCGACGCATAAAAGCATTATTTCTAGTCGCTGAAATAGTGCGATCGTTGTTGATTTCTAGGTTATACACAAGTATGGTGCAAATGAGTAAGGAATCCGATACTTTCATTGCTGCTCACAATTAAGAATTTCTACCGAAAATAATGAATATTAAATGGCATTCATTTTCCCCAACAACTTCAAAAATATCGATAACCTTTGGGCTGTTAACACGTGTACTTATCAAAAATTCCCTAAAAATTCGACGAAATAATTTTTTTTTTATGTATACGCTAGTGCGGACGTTTTAAAGGTTCATTGAGTGTTGCATAAACTTTTTTGTTACGCAGAACAATTGACATATGTATGTGTGTTATGTAAATTATTTTGCCGGGCAATTTACAAAACTAATGGAATTCTTTCATTCATTGCATCACCTTATTTTACTAAACGAGCTAATTTAATGATTTGTTTAATTGTTGTTTTTTTGTATAGAAGTACATAGTGACTTATGCCTCTGTAATATTCGTTTTGGTAAAAATACAAACTGAAACTGTTGATCGTAAAAATGAATAAAATATCTACACCGATGTGTATACATATATCAATAAAACACTTCGCCAGCTACCGACTCAGGTTGTTTGTGAGTGGAAACTTTTGTAATATTTTGTGACATTTCTTCCTTATTTTTCGAGTAAATTATTTATCGAATTTTCTGTTTGAAAGATTGGATCTGCTTAAAGTTCTCTCGTCGTACTACTATCGTGGAGCAGATCCTTCAATTCTTCTTATCGTTTATATAAATTCAGTAAAAAAATCAACCCGCTGTAAAATATAAATAACTTGTAACATATAATATAGTCATATCTTTTTTATAAAATGGCAAATGAAATAAAAAAATAAATACCGGTATTGACGTTATTTTAGATTGAGCCCAGTCATAAAATATATTCGCGTAAAAAGCATCATGCGAATTTCTGACTGACCTTCAACCATTAAACTTAATCGAAGTTGTACGAGTAAAAATATTTCATTTAAAACGGATTGAGGTAGCGTGATAGCTTAGTGGTTAAGGCACTTGGCTACTAAATCAGAGACGTGTCTCGTTCCGGATCTGAATCGCTCCCAAGCTTACCCTAGCTTGAAATAATTGGGTACCAGAGAAATCTGGGAAAGTAAAGGCGAATGGAACTGGGCCCCTACTCTCCATTAGTGCCGCTGGGCTTAGTACACTGTGAATCTTAACTTCACAACCCTCCCACCCTGCTAAAGGGTATGGAATTTACTTTACTTTACAGTCGTCGCGATAGCCTATAGAGCGCTTGACTTCCGTTACGGAGGTCACAGGTTCGATCTCGGGCGACGACAGAACTTATTGCAAGAATTAAATTAAATACTGGCTAATAATCACGCGGAAGGCAATGGCAAACCACCATGTACAACATGATGTGCGCACTGGTTTAGTACACACAGCAGACACACGCGGGATTACACTTGTATATCGATAAATCAAATGATTACCCATCAGTTCCGGGCGTGGTCTTGCGTGCGTACACTCGCGTTGCGTATAGAAATTGCCATGAACGTTACCTATTCTGTGCTGCTAGTGTACAAATAGGCAGTCACGATGCTCAAAATTGAGCGGTACGACTCTATGATGATGACTATATGATAGGTCGAAACATAATCGTGAGTCACTGATGAAATTTTTGTCTGAGAGTGGTGACGCTCGACTAAGAATACAGGTCCATCAGTAGACCGATATCAAACGTGTGGACCAGTGTATTATCCGTACTCTACGATAGGTACAGAATTATAGTTAGAATCATGGTCGTAATGTACATGGCACCCGAACAGCTCGGGTTCAAGTTCCAGCAGTAAACGACATACTAACAAAAAAAGCAGAGAAAATAATATAATAAAAATATTAATGTACTCTTTTGTAGTTATTTATTTATTTCTTAATGCTAACAAATAATGGTTTTACAAGGCTTGTCTACGGACCTTAACAATTTCAGCACTATATATTTATTAAATATCACGATATTTCATTTTAAAATAAATCAGTAGTTAACTTGTACTGTAATTAACTCATCACTATTATCCGTTTACGTCTGAATCATACTCTTCTTTCTTCCTCACGTTTTCGTTTTCATCTCGCTTTATCTCGTTAATTATCCTCTCCATCCTGACGACGAAGCCGTCTGCGATCCTGACCATAAACTCTTTGAATGTCCATCCCTCGTGAACCAACGCACTTCTTTGTACTCCAATCTGCTGTCACTCAAACTCCCTACTCCTTATTGTGCCTCGTATATCTTATCGTTTTCGTCGATCTCAGTTGTGTTCCTATCCCCAGTTTCTTTATCTTATCAATATTTGACACCGACTTTACATCTAAATGATCCTTTTCCGTCGTTTCGTTTCTGGGCGAAGATCCTTTGTTGACATGCCCAAAGGGGGGTTAAAAAAAAAACAACTCATGCGCTAGGTTTTTTTTTGTTTTTCTTTGGTCTGACATTAAACACCATTTGGCCACTAACTGATCATTAAATTAATCCTTCAGCTTGTTTAAATCAATACTTTTACCGTTACTGGGAATCGAACCCATGATAATCAAGCGTTCACGCCACTTATCGCGACGGCTAAAGTTATTTACTAGTGCTTTGTTTGAACGGAGGGAAATAATCCTTTCATGGATTACAAGTTCAAGGATGTAGTACTTTACACCATTTTGCAGTGAAAGTTAGGCAGATAGTGGCGGCTCAACTACGATTTTCTGTTTAATATTTTTTTGTCGGGTTTTTAACTAATATAAGAAATTCTTTTGTTAGTCTTCTCACCAGCCCCTTCTTTCTGTTTCCCCCCTCGCTTCGTCGTTCCGCTGCTGTTTTCATTATTCACTTCTATTCTTTGCTGCCTTTCTTTCGTTTTCGTTGGTTATCTTGCTACATGGTCCTCCCTATTTAAACCAATGCCTTCTAGTGTTCTTTCGGTTGAACGTTCTACTTTTTGCTGAGCCTTGATCTTTCTACTCCTCAATGCATTTCTGATATTCTGTCTTTTCTTTCTCCACATGTTATAATTGACTCTTTTTTTCGTTTTTTTTTAAATTGTTTCTGAGTACGTTCTTCGATGATGAGTCTAAAAAGAAAGAAGAAAAAAAGCTTAAATTGGCCGAATTTGGGGAGAAAAATGAAAGAGCATAAAAGTGTGATTCGTTCAAAATGAAATACTGTATTTAGATTTTTTTTCTTATCTAATTCGGCATAGGATTATATGAGATTTTTTTATTCCATGCCTTGTTCAAATTGACGCGGCAATCGAATTAAAGTTAACAAAAGTCCGTTCCTTCGGCTATTATTTTGATCATCGGGTACGCGCACATATTTGTTAACGGAATCTCGAGCGTATTGTAAAATTGAGAAGGCGCACGATATTCGAGCGTAGAGCTATTTTTCTGGCAGCATCGATTGACGCGGAAAAAAGTCAATTTAAAAAATAAAAAGTACCTTTTTCTGTAGGTGAATTTAGTTCCAATCTTCGATATAATAAAAACCTCGCTACCGCTACCTCATCCATACCGAATTCAATAAGCCCCTCGCCGGTTGACACTATTGGCCCGGTTTGGCTGTTATCCTTTTCAATTTTTCCATATAGAGTAGTTATGTAGGAGATGAAAATAACGACACAGTACGCGCGCTATCGTCGAGAATTTCGAAGGAAATTGAATGTGACCCGTTGTTCTGATGGTTTGTGGTTATCACACACCGGATTGTTAACCGGCGACACAAAATAGAATTCTTTTACGTTTTTTTTTTTGTTTTTTTTTTCCTGTATTTTCTGTATTTTGTATTGTTTTCTTTTTTTTACTTTTTTTTTTTTTTCTCTATTATTTTCATCATTTTATTCCTAGACTTTTGTAAATGTCGATTTTTGTATTCGTATTCCCTGTTCCGTTTCCTGGTAAATGTCTTTCCACACTCGATAACAATAAAACACTGTACGCTCCCGCTGCCGTTATCATTATTTATCCTATTAAACGATACTACAAGTATTGTTATTATCATTATCATTATTATTATTATTGCTTTCATTATTGTTTTCTTTTTTCATTATACGAGGAATTTCGGGTGTTTGCTTGGGAAAAGCTATTGAAGTATTTTTGCAGTAAAATATTTTAATGAAAACAAAAAAAAAAAAATAAAAAATTGGTTTGGAAAGGGAACAATAACACGAAAGAAAATACGATTTTGACGCGTTTGTATAGATGTATATTTTTTTCTCTTTTCCCCTTATTATTGGAACGAATTTTCCAGTATTTTCGTTCTTCTGTAATCGAGAAAATTGGAACTGGATAAAAATTTCAATTTACGTAATTCACACCCTCGTGAAAAGGTAAATTTTCCGCATTTATTTATTTTTCACCTAATAAGCGATGGTAACGATTATTTACGAAGCTGATAAGCGAGCCTATATGTCCGATGCCTTTTTAATCCGTCTTCAGCGAGCGAATTATCCGTTTCATTTTGTTCGTTTTTTTTATCATCTGATTTTATTTTTATATTAGTTCAACATTCACAAACACCGATACATTATTGTTTGTCTAATTTTTATAAACATTTTTGCGTTTTGTATAAAAATGAATTTCTAGGTCTTTCCAAATTCAGAAACCATGTATATTGTGTTCATACTTATTAATATTTCTTTAGACTTCTCCTTTTTTTTTTTTTTTTTTTTGCTAAAGGTGGACCATAATTCAAGTCTTCTTCTGATGTTCTAAACAATAAGTGCCTATAATGTGTTTTCCTTTTCTCTTTTCTGAATATTTTTAAAATTTTGTTAGCCTCGAGAGTTATAATAACTAGACTATTACAGTCTAAGATCAATAGAGGGTAGACTAAAAAAATCCGAATTTTATTTGAGAAAACAGGAATATAAGGCATTGCGGAAAAGTATGCTGGTGAGGGTGGAAGTACGTGGACGCAGTAAAACAAAAATTATGAAACGACCATGTGTAACCTGGGTAAGCACGTAATGCCTAGCGATGGGATTCTATCAGGGAGTCAGCATCATGGCTTCTTGGTGTTTGGGGAAAAGTTGATAAGTACTCCAGTGGGGTACTCCATGAGTTGTTGCAATGCATATGATATTTAGGGAGAGCTCGGAAGGTTTGTGGCCGAGATCTATAAATTTCGGCGAATTACTGAGTTTTTAGCGTATGATCCATAACGCAATTAAATTATGACTGTGTTTCCTTGTATTTGTAAGGTGAGCGTTAAAATTACAGTTAAATAATATATTTTTAGTAAGCTGTAACGTATTCGTAAACTAAATTTAATAGAATATTTTTGTATGATATACTTTACGAAATCCGAAATATTGTGACAAAATCCTTAAATAACATTAAAACAGTAATTACAATATTACTTTAAATTTAATAGGTTACAGTATATATTATTGATGTCAGATTGTGTTTCAAAAACGCAATGCGAAAAACCGTTAAACCTATTCTGTTATAATAGATATGTCTGGAATTATAAATAAACTGTGAACCAACGTTCTGGCGATTATTTCTGGACGGTTTGTATGTATCCCCGTATACAGTGCGTTCTAAAACGATGTTAACAGTTAAATAGCAGTTCCACTGCAAGTGACCGGGGGAGGAGGAAGGACACGTTTTTGGGCTTTGGTGTAAATGTACGAAATGTAGCTCGAACCTTCCTCTACACAATGCCGCCAAGAGAGTGAGGCGGCTGCCGGTCACTGGAAAGAACAGACGACAAAAAGAGTATCGAAAACCATAGCGTTTCATGACAAAAAAGACAATGCAAAGTACGTGTGCAAAACGTACTTACCAAAAAAATAGAGATGCTCTGCAGAAAAACGAAGGATGAGTTGCGCGCGAGACGCTAACATTGTGGTTTGATTTGCTCGCCGTTGACTGCCATGCATAACTCGTACCGATCGAAATCCAAATGCCGCTGAGATTATTGCGATCGTCTCTATAATTTTTGCTTTCAATTTTGCTACATTCGTCACTGGCTGCGCATAAACCCGCGTTTTCAGCATGATCTACAGCCAGAAGTCCGGAGATGCGAGGTCCGGGCAGTAGAGAGGCCAAAGAAGCGGCCCAGCGCGTCCAATCCAGCGCTTCCCAAAATGTTTTTATTCCAGGAAGATAGCCACTGAGCGAGCGGAATAGCACGGCGCGACACCTGTTGAAAATAGCCCTCCAGGTTCAAACAGAGCAGCACGTTTAGAAGAAAAAAGTCTTCAAGCATCGCGCGATATACATTTGGCTTTTGATCGGTACGAGTCATGCATGGCAGTTTTCGTTTAAATTTAATAACGAGCTGGCTCCCCCGAAGTTCTTAACGGTGATTATTTGAAATTCCGAAAATAAGTTACATGGCGACTTGTTAATATGTAATTCTTCATTTTTCTGCCGTTCTATTTGTGACCGTCTACAATTTCAACGGAAGATGCATACACTCAGTACATTGAATATTATAAAAGGAGAGTTATGTAACGCCATTGTTAACTCTTTATACGAGTATTTATGTTTTAAGTTCGTATATTTTCGAAAAATGGATTATCAACGGGTCATATTTATAAATCGGACATCTTTATGAATGGGATCTCCTAAAGGATTATCTCTTTCTTTTTTATAATAGTATACTCGTATGTTGCGCTTACCGCTATCATCGTGTCAAAAACACAAGCAAATTTTAAAACTGTCCGATATCGACAATAAGCCAAAAACACAGAATTAACCAGAGGAGTGTGAAATAAGTAGGAAGCGTCAGATTTGAAACAGAGAGTAAAAATGAAACATTTAAGGTAGAATCAGAAGGAGTGTATTTTGTGATGGCAATGAGACGAGCATTAAAATAAAATTACCAACTGCTCTTTCTTCCTGCCGTATGCGGAAGTTATACGCGTGAAAATTTCATAGACTTCAATAAAAACGAAATTAAACAATTGGAAATAATGCAAAGCGAGGCATTGCGAATATGTTCAAGGTCGATGAAAACCGCTGCTACCCATTTCGGCGTGTTGGCGGAGGTCGCAGAACCACGAATGCAATACGGAGCAGATAAATTTATCACTAAACTAACAGGACAGAGATTATGTAACTAAATACAATTTAATATTAAATATGCAGACGAGTAATGAATACTGGAATAAAACACCAGCCGCGTCACTAACAGATAGTTAACGAAGGTATAGATATTTAAAAATAGTATCCAATATAAGAGCATCGAAGTACTCTTTACAATTTGAAGAAAATCTGGATCCCAATTAATACTGAGATTAATGAAAATTTAATTCAACCGATAAAAGTGGAAACCAATAATGCTCAGTTCAGTGAGATAACAAACAACAATTTTAAGGATTACGAGATTTACTGATGGATGGTTAGATAAAATAAAAGAAACGTTATGCTGTGGCTGATTTATTTATTTATTTTATTATTTACGAGGTACATATTGCCAGCGAGGGGGCTATCACCTCGGATGAGGTTACTTACAATATTTTAAGGTTTGTAATATTTATAAATTTAATTAGTCTGTATAAGTTATTTATGTTTAAATTCGCGGAGTGATCGTCTGTAAGTGTGGATTGTTGGCGTTCGACACTGTAGATGGGGCATTCAGTGATGATGTGTTTGACTGTGATCTGGCAATTGCATTGAGTACAGGCTGGAGGTTCGTGGTGGTCCAGCAGGTATTTCAGGGGAGGAATACCGGCGAGCACTTGCATACTGGAAGCAGGCGTAGTTCGGAAGGCTCGTAGAGCTATACGGAGGCCTGAATTTTGGATCGTGTCAAGACTTTGGAGCAGGCCTTTGGAGGCGGATGAGTAGACGATGCAGCCGTAGTCGAGTTTTGGTCGGATTAGGCTTTTGTATACTTTTAGTAATGTGGAACAGCTGGGTCCGAATTTCCTGTTGTTCAGCATCTTCAGTATGTTCAGTGCAGAAAGGCTTCGATTTTTCAAGGATAGAATGTGGTTTCTCCACCGAAGTTTTTTGTCAAAGATTAATCCGAGAAAACAAGCTTCTTCCGAAAACTTTAGTTGTTGGTTGTTGAGTGTTAGACTTACGGGTCGGTGTCTGCGTTTTCTCGTGAAGATAACGCCTTTCGTTTTTTCTACAGAGAATTTGAGTCCCGTGCGCTCACTCCAGTTAGCTAGGTTGTCCAAGCATGCTTGGAGAAGGCTCTCTGCGAACTGTAGGTTAGTAGTTTTAACAGTTATGTTTAAGTCGTCAGCGAAAAGTCTGTGGTTAATAGGAAGTGGAATGATTGCGGAGATAGTGTATATCAGGATTAGGAAGCAGTAGATACTAAGGACACCGCCTTGAGAGACTCCGTTTTCTTGGTGGTATTCATTTGAAAGAGTATTTCCTACTATGACCATAAACGTGCGATTATTTAAGAAGTTATTGATAAATTTCGCCAGACGTCCTCTGATTCCAAGACTCGTGAGTTCCTTCAGGATTCCGAATCGCCAGGTGGTATCGTACGCATTTTCTATATCGAAGAAGATGGCTACTAGGTATTCATTGTATTTGAAGGCTTATTATTATGCAATTAGGGACATTTTGTGGGTTGTTTACCTGGAATATTCTACCTATACTGTTGAAAGCTATGCTATTAATATGGCACTAGACATTTTTAAGTATAAATAGAAAGATATTAATTTTATCACACTCGATTGTTGTGAGGAAACAATTGAAGAATATATATGCAAAAAAAATGGATGGTATGGAGTTAAATATCACGAAGTTAGTGAGTAGATTGAGAAATCAGAATGCAGGAATTTTTATAGCAGATTAGGAAAAGCAGGACGAGGTTCTAAGAATAATAGGAAGTTAAGTTGAGAGGTATATGAAAACTAGAAAAGGGAATAGAAAGACATCTATAAAACAAAAGGAAAAAACCATAGCAATATTAAAAAAAATTCATAGGAAGAGAGATCCGTGGTATATTGATAAAAGTATAGAGATGGATTAAATAGTAAAGATTTCCGGAGTAAGAATGGGAGTATCATTGCACTTCGGCTCATTTGGCCAGGATGAAAATACTAGTAGATGCCAAAGTAGTGGCGCGGAGAGTACACGTTGGAACTCACTTAGCGGGGCAGTGTCATAAATACGAAAGAGAAAGAAAAAAACTTGTTACCTAGTTTTCATACTCTGCCGATATCTGCAGCGCAACTGGTAAATGCCCCCTGACACTGGAATGTTAGTATTTTTATGAATTTATTAGGAAAAATAATAAAATAGATATATGAACGGGTAGAAAAGTGAAATAAGAGATAGGTTCCAAAAATTAGTCAAAAAATAGTATTTAAGAAAATTTACAAGTAACGGTATAGAGATTTTTTTTTTTTTTTTTAATCTAAAACATGAAATATGAAATAATCAGTATACTTATTTTTCGATAAAACGATTAATACCAATTTTCTAGAATTTTACTGGAGGCAGATTTTTTTCTTCTTTTGATTTATTATTTACATTTCGTGGAACAAGCTTATGATTTATAATTTTTATTCATATCTATCTTAGTCATTTTTTTATAAAGTAGAAAAGTTTCCTTCAATTGTAAGCGTATAGAAAAGTCGGACACACCACTCGGAACAACGGAGCACCTCCAGAGTATCGGCAGTCAGCATTTAATTCGCGTACCAACCATAAATAATCCGGTCTGAAGTTGGTGTATGCCAAAGTGTGTAAATGTGTTAAATTGTTTTGATGCAAGTAGAAATACAAAATTCTTATTCGAATAATAAGTTTCACACATTTGTCTGAGAATACTGTAAATAAAATTTAATATACAGTTAGCACGGGGAGATATGGGCAAGGAGACCATAATGCGGAGAAATTCGTCCAATCATATTCCTAATGCACTTTTGTTTTTATTGTAAAAGTTAATAATTCGTGTTCGTAGGATAAAATAAGTACCTGTACAGCCCCGTATGATAATCCTTATTACTGCGATAATGCCGATAACTTTATCGTCGGACTGGAGTATATTGATAATTTACATTCTCTTTCGTACCATATCTCGTTGACATTGTTCTTAATATAAACCACTGAAATTTCGAGTTTTTATTTGATCGAAATCACAAACCATGGTGTTTTCATTAATTATTTTGTTTGTTCTGTTTTAAGCAACTTTTAAGGGGAACACGGTGCGCATAGTCTACAGACCTTATATTTTAACTCGGTTTTCAGGACTATCCGTTGCCTTTCTAATAGGCATTTTGTTTCTTCTGTTCATGCAGTCCCAGTTCAGTTCACGATAGGTATACTTCGTGGAAACGCATGACCATATGTTAATCAGCTGCGTAGACATAATCACGCGCGCAAACTTCTGCATGGTGAATCGAGAAATTAAAAATAAATTTACGTTTTAATTTTTGAAAAATTCTAATATCGCGCCTACCTAATAATCGCAGAGCTATTCTATCGCTTAGGACTTCTTCTTTGGTTAATCGATTAACCGTTCGGCATCTGTACGTTTGATATCGATCTCGATAGTCGACGTTGTACACCAGCAGTTCTCCGGTGGGTAGCACATGAAATTTTCCATCTGAAATAATCGAAACACATTAAAAGAAGAGCTATTAAACAGCGGAGTAAACTATAGTTTAATCAAATTTTTCCTCATTTCCGCGGATTTTCTTCGCGATTCGAACGAAGCATAGTGGTAGGCCACGTTGAAAAAGTATTTCTCATTCTTCGGATCGCGAAACTTTCTTTTAATTTTATTTCAGTATCAATACACGGGGCATTCACGTTCAAAGGCCGGCCTCGTTTTGGTTCCCGTTTTATTTTTAAGTCGAATCTGTACGCAACAAAAGGCATATCGAAAGAGTCGCCAATTGTGACTCTAGAGAAGCCAACAGTTTTCCCTCAGAAATGTTTGTAATCACCTCATCGAAACCTAGCTGTTTTACAAAGTTATCGAAAGAACATTTTTAGTTCAGTGCGCAATCTTAACATATAGCTAATATTAAAACCAGAAACTTGTTTAAAGCATCAAAGAAAGAAAAAAGTTTATATTTTACCGATTGGTTTCTATAAAAATTCTAAACGACTAACATGTTTCTAGTTTTTTTTGTAACTTATTCTATTGTAAAGTTCGTACAACTGAGTTTTATTTTTAGTTCAAAAAATATGCTGTTATTTTATTTATTTTTTTTTTTTTGTATATTTTTTTTAGATTTGTAATGCCTATTGGGGCAAGTCTGCAGATTAACAAATCAAATTCTGCCTCCTCTCCTCCCTTTTTAAGCAAAATCCCGGCTACACTCATGCCCGAAAACTTTAAAGGAAAAGAAAAAATAAGCATCTACTAACAGTTATTAGTACGAAAGTTTGCGGTGAAATCAAATTGTGCGAGCTCCGTGCTGTCTTTTTGGGTGCCTGAATAAAGTAAGGGTTGATGAAAGCATACAGTTGCACGATATTTACCGAATTTTGACTTCTGCGTTAATCGCTTGGAACTTTGCGAAGTGACTACTGCGCTTGTAATGTTCACAGCCGCAATTAGCGGAAGCATATTAAATTTGCGAGGTTGGATAAATTGATAAAGTAGCTGGAACGATAAGTTTTATAGTAATACTGGTAGAAATTTTGCGGTTTAATAAACGGATTCAGAGTCATTTGTAGCAGACGGGGTTCAGAACGTCTTACTTGGTTACATTTAGTGTATAATGCAGATACGCTGGGGCGAGATTACGTTTTATCGTTCGGAAGGTTAAAATTTGCGAGAATACGGTTTCGCAATTTACCGGAAAACGAAACAGACTCCCCCCCCCCTACCACCTACCCCGTAGCGTCGCACAAGAAGAAACCCAAGAGCAACATTGCGTGCATTATACATGCATGTGTAGATACGAAATCGTCAGACTTTGATACCGAATTTAAGACGTACTTAAAACGTGCCCATGCCATCACTGTTGCGAGGTTATTTAAAGAATACCCAAAGTGGCACCGGAAACAGGGTGCGAATTGTTAGGGAGAAAGAAAAATGCCGGAAGTCAGTTGAAATTAGGTTGGCGTTGAATCGTCAGCATATGTAATTCTTTAGAGGAATATCCTTTTTTTTCCCTTTTTTGGCATTTATTTTGAGGCAAGTATGAAATTACCGCAGTAAGTGTTTTCTTCTTTTTTTTTTTTTTTCGAGCCCGTCAAGCAGAGGCTTTTTGGCGCAAAAACAGTTATTTTGTGCAAATAAAATCGTTATCAAGCCTATTTTTAAAGAGCAGCATGCTCAGAGCGAATAATTCTACTTTTTTTTTTTTTTTTTGCTACTATTACTATGAAATTCCGAAAAAACAATCCGTTAAATCTTTTTTATCATTATTATTTTCATTGAAACCCGCATATGGAATTTTTAAAGAGATAATTAAATTTTTAATTATGAAATTCGATGTTGGTTTTATTGATTTTTGAACGGGAGAATTGATCGGTTATGTTAATAGAACCCCCACTCTACCCCCAGAAATAGAAAAAAAAGGGAAAATCAAATAATCTAAACTAGAGCACATATCAGATAACCTAAGAGCGATAGGCAAACAAGGCTTCGTGTTTTAAGAAGTCTCTCATGAAAATGTTGGGGCTATAATGCAAAAATTCTAATGTATTTTATTTTTTTAATTTTTTTTTTTTTTTTTTTTTTAACGGGTTCATCAACATGGGCATTGCCCCAAGAACATTGGAACAGAGAGAAGAGAGATACTCAGATCCTTACACGATCAGAGATAGTCGACAGAAAGGAATCAAGAGCTAAAATAATCGAAGGAAAAGGAAGGGAGAGAATGAATGAAGCACGGTATGGAGCGGGAATACCGGTTTGTAAGAGGAAGGAATAAAAAGAAGCTTGTTCTGTTGATAATTACGAATAACCGAACATTATATGATCGGGATCACAAATACATTGATTGCTGGGAGGGTGCAGTGGACAATAAGGAGAAGGCATGAGAGAATAACGGAACAATGAGGAAGGGAGCAAACTATGCCCAAAACGCAGGCGGCAAATCGCAGAGAGGTTAGAATGGCGCATAGAAAGAAAGTTAATAAACCAGGGGAAGCGTGGAAGGGAAGGTTGAATAGACAAGAAAAAGGAGTTCGGGTTGGAAAATGAGGAGACGTAGGAGTCAGACCACAGTCGGGAATGAGCAGCTGCGGACAGAAGGGTAATGTTAGAAGCTGAGAAGGCAGGAAGAAACATACCAATTCTAATATAAACTGCACACTAATATGTACCGAACTTGACAATGGGCCATTACCCATGTTTCTGCCAGCAACGCTGGTTTAAAATCTCCACAGATTATTGTCAACAGTGGCCACAGACTTTGTCTGGTTCTGAATTTGCCTGGTATCCAGCATATAAGCTGAAGCTGGCGAACCACCGTTTAAAAGAACTGTGTCTCAAATATGCAGCCACTATTGCCTCGTCATTCGGTAATTCTGTACGTCAAGATGCATTTAAAGATTTCTTAAATATCTACTCTTCCAACTCTTCCATTGCCATTTCACTTCGAATCCGGATCGTAAAGTGAGCAACTAAATTTCAGTTTGCCGACAATATTAACTAGAAGTTTCGGGTCTTACAATTCCGACGACTTTAGCTTATACGAAAACAACTAACGGAGCTCCATACCTGTTGAATGCTTTTCACCGATTTAAATTATTTCCTAACCGGATCCGTGACAAACAATAATGTTGGATACCGTTACAGTGTTTATTGAATCTGTAATTTCAGTTCAATCTTCACGTGTGAACCTTTATCATCCATACACTGGATATTATCCTTCATAATAGCACCAATAATAATCAGATGCCACAACATCGCGTATATTGGTCACTGTCTTATTTTACTTCTTATATCTTATCAATAGCTGACCGAATCTACATTTAACTGATCCTTTTCCCTCGTGTCGTTTCTGAGCGAAGATCCGTTGCTGACATGCCCAAAGGGGGATTTAAAAAAAAAAAATATATATATATATATATGTATTTGTGTTAATTACTAGTTTGTTCGTGTTATTCAAGTATATAAATAATCATTTACTTATAATTTTTTTAAATAAATTCTAAGGCACGAATGCCAAATTTTTGCTTTGTTAATGAAAGTAACAACTGCGAAAAAATAAAACCGAAATAAATGTAAGACAAGCACAAAAAAGAGAAAAAAGAATTACTATGCATCATTAGTCGAATTTTTTCTTTTTATAATTGTCGATGTTTTATTACAGTAAAATAGCCTTTTCAGAATATAACCTGTATAAGAGGTTTTTCATTAGTCCTTTTCGGTTTTTTTTTTTTTTTTTTTTTTTTTTTTTGGGCTCGTTGACAAAGAGTATTGATCGATATTTGATAAGAAAGAAATTATTCAGATTCGTTGCTGTCAGATATAGCATCAATAAAGGATACAAGGGGAACGACAACAGATAACGAAGGAAAGAAGAGAATAGATGCATCACTATAGGGAGCAGGAATATTAAGTCTCAGAAGTTGAGAGTAGAGAAGTAAACGTTCAGACGACAGAACATTCGAAAAGGATGTGGTTAGAATTACATTCGTGGATAGCATTGGGAGTATGACAATAAAGAGCGTCTGAAAGTGAAACTCGATAGCGAGATGAAGGAAGCAAACTATAATCGAAACGCAATCGACATAAAGAGGAAATAATATAGCGTTGCAAAGACGGAAATTCATGAAACCAAAGATTAACTGTAAGATACAGCTGAATAGATAAAAGGAAAATGGGTTAGAGAAGGAGGAAGGGTATGAGTCCGACTAAAACCTATAATGGAAGTTTTTAGACAATGCAAGTAAATTATTAGCAGTGAACTTATTAACGGGATGAGTTCATTAATAGCTGCACCACGAGACAACTGATCAACTCGTTCATTTCCTTCTATACTAACATGGCCTGGAATCCAAAGGAACTCAATCTGAATGTGGTAAGTTTGGAAAAGGTTATGGACAATCGAGCGAATACAAAGAATGATAGCATCACAAGAAGGATGAGGAAAAACAGATGAGATAGTTTGTAAAACACTCTTATTAGATATTTATTATTGTCTCGTACTAAGGATATGTAAAGAATGGCTCTTAATATAGCAATAGACTCTGAAAAGAAAATAGAGCAGGTTGGAGGAAGCCCAGAACTTTCAAAGTAGTTGTAAACAGAATATAGGAAGGATGGTCCGACATCGTGAGGACCCTCCGATTCGTCAGTATTAAGGAAAAAAAAGAAATGGAAATAGAGAGTTAATAGTGTTAAGGAAATCTTGATTAGGTTGTGGAACGGATTTAGAGTAAGGAGACAGCAAAGATAAATTAGGAAGAAAGGGAAAATCTGTAAAATGAAAGGTTAAGGTAAGGAAGTTTGTTGTGGGTTATAATTTGTGGAAGAAATTTGGCAAGTCGATTTGAGATATGAGAAAGAAGGGGAATTTTTTTGGAAGTGAATCGCCAATTCTGAAATATGGTGGGGTAGAACGAAATAAGTTTTGAAGAAGAAATTGGAAGACGTTTTAAAAGGAAGTGATAACCCAAGTGAGATCTACCAACTGTTAAAGAGGGAACATTGCATTCAGCATGTATTACAGGAATAGAAGTTGATTTAAGGGCTCCTAGAAGTAAACGAAGGAAGCGATTCTAGACCCGATCCAGTTTATGAAGGAGAGATCTGGAGAAGTTACCATAGATTAAGATCGAATTATAGATTTATAAAGGACAATTAAGGTATTAGGATCTCCTCCCTACGTTGTTAATGAAATAGCTTTAAAGAGATTTAGTCTTTTATTTACCTACATGTGAGGATAGTTAATGTGATCGAAAAAGGAGAGGCGACTATTTAGGAACAGACCAAGATAAGAAAAATTATTAACTAAGGGAATAGGAATGTTATTTACAGAAGGGTTTATTAAAGAAGAATTAAAAGGTCGATAAGTAAAATTAATACTAGCAGATTTAGACGGTGAAATAAAAAGGGTGTAGATCTGAGAGTGAGCCATTTAATCTTGACAAGGAATTATTCATTTCTTCGTTTGCAGCGTTAAGATTGTGAGTTATGATAAGGATTTAACATGCTGATTGGCAACATAAGTAGAACAAAGAATGACAATACATTTGTTCCATTCTGTGTGGTTTTCATTTTTTTACCCCCCCCCCCCCCCACACTCCCCCGTTAAATTTATCCGCAAAACACTTTTCGAAGTTATTTCGTCGCCAGGTCGTTGAAAGCGATAATCATTCATCTGGATGAAATTTTGTCTCGTAGTAAGTGATTTGTCGCTATAGCCGATAACGTTATAACCGACACAAACTTAACGGAATTCTGCCGGTTATAACCGATTTTCACTGTACTTGCATATTTTCGGTTTTATTTAATCGAAATTACGGAGGAAAAATTCAATTTTTTACTGAAATTTTTTGTATAATAATAGCACCACGATTCGTTATTCACAACGGTGCACATTTCTTTTTTTTTTTATTCTTCATTGTACCGACAGAAGTCTGCCATAAACAGTGGCGATCATAAGAGAAGATAGAATGGAGGGCGAAAGGGGGTGGCACAGTTGGTAAGAAAAACAAAAAATAGAAGGAAATACTAATTTAATAATTCTAATGAAATGACACGATCGGGGTTTTAAGAAGAAAGCGATTTATTTATATTTTTTTTCCAGTACGTCCATAGTATCATTGAGAACAGTGCAAACCACTGAGGTAATCGAAAGAACGTCATGACAGTATGTCTTTCTTTTCAGTCGCCGGCCACATCTCAAAGTATCAAAGTATATTTACAAAATTGTATAAAATAGAATACTTTTAAAGTTAATTGAATAATCGCTTATGCGCTAGTGACGCGCGAGTAGCGAAATATAAATTAATGTGCATAGGTCTAATTTGTTTCCCTTTTTGTTTATTTGTTTTTTATTATTATTATTTTTTAAATCAGTGTAAATACAGAAATTAATTAAATAAAATGAAACTCTATTTTTGAAATAATTACTTAGCCCATGCTTACAAACTTATTGTGTACATATGTAAACGTGTTATTACATATTACAAATTAAAGATACAAAACATAAAAATTAAAATTAAAATGAAAACTTCTATCTTAGACGCATCGAATATTTCCACTTAACGACTATCACAAAGGAAGAAAGGTTAACAGTGAATATTGCTGTTATGAATCAGAATAAAATATTGATTTTTTAGAATTACTTAAAAATTTACCTCATGTAAGTGTCATAGGACTTAGTACCATTATGGAAAGCCAAACTTTACAATCCATGATACCTTATCAAGTGCTTTACTTTACTTTTAAGATTGAAGTTATACTTTTTCTGGTTACAAAATATTACTAAGGTATATTTTGTGCAAACCTCTTCGTATATCGAATTTCCTTTGCGACAAAGGCGACAGTTTGTATAACGGCTGTAGTGTTCGACTTTTCAAAAAACATTTTTTTTCACTTCGCAGTAAATCTTTAAAATACACTTATCCTTAAGTAAGATACAGCAGCATATCGCTGTCTATAAGACACTAGTGGAACCGTCATTTTACGTGAAAAAGACCGTTTTGTCCCCTCTGTAATTATACTTATCGGACTGTAAAGGTTTGCAGAGATAAAGTTCATAATTAACTAAACCGAGAAGTGCAGATGATTAGCGAACGAATTAATTACGAATGAGTCAATTAAAAAATACTCTAAAACGGACAAACAATCGTTCAACAGATTATGAACGTTGAAAACTTATACATTTTATTTTTCCTATAACTCATATCTTCTTTCTATCATCTTGCCCCCGACTCATCGGCTGGCTACGCCCTTGCATATACCCGTATGTATGTTAATATTTGTAATTTTTTATTAATAACATTATCTTTTCTTTTTCTACCAAAAAAATATTTATATTATATTCTTTTCTATATATAAATTAAACAAGCATATTTAAAATTCCTAATCGTTTACGTAATCAAGAAAAAAAATGAATGAAATACAGTATGATTTATTAAATTTTTCGAAATACAAATATATTTATGAAATCAGCAATCGATTAAAACTCGCTTTTATTTTAAATAATTTTTATACAATTCTAAATAAAATGTATTAATTTTCAATAAAAATAAAAAATAAAATATTATTGAATATTTCAGATCGTTAAACGGGTTTACATAAAAAAAATTATAATTTTAAAACAAAAATACTTGTTTATCAACAAAGAGCCACTCTTTTAAAACATAAAATACAATAGTGTATTTTTTGCTTTTATATAGAGAAATACAGTATACATAAAAAAATTCACTCTATGAAAAAAATTGTTATAACAGAGAAACTTACATTTATGCTATAAAATATTTATATACATTTTTACCTATGGATTTAATTATAACTAATATTTAATACTGTTTTCTAGTAAAACTATTAATGTTACATTTTTATTTTATTTTAAATCCAACTGTCGCGATCTTCTGCCTTCCTTATTTATTTTTAATTTTTATTTTGTAATGTAAATGAAAATAGTTCAATAAGAAATACATATATATTTAAACTTGCTCGCGAACAAAGAATTCGGATCGTATTACTAACAAAAATTAAAAAGAAGTGAAGTCCAATAAAAATACTTTCTTTCTTTGCTTTTGTATAGAAGTTATTTTCTGTTATTAATTTGCATTTTTTTCTTTTATTGAAATTGTGTCTTGACATGAAATTGCTCGCGTGAGCTTTATCAATAATATAGTGTGCTTAATAAAAGTCAGTCGTTGGTCTAGTACGACACCTAGATATTTAATTTCACTTTTAACCGGGGCAGACTCGATCTTCAAACTTTCATTCCGACATATCAGTCAGCCTTTTTTTAGTGAAAAGTACAGCTTGCGTTTTAGAGTATCGTTCAATTTGATTTTCTATTTAACGAGGTACTTTTTATTGCTCTTACTATTTCTAAACTACCATTTTAGCTAGAATTTTATAATTTTTTTATTTTTCACCTAAAAATAAAACAAAATTTAAATTAAATTGTAATAATTATGTATTTTAAAATCATTTTTAAATTTCTAAAGAGGTTGCTGTTTAAGGGCGTGGCCAGCCGATGAGCCAGGGGGAGCAAAACGAGTTGCCAGCCGCCAGGGAGGGGGCAAGATGATAGAAAGAGGATATGAGTTATGGGAAAAATGAAATTTATAAGTTGTAAGGGCTTAATATTTTATTAAACCAGAATAAAATCTTAATTAAAACAATTTTCGTGGGTTTCCGGCAAATTGTTCTACTACTTTATTATACAAGTCTTCCAAATTTTCCATGATTACGCGCCTGTGAATACTCATCATGGCCAGTTGATTAAAAAGTTTCAAGGCTCCAGGGGGCTGCTGGTCCCTCTGCCCCCGCCGACGACGCCCATGTTGCTGTTTGATTTTCTTTATGAAACAAGGGGTATTTTTTAAATCTACTGCCTACCGCAGAAGATTTTACATAATTATATAATTTACCCCCCCCCCCCGCACACACACACACACACACAAAATGTCCTTCTGGATCCGCTCCCATATATGTAACAAATAAGTTGTAAAACATAAGTACATATGATATATAAATTTTTATTAAAAATATAGGTATAATTATAATAAATGATTAAACGTACAGAAAACTTTTGTTGTTGATAGCATTTTGTAGAGAAGATTTTTTTTTTTTTGAAAAAAAAATTCACTAGTGCCTAATACCGGCAAAGTTGTATTAAAAAGCGTTTGAAATTTAATAAAAAAATTTGTTCAAAGCGGCGTTTGGAAAATGAGAAATGAAATGTTGTATCTTGGGTTCTTTTATGGACACGGAGGCATTAAACTTACACTTTTTTTTTATTTTTTCGGTATAATGCTTATGAAAACTACCCAAAATTATTTTTCACGAAAGTTTTCGAATCAATTTTTGGTTTAATTTCGCTAGACGTTTTAGCGATTTTTTTTTTTTTTTTTCTTGGGCTCGGCTAACAAAGAGCATTGACCCATGTCTTTATTTATTCTGATTCTTTTATTTCTTTTTGAGATAATTTGTTACTGATTTAATAAATCTAAACGGTTTTTTTCTTGCTACAATTCCAATAAAACGAATTTTTCTCGCTGTGTGAACTGTACATAAAAACTTAGGAAGAAGCAGTTGGAAAACCGAATTCAGTTCAATGCCAATACTAGTAGTGGTCGATAAAGATGTCAAAATGACGACTGTAGAACCGCCCCGAAAAACTGCGGGAACAAAATATATCTCCGTTAAAATGTAAAACTACTACCGCATATGCGGGTACTGTAATCATTCCGTGCAAAATAGAACGCGCTGTTTGGGTATTTCGTGTATGAACAGGAGGCCAAAAATAATAAGATTTAAAATACCGTAATTTCGCGAACGCCATTTTCTCTTTTATTTTAATTTTTTTTATATTTCGAAAGGATTTCTAGTAAAAACGCAGAACAGCGTCACAAGTTCGTATTGGTTTTCTAGTTCATATTCTTATGTACGATGTTGTCATTATTTACTTCATTACTGACCTATATCGGTAATCTTATTTTATATGTTACTGAAATAAAAAAAACAAAAAAAACAACAGTTTTTGGGTTTTTAAATATTACAAATTTAATATTAGTAATTAAAAAAAAATTTTATCCATCAATTTAAGAATGCTCGTAATTAGTGAAATTATTTACTTTTAGTTCTAATAAATTTGTAATTAAATTATTTTATTGTTAGAAAATGGATTGTTTAAATTGGAAATTTAGAGGTTAGGCAGTAAGGGAAAATATTCAACGATTTCATGTATCAAAAAAAGTAAAGAATTTTGAAACACTTCACCATTTTGCGTAGGGGTCAAGCTAATCTTCCCTGTATCGTTGCAAGTTTTTTTTTTTTTTTGTCGTTGCAAGTTTACTTAATGTGTTTTTTTGCTTTTTTTTTTTGTTTTTTTTTCATTTATTATTGCACGCAATCTGTCTAATAAACAATAAGCGGCTGTGTTAAGGGGGGAATTAGTTAATAAGTATGGAATGCTTCCCAGCGGTCGCGATTCCCCTTATTGCTGATGAGGTATTATACAATTTACACAATTATATTCGACCGATTCAGCCGTTTGAATCGGGTACCGTCTTCGATGAGACTGTGTGCCAACTGATTGCAATGATTTTGTAGCCGTTCTATATATCGCGTGCTGGCTTCCTCGATCTCTTCTTTAACCGTAGTCATTCGCAGATTTTTATGTATCTCATCATTGCGCACATACCATGGCGCACCGGCTATCGTTGTTTTTTGAAAATTAATTGTAAAACTTTTTATAACTCTAAATGAAAGCACAGTTTAAGAATAATTAGTGTAATTATTTGCTTTCAGTTTTAAAAAAGTTTTTATAAATTTGATATTAAAATTATTTGTACACTGAAAGTGGTAAATTTATTTTTCAATTTTAAAACTTTGAAATTACTGGTTCAAAAACATTTACAAAACTTTTTACTAATAAGAAAATGTTGATTTAATTAAAATTTTAATTATAAATTTAAAAAAGTTCACACACTATGAATAAGACCAAAAATGAACGAACTAAAATTTCGACCAAAAATGAACTGATGACGCTGTTCTACACGCTTATCGGATTTCTTTTTAATTTTTTTTAAAATTATGTCATAAATTATTTTTGGATTTATTTTTCTACATCGATACCGTTACAAAAAAATGTTCGGCTTGTTATTTGACAAATTATCAAATTTTCCGTGATAAGTAATTTGCATTGGTGAGAAGAGGTACGATGTTCCGAAAAATTTCGGTCTTAACTGAATCCCCTCCCAACGCTAAATTTTTACGCGCTCACGGCAAAAGACGATGAAAAAAAACAGCAAAAAAAAAGCAGAAAATGAACACCTCTTATACGTGTCCTCTAATTTTTAATTTATTACATAAATGGTCTTTTAAAGTGCATTAAGAATTTAACGATGATGAAAGCTTTTTCTTGTAAAAACGTACCGTTAGATATGCATAAATGTTGCAAGAACAGCAAAAACGGAAACAAAAACAAATGTACTCCATTAAGTACTATAATTATTGTAAATTAATATTTATGTGTTTGCTTTTATCTTTAAAAAACCCGTAATTTTATAAAAAATCCAAAATTTTACCTCAATTTCGTCAGAGCGAATTTCATACAACATTGTTGTATATAAATTATTCTTTTTATCAGTTAACTTGATGTTTCTTTTTATTCGTTATTTAAATTGTTTAATTCTCGTAGTTCATTTAAATTTTACAGTTCCCTTTTTTTCTTTTTCTCTGCATATCAGCGGCGTAGCGTGAATTTCAGAACTGAGTAAGCGCCACAATTGAATATTTGTTTTACTTGAAAATAAACACGCGTAAAATTCGGTTAAATACAGAACAGAAATAAAAATTAATTAAGAGGAACGAAATGTCTCAGTTTTTTGTAAATTAGTTCAATTTTCCGGTTCGTGTTCGCGAAAGTGTCAATTACATCATCACGAAAATATGGTCGTTTCCTAATGTTTGATAATAATTCTTTTTCAATACCAAAAAAAAGCTAATGAAGATGACTACTCTCGACCACGATCTTTCTGCGGACGAACTGTTTGCCGGAGTTATTAAATGAGAAAGCTTGTACAATATTTCTGGAAAAACATCTGTTAGATCTGAAGCGGTCAAGTATAAGATGCACCGCAGTGTGTCTCTTTATATATGTTAGACTCTTGAAAGTACACTTATTACACCTGCAAGATCGAAAAAGTTTCCGCAATTCTGTTTTAAATTTAAATAGTCTTCTTCCAGAAAATTTTATTGAAAATCTGAAAAGTTTTTGTATTTAAGAGATTTAAAAATTTCAATTTTGTTACGTCATTAAACATATTATTTTTTTTTTTTCGTAACATCGATAATTTTTAAAAATATCCTTTTTCATGATAGCTTCTGCTTTCCCCAAAAACTGATTCAAGTCAAAGCCATTTGCATTCCATACAACTTTTTTTCTTGCTTAAATAAAAGGCAAGCCCAACAGAACAATTTTTTATCTTCTTACAATAACCATGGGGCATTGTTGCGCATAAATTTGTTTGAAAATGGCGGTTAAATACTTTACATACACATAGAGAAGTTTGATAAATTATGGAAGAAAATATTTTACATACCTTTGATTTTGTAATCGAATTTTCTAATCTAGGCGTTGGTTTATCATTTTGAATAATATTAACTTTTTCCTTGAAAACTTAATGAACTAAAACTAATCAGTGGACGTTTTTCGATAATACAATTGCATATAGCCTCAATTTCAATTGTGTTTGCATTTGAACAGATTGAAACGTTGGTAGTTGCAGCGACGGAAATACGATAAACGAGCCGGTACAGCTTCTACCGTAGAGTGATGTTACGGACTGAAAAGCGCTACTGTTCATCCCTTCAGTTCCGCTGTTAGTAAACGGCAGCACATAAAAAACGATCCGAAGAAGAAAATGTACTACAAATATCGCACTACCCTATGCCCGTACGCACACTCGTCATCATCTTTTCATCCACCCAAAGGTTGGTGGGTGACATGGCCACGTGCCAGATCTTCGCGTGTTCTGACTGATACTTTAACTTCCACGTATGACCTCCTTCCTTTTATTTCATCCGCATAAATCCCCTTCGAGGCCTTCCTCTTTGAGTCCTTCCCGGTTGTTTTTCCTTCTAATAAGTTTGTAATCCACATTGAATGGCGTATCACGTGTCCTACGGCCGAATTTCTTCTTCTTTCTATTGTACTTCGTATTTCTAGTTTTTCCTTAACTCTGGATAATACCATGCGGTTATGTTATTCGTTCATTTTGCCTTTAGCATGCGTCGCCAACCCCACATTTCAAACGCTTCCAGTTTGCATTTGTCTTTCTTTAGCGGCGTCCACGTTTCGCATCCATAAAGAGCAACGCTCCAAATAAAGCTCTTTATGAAATGTTTTCTGATATCTATATTTTTAGAAGAGCGAGGGCTTAGCTTTTTGCTGAATGCATTCTTTGCTTGG
Organism: Icerya purchasi; assembly: GCA_039619475.1. Taxonomy (NCBI): domain Eukaryota; kingdom Metazoa; phylum Arthropoda; class Insecta; order Hemiptera; family Monophlebidae; genus Icerya; species Icerya purchasi. Next base: position 369,832,352 of record CM077115.1, read on the forward strand.
GCTAATCTCCGTATTTCCCGTTCCGATCTGCCATTCTTTCTTTAATCAGGCTGCACAGATATTCAAATTCCTTTACTTGTTGTACCGTTTTCCCATTTATTATTATATTCATCATCTACTTTTTGTCGCATCTTAGTACTTAAGTTTTCTTTTCATTGATTGTCATATTACATTTGATACTTAACAATCTGTTTAGTTCGTTCAGCGTCTTTTGCGATTTTGCTACGCTGTCCAGCACTATGTCGTCAGCATATCTAATCGTCTTATATCTTATTCCATTTACTTTTATTCCTCCATTCTCTCTGTTTTAATAAGCACCTCATTGCCTATTCCGTATAAATGTTAAACAGGAAAGGTGAAAGGCAGCAACCTTGTCTGACTCCTTTCTTTATTTTCGCGCTGATTTGTTCATTTATCCTTATTTGTCGATTCATATACAGTTAGTATTCTTCGATCTCTGAAATCTATATTCGCTTACACTAACATGCATTAAAATCGCGCTGTTGGTCGGTGTACGTGACCGTAAAGCGATTTGACTCAGCGATTCCAGACTGCACATGCGCACGCTCTTATTTTTTTCTAGTAATTTTTAATTTTGGCATTTAAATTCAACAAGTTACTTCATTTTCTTTTTGAGGCTAGTATTCTTTTCACAAATACTAAAAAACAATTTCGTACTAATTCGTTAGAGGAAGCGGCGCTTCCATCGCTTCCATTGACGCTACGCCCCTAGTATGTATATATGTGTATGTGTGTATTGTATATGTATCTTCTGAATTTATAAACAAAAATTCTATATTATTCTTGTAGAATTAATTTGTCAATTTCTACTTAGATTTAAAAAATCATTCAAAAATAATTTCGCTAAATTATAAGTTAAATAATTCGATCTGATTCGACCTACTGGCGCGGAGTAATTCTGGGATGTAGCTGCTAATTTTATTATTATATAAAGTTAACAATAAAGAAAACGAATTTATCAGACAATATCATTATAGCTGCTTATGTTATTATCCATATCGGCTTTCTCGTTTTAATATTTAGTTCACTTTCTGTTTGTCGGATTACATTTGCGTCAGTTAAATTTCTGACTTAGTTGTAGGTCTAAATATTTAACTTCTTTCTTCGGATGACTATTTTATTATTTATTATATGTCATCGACTGTTACACAGATTTGTTAGTGAATGTAACCTTTGTTAATTTTTATCTCCATATGTTACACTATTCTGAAATTAAATCGATTCTTTACTGTCATCAGTACGATTATCCGAATGCAGAATGGGCACATCGTCTGGAAGTTAATACGAAATTTCTGGTTCAGGAATGTATGCGGTATAAATTACATGTAACAAAGGTTTTAAAATGTTCTCTTGAGGGCAGAAGCGTTCTTTAGAGGTTAATGTGCGTGAGGGGGGGGGGGGATAAAATTTATAAATACAGATTAAAAATATTGTTTTTTTTAGATTTGCCGACTCGGCATTATTATGGTTTAGCCGCATCTATAAACGAAATTATATATTTCTGACCTTTTAGCTGAAGCTGAAATTTTGACGAAATTTAAAAGAATTAACACCAAAGGTACATGTTGAAGTCACCCATAAACAGGACATAAAGAGTCAACCCGGGGGTGCGATAGCAGGATACAATTTTGATCAAGAGAGGATTTATGATATTAGTGATGCTGAAAGATCGAAGAGAATAACCTGTGTAAATCGATGATTTTGGGATAGGCGATGTTATTTATCCATGAGGTTTGTAACTCGGTCCTTTTTGAACATTTTGTAGCCGGAAAGTGAAAAAATCGGTGCTTTTCTTTAAGCCAACCTTCAAGAGTTACCAGAATGTTTATGTTGAAGAATTGAAGTATGGACGAGATTTCTTTCCAAAATACTATTTCATGTTCATAATTTGTATAAGCATTATTATTGTTCGCCAGTGAATTTGAAAAACCTAAATTTGATCATAAAGACTTAGCGACCTACTTGTAAAGTCGTCTTTGTAGGACCGTCACTATCACTACTGCCAGCTGATTTATCTACAATGCTCATATAATCTTCAGTGTTAGTGTTGTATGAATTGTATGATCGTATGCATTTTTGTAGATGGTTGACTAGTCTGAAGAGGCGTGCTTTTATTCGTTTTTGAGTAATTTCGATGGTCACTGTAATAAGGGCAGATATGTAGTTGGAAAGGTTAGCGCAATTTCTGACACATTGGAGCTGTTGTAATCGACAGGAAAACCTTTAAACTGATCGTAGTTTAAAAGGAGCCTGGTTTTGTCTAATATGCTCCATAGCAGGCTGTGTAATAAGGCTTCTTCTAACTTGCTTTGATTTTCCCGTCTCTGAAAATGTTTTTTTTTTTTCTTTCGCTTTTTTTCGTTTTCTCAGTTTAGTAAGATTGGTTGGCGTATCTGCGTTGATGACGAATATTTCACTTTGTTCCGAGGTAGGCATAGGCCTCTTGGCACTAGAAGCTGGCATAATCAAGTCATCATTGGCTACTTTACTTTCCACAATTTCCATGAGAAGAGTACCTAAAGCGCTTAGATCCTGCCCGATTTCACTGAATTTAATGTTTCATTTGAGTAGACCTTTCAGTTGTCGGAACTACGAGAAGATAATTTCTAGGAAGATACTTTAGGATGTGCTACTGGCATTTCGGTTCTTTGCTAAGTGATCTTGTTAGTTTACGTATGAACCATTTAAGCAGGTCAGATCCGGATAAGGTGTAACTTAAGTCGTTGTGTACGAGACCATTAAGATACCGATGCATGATGACAGAAAGAATGCACCAGCAAAATAGACGCGTGAAAGTGGCGAAAAAAAAAATGAAGAAAAAACCGAATAAGTCACGTGTGGTGAAGTGCGGGAGTGTAGGAAGAATCGTATGTGAACGAAAATGAAGATGAATATACCGTAAATTTTAATAAACTTTAAAGCGAATTTATTCTTTTATGGCGAATTTTTGAAAAAAATCGATCACTTTAACCATTAAATCTCTGACTAGTGAAATTCAAAGGCATCGCTGATGACCCGCTGCAGTTCGGGACATACATCCATTACGATATCGAATTTCCAAATTTTCGCCCGTTAGTGACTAATTACTTCAACTATACCGCTATGTTTCCGGTCTACGGTTGAAAGCGAGTCGGATCTCTGCAATATACCAGTTGAGGTTAATTTTATCAATATAACGGTGAAAAAACTCGTTACTTGCGCTACTACGGCAGTGTACATGAACAGAAATTTGTTCGGATACGAATAATTAAAATTTGAAAAGACCGGAAATAAAAATTTGAATTAGACGGCGGAAAAAAAGAAAAAAAAAAAAGAAGAAAATCCTCATTACGTCGTGTAGATTATTGTTTTTTCCAGCCGGGGCGCCTGGTAACTTTATGCAAGTGAAATATGAAAGTCGTTGAACTTTTCCGGCTGGCAAAATGCGTGCCTCAACTGCTCGAGTTGTAGCGGTAAGTTTAATTAGAAGAAAGCGTAAAGAGGCTGTGGTGCAGTTTCGAGCGAACGTCATTTGTCCGCTGCTTCTGAAATCATGTCGTACCAAACTAAAAAGTTATTCGCTCTTTTTTGTCCTCGTTCATTGACAAAGTTTTCATCCGGTCGTTTGCCTTTGTCTGAACGGTTCCAGAGAATACTCTTTTCATCTTTTCAAAATGCCGACGACGGACACCATTAACTGGTTGATTATCCGGTTTGTGATCGACCAGCGGATTTCCATTCTTTAATTTATCTAAATTACGATATTGTTTGTTGTTGGTTTTATAGAAAAACGCCCGTAACGAATTCCGAAGTGACCGTTAACAGCCATCATCGTTGAATGATATAACCGATTGTTATCGCTATCCACCTCTTCTTTTTTTTTTTTTATTTTTCCTTACTATTCGACAATTAATGAACTAAAATTAGATAAAATTGCTTCACGCTACGTAAAATTCGCTTTAAATAATTTTAGAATATAGCGGTACGCGACAAAAAAGTATTATTTTTTTTCGCCTGGTCTTTCCTTTTAACCTTTTAGCCAGTTAATATGTTAAACGTGTCGTATATATTTTTCAAATTTTAAAGTTCAATATTGCATCTTTTGAGGAATTGATAAGGTTGTTGTTTACATGCCTGACCTAATGAGTAATGAGGAGCGTCCTTGAATATTTTTAATTACAACATATTTACTCTTCAAAATCTTACAAAAAAAAAAATTATGCCGATGTTTAAGTAAACCCTCCTTAGGGGTACATGCTGTAATGTCTACAGAATTTTTTTTTTTCGAAATTTCAAATGGCTGCGTAATAATTTTAACAGCAATATGTATTTTTACAAAAAAAATTAAATTAAAGTATCAATCTTTGAGATTTTTTTATCAAGTAAAACGATATTTATAATTAACCGTTATAGCAGAGAACCTCCACTGGCATAGTAGTCAAAAATTTTGCTTGGAATTGTGTCGCACAAATTTTTTATAACGTCCCTCGAAAATTGTGGCCGAACATTTAAAATTTATTGTTTTATCTTGTAAACTGAAGCACGTTGTTCGACAGTTCTATAAACATCTTTACCGAGAAATCCGCAAACATTTTCAACAGTATTTGGGCCCGGGAACCGTGCAGACCTAATATATTGGCGCAGAATTTCAAACTCGAATTTTACTAGGCACGAACTATTTAAATTAGTAAAATTCTCCAGTTTTTTTTTTTTTTGTCCAAAACAATATCATTATTATTTTAGGTTTGTTAAAAGATCTTTTTAAAATGTTTAATTTTTTTCTTTGTAACAAATTCCTCCATTTCTGACGTCATAACACATTACATCGATCGTCATTTCCCTTACAAATATCCCTACCCCTTATATTGTGTCCTTCATCCTCACCCTTAAATTATACCAGCTATAATTCGCAACTGCGACCAGGACACAAAAGTCTTTTTTTTTTTTTTTTTTTTTTTTCTGAATCATCAACCGAGGTCCTCTACCTAGAAACAAATAAAAAGGAAAGAAGTGCGTTATATTTTAACCTGATCAGCAGGGCCGTATCTAGACCAAAATTTCGGGAAGGTTACGAAAATATTTTTATAAATAAGTAAATATATATATATATACATAGGCGTGCGTGTGTGTGTGTGATGTGCATGTGTATGTGTATTGTCATGAAATATATTTATTTATAAATAGTACACTAAAGCCTTGTAGTCAATTTATGTATATGCAATACAATAAAAAACAAATAAAAAATAGTCGTTCCCATAGAATTTAAAAAAATTTCAGTTTTATTTTCTTTTGTCTAAAATTGAAAAGAAATAAATTTATTCTGAATTTCGGTCCATTTAATCAAGCAGTTATTATTATTTCGCAGACATTTCGGGAGGGGGGAGGGGGGGTTGAACACTGGAATAATTAATGGAGAAGGGAAAGACAGGATGTAAAAGGTACAATAAGGAATAGGAAGCCCAGGCCTCAACAGATAGGAATACAAAGCTTTCATTTTTCCTTTCCTATTCGAGTTGTTAAATGTGTTTTTTTTTTATAAGAATACGATGTATTACAGTTTGTATTTAAATTTCTCCGGTATAGGTTACTGGAACTAATCCACTTTCGATGTTAAGCTGTAATATTCGAAGTTTATCATTTCTCATCGTCTTGTAATAAGGGCCGCTCTGGACTTTCCGATTGTTTGGTGCAGTCGTTCTAGTAGAGTTAACTGGATTGATAAGTAATGGCCGGGAGGGGCATGCGTGAAACATAAAATCGTGTTTAACCGAAATGTAGAAAGTGCATTTCGGGCAAGGCTCTGACACCTAGCGAAAACAGTGGCAGAAGATGGCGACATGGAACGGATCAAAGTAGAAAAAATATTACGAGCGAATAAAAATGCAAGGCAAAAAGTGTATTAAAAAGCTGCGTTAGATAGCTTTCGAGCTACTGGTACAGCTGGAAGCGAAAGTTGCAAGATTAAAAAAGGAAAAGCTATTAGACCTAATTAGGGAATTTACATTGTCCTTATTTTTCGCTATCGTCTACTGTAACTAAACATCTACCGATAGCCAACCAGGTAGAAAAAAAAAAAAAAAGCATCTTTTAAAGTCGAATAATAATTCGGCCTCAGTCTTTTTTTTTTTTACGCTGAATGAATATTTCGAAATTAACGAATTTCCCCTAATACGAAAATATGAGACTAGTTTCAAACAGTAAGCTCGCATTTTATTAAAAGACATTTCCGGCATCACTAGAATGCAAGTAATCTCCTACTCTAACCGGGAGAGCCGATGATAAATACATATTTACATTTACTTGCATAACTTCGATGAACGAGAATAAAAATAAGTGCGCGCTACCCGTTGAAAATGGTTTACGGTACTTTGAAACTGTTTAAGATTGTATTTATCCGTAATTATCATCATCATCATCATCATCATCGTTATAACATCTATTTAACGTTGAGACGAAATTATAACTGACCCTTTTAAAGTTTACCTGCCGGCTTTATTTCCTTATTTTACAGCATTTCGTTGTTTCACGAGAATATATATAACTGTTGCCGATCATCACGTTGTCTACTTAATGCGATAAGTTTTCGTTTTCTTCTTTTTTTTTTTTTGTTTTAAGTAGTATAGTTAAAACATGGTTGAAATTTAACGTAGCAGTCCAATTAAGTTTAATGCAACTTTAAACTTCATTTACACCATTTCACTTTTGTATAATTCCTACAATAATATTAATTATAATAACGATACAATCACCTAAACAAAACTCAACTTATCTCCCTAATATAAATATGATTATTTTCTATTATTAGTTTCTCTGAATAACTATAAATACTTTTAAACTTCTTATCGGTTACTAATTTATCTGTATTTCAAATCGACGGCAACATTAATTACATCCTTGGTGGGATAAACAGGACAAGTAAAGTTGCACTCTATAAAATTATCCCTATTTCTGAAATTCTAAATTTTCTTAAACGGATTTTATTATTCAATTTGTGGATTACATTTGAAAAAAAGTTGTTTTTTACACGTTAAACTTTTTAATAATTTCGTTTCGTATACATAATTTTGATACTGTTCTATATGAAATTGCTTTAGTGTATAATTTTGAACTATTTTTGTGAATACATTTTTCATCGATCTATTTTACACTATTTAAAAACTCACGTGTCATCGTATACATTGACTTTTAATTAAAAAAAGGTTAATATGTTTACATATTTCTTCTTCTTCTTCTTCTTCTTCTTCTTTGATTAACGTGCCATGTACTGCCGCCTAGGCCAGAGGCACTGATAAGTCAGAAGTTAGATGGTATGGAATAAGTTAGTAATTTTGAGGAAAAGGAGGAGATGTTCCACTTTGTCGTGATGATCAGATAAGATTTTGGAAAGGTTAGACGACCGGAGAGTTTGTGTTCGGCATGTATTGTAAGTAGGACAGTTGATGAGTAAGTGTTGGACTGTGATGGGAGAATTGCAATTGGAACATAGTGGGATGGGTTGTCTGGACAGGAGGTGACTGTGCGTGATTTTGGTGTGGCCTAGACGGAGTCTTGTGACAACTATTTCGTTCCTTCGATTTGTTGATAGTGAAGTTTTCCATGGATGAATGGTGTCACGAATTGAGCGAAGCTTGTTCGAGTTTGGGATGCTGGTCCATTGTTCTTGCCATATTTGTAGTGATTTCCGTGCAATATAAGCTTTGAGGTCCATCGGTGGTATTTCGATATTTGGAACTGGAAAGAATAATGAGCCTTCTTTCGCCGCAGTATCCGCAAGTGAATTTCCGTTGATTCCAACGTGTGATGGGATCCATGCGAACGAGATGTGAACACTTGTACTGCATAGGGCGCGAATAATTTTTTTGGCTATTGGATGCTGATGAGGGGAATTGTATTTTTGAAGAGATGTAATTGCGTTTAGTGAATCTGTACATATAAGGTATGAGGAATCGGGATCAAAAGTTGTTATATTTTCTATAGCCAGTTTTATGGCCATTAGTTCCGCCGAAAGTGTTGAAAATGGAGCCGGAAGGGAGTACCGAAGAATAATTTCTGTATCAGATGCTACTCCACAACCTGTTCCTTGAGGTGTTTTGGACCCATCAGTAACAACTATTTTACAGCTATTATATTTGTTAACCATGCTCTGAAACGCGGAGCATAAAGTACTGGATGCTGATCCTTTCTTTGGGAATTGCTGGAGCTGAAGATCTATGTTGAGTTGTAAATTCGTCCATGGAGGTGTTGATGCCATAGTCAGTTTATATGTTGATATCTTATTATTCTGCACGGTTTTATCATTTTATTAATGGTCATGATTTTTTGCGTTGTATACCTTTGGAATTTTTAACATTTCAACATAAGCACTTCTTCTTTCGATACCATACATTCTCAATAAGCACTACCGTTACAAATATTTGTTGTAAATTTATAAAGTACATTATTAATTTTTTTTGGTAATTTCAATCACCTGAAAATCTATGGGGGAATTTAATATTGGAACAGGTAGAACTAGGTAAAAATGCGCTAGAATGATTCGTAAAATAATAATTTATTCCATTAAGAACAGTGTGCTCTTCCTTTGCTTCTGTTATCGGCGGCCGTTCGAAGTGCGAATAGTCTATTTTTGCTGCCGATACGGTCACTTTTAAGAAAACGCGCGTTGCTTTTTCGTTGTCATTTCTTTTTTTTTAAAATTAATATCGCTGGTCGGTTAGATCGGTGTTTTTAGTAGAACAACGAAACTAGCTGATAGGTAATTTTTGCGACTTTTATGATGGAAAACCTTTAGGCGATTCGGAGGTTAGGCGACCTGGAACGCACGGCACGCTGGAATGGCGCATCAGACTTTTACAGGTATATAATGTAAAAAACGGACGAAAACAGCGTTCGAACAATCGCTGTTCGTTCAAATAGTGTTTCCAAAACTGATGATGTCCGTTCATTAGTTTTTAATGTTTAATACAGCTTTTAAGACTTTTATTCCGTTGTATTTTTAAAAAGCATTTTTAATCTAATAGCGGAAAATAATATTTGTTTATATAAAGATTTATTTAAGAATTTCTCTGAGAATATGTCAAGTTAATTTGATAAATATAAAATTGTTTAACGATGTGCATTTTCGAAGGAAAACAAATATTATACTTGCGATATATGTACAACTATGATATATCTCTGTGTCCGATTGATTAAAAATTGATTCTGCAGTTTGCCCGGTTAGCTCAACTTTCGAATGTTCTATTTCCACTTTTATCATTTTTTAGTTGTATATTTTCAAAAGAAGTTTATTTTGCGGTTAAATTCTACCTTCTTCATTTACAAGTTATCATTTTTAGTCAAAATTTTCATATGTTTTAATGTTCAAGTTTTACCTTATTATTACCATTAAGCATAATTATCAGCTATCAAATAGTTCGATGGAATTCTACCGAGCGTTGTAAAATATCAATTTTGTAGTATCTTTTTATTTTTTACCGCGCAGAAATAGAGGAGTAATTTAAATAACTTGCTTAATATATGTATCATTGTAAACCAGATAACTAAAGTATGATCATCCGTTTTATTCCAAATAGGAAATGTCCTATCAAAATTGGAAAAAAATTAATTTTTCCAAATTTTGGAATTTACTCTAGTGCTGCTCTGAGGAGGACTGATTACGTTTTTTTTTTTTTCCAGTGAGTATTAATGTCTTATATTAATCGATTTTACAAACTACTTAAATATAATCACATAATCCAATTTTAATTATAAAATCAGTGAGCACTTCGAGATGGTTTGCATCCGAAATAGATGTACTCAAATACGGTTATTACAATGCCGAGTATAGCTTCGGCAGATTTAGCGGAATATGACGAACCGTTAACGAAATTTGTTATTGTAATATTATCGACTATATGTATATATATATATATATATATATATATATGTTTTTAAAGATTTAAGGAATTTTTTTTGTTTTTTATTGGTTTTTTTTGAGTTCAATTATTGCTTTTTAAGATTCTGTACACATAAAATGTACGAGGAATTCTGATAAGGTGGTTCGGAAACGACAAAAATGTTAAATAACAGTCAACAACTCACGAACGGTTTGACTTATAAACTTCAAATTGGATGATAAATTAAAATTCTGTCCTTAACGGCAGTCTATAACTTCGAGCTAACCGATTACGCTGGGCCGCAAACAAAACCATCGTCAAGAATATATAATATGGAATTGAAAACAACGACCACAAAAATCATCCTTAAAAAATTTACAACTGATCACCATATAACCCTTTAAAAGTGAAATTCAAAATGTAAAACAAAACGCAGAAGCCCTTTCATAAAATCAAATAAAATACATTAAAAAAAAAAAAAAAACAATTTAAACCTCCTCCCCTTTTGCGCCGAAAGCAGCAAAAAAAAAACAAAGTTCACGTAAGTAATAGCCTAGGAGTGAAAAAGTTGAAGAAACCAAAACATACCTCAAACGTATAAAGAAATAGCCAAGCTTACAACATTAAATTTAGGCCTTCGGGGCGCTGAAACTTCGAAATGTTAGAAAAATATATATTTTTGTTTTTTTTCGAGACATGAGATATATATTGTTGGAAAGATCGCCGTTTTTAGGGAACGAAACGGTATTTCATTTCCTTAACGAAATTTTCGAATACGGTGAAAAGTTCAAAATGCGCGAGAGTTGATTTGTAGCTCCTCTTTGTGGTGCCAAAAATCAGATTTCCTTGAATTGAATAATTATAGAGTTATCTCTTACTTAACACACGGGGAATCCTCAGGGCATGAAATGTCATACTTGATTGAACCTTTTCTTTATCGACTAAAATGAAGGCAGGACGGAATCAAATTAATTATTTATCATAAATATTTTTATGTGATGAAAATTCATTTTGATATTTCATATTTTTCGCATAAAACAGACTGGAATTCCTTCGAGGAAGACTCAAAATTAGATCTAAAAATCCCATTAAAAAGCCAAACTGACATCGAGAATGCAATGGAATATATAACTAGGGAGATTCAAACAGCAGCAACTTTGAATACTCCTTCTATTGATATATACCAAAAAAGAAAAAATTATCCTATTTTGGTTCGCCAGCTTGTTTTAGAAAAGAGAAAGCTTAGGCGAAAATGGTTTCAGACAGGAAATCCATCAGACAAAAAACAACTTAATAATAAAACCAAAGAACTCAAAAAATTATTAGCAGAAATTAAAAATAAAACTTTTAATAATTACTTACTTAAACTTTCGCCATTAGCGGCGGATGATTATTCTTTGTGGAAGTGTACAAAAAACATTAAACAACCAAAAAATTGCATTCCTCTGATAAAACATGGCAACGGGTCTTGGGCGAAAGATCAAAAGCAAAAGGCGAATTTATTTGCCACCTACTTGGCAACAGTTTTTAAGCCGAACCTCTAACGGCTGCTATAGATATAGAAGTCGATGAATTTTTTAGAAAGTCCTGGCCAGTTATCCTCTCCTATCAAGTCAGCGTCACCTGAAGAGGTGAAAAACATACTTAAAACGCTGAAAAGGAGAAAGAGTCCCGGTTTTGATTTAATAACCGCGGAACTACTGAATAGACTTCCACGGAAGGCTGTAATGTTGCTGACATTTATATGTAACGCAATACTCCGGAGCCTACATTATTTTCCGGTGCAATGGAAGTTTGCGCAAATTATTATGATTGCGAATCCGGGCAAAAATCCGCATGCTGTTACGTCTTATCGTCCCATTTCCTTGTTGCCTGTTATGTCGAAGGTAATGGAGAAATTGGTATTAAATAGATTGCAGCCATACCTATATAATATAATTCCACAACATCAATTCGGTTTCTTAAAACAGCACTCCACGGTGGATCAGCTGCACAGAGTGGTAAGTGTAATAGAAAAAAGTTTAGAAACAAAAAATGTGTGTACAGCGGCATTTCTCGATGTCCAACAGGCTTTTGATAAAGTTTGGCATAATGGTCTATTATATAAATTAAAAATTTTGTTACCAACTAGGTTATATCTCTCGTTGAGTTCATATCTGCATAACCGATATTTCCAGGTGCGCTATGAACACACGTTTTCAGAACTATATCCAGTTCAAGCAGGAGTGCCCCAGGTATCAGTTCTGGGACCCACGCTGTACTTGATATATATAGCAGACTTTCCCGTACCGGAAAATGTTCAGGTAGCTACATTTGCTGACGACACGGCATTACTTGCGTCACATTCAGATCCGAAGATAGCAAACGACAATCTTCAGAAGGCCCTTATCGAAGCAGAAAGCTGGTTTAAAAAGTGGAAAATTCAGATCAACGAAAGTAAATCGGTAAACATTCATTTCACGAATAGAAAGGTCATAACCCCAACTGTTAGGATAAATGGATTGGAATTGCCCGTGAGAACAACAGTTAAGTACTTGGGATTACACCTACGAGGTGTGGCTATTAAGTACCCGGACTGGTTCGACTACACGCGCTGTACGCATGCGTCAACGACAAACAACCGTCAGCTGTATATTCTGAACCCCCCTCGTTGCCATGGTAACGTAACAGCTCTTGAGCATCACGCAGTTTGATTGTAGCTATCGTTTTTGTGAGACCTGTTGTGACGGTTTGCCGGGAAAATGGTGAATAAAATAATTGAGCAACGAATTGTCGTGAAATTTCACATGAAACTTGGAAAAAATGCTACGGAAACTTATCGTTTATTGAAAGGAGTGTATGGTGACGACTGTCTATCCCGTACAACAGTGTTCGAGTGGTATAAGCGATTTCAAGATGGCCGAGAAGATGTCGAAGATGATCCGCGTCCGGGTCGCCCAACCACGTCCTCAACGGATGAAAACATTGAAAAAATCGGTAAGCTGGTGCGATCTGATCGCCGGTTGAGCATTCGGGCGATTGCAGAAACTGTTGGTATTGATAAAGAATGCGTTCGGCAGATCTTACATGAAAATCTCAACATGAGGAAAGTCTGTGCCAAAATGATACCTAAAAATCTCACCGAAGAGCAAAAACAAACTCGCGTCGATGTTTGCACGGACACGTTGGAGGCCATCGAAAATGACCTGACCCTTTTGGAACGAGTGATCACATGTGACGAGTCGGGGTTTTTAACATATGATCCGGAAACAAAGCGCCAATCCATGCACTGGAAGAGCTCAAACTCACCTAGAGCAAAAAAAGCACGCATGAGCAAATCGAAATTCAAAGCAATGATGATTGTTTTTTATGACATTCACGGTATTGTGTACGTCCATTGGGTTCCTGCAGGTATAAATCAGAATTACTACCTTCAGGTCCTTACTCAATTACGTGAACGAATTCGAAAAAAAATGACCCGAATTGTGGAAGAACAAATCATGGCTGCTTCATCAAGATAACGCGCCGGCTCATTCCGCCTTATCTGTTCAGACGTTTTTGGCCAAACATGGCATTCCAGTGTTACGCCATGCACCATATTTGCCAGACTTAGCCCCATGCGACTTCTATCTCTTCCCCAAGGTCAAATCGGCATTAAAAGGCACGAGATTCGAGTCGGTGGAAGCGGTTAAAGAAAAAGCGGCAGAGCTACTGAAGGGGCTAACCAAAATTGACTTCCAGCACTGCTTTGACCAATGGAAAATTCGCATGAAGCGGTGTAGAGATAGAGGAGGGGAGTATATTGAAGGCGATCATGCCCAATTGTAAAATAATTCGAAATAAATTTTTGTACAGCATCAGTCCGGGTATTTAATAGCGACACCTCGTAGATAGTCGTTTAACATGGAAGCAGCACATTCAAACAAAGAAAAGAGAAATAGACATTCGTGTTAAAAAAATGTACTGGCTTCTAGGAAGAAATAGCGTTTTAAGTATTGATAATAAACGTTTGATATACACAAGTATCTTGAAGCCTATTTGGACCTACGGAGTACAGCTTTGGGGTTGTGCTAAACCTACAAATCTGAAGATAATACAGACCGCGCAGAATAAAATCTTTAGGCTCGTAACCAAGGCGCCATGGTATGTATCAAATCAAACTTTGCATCAAGATTTAGGGATAGAGCATGTGGCAGATGTTATTAAAACTCATGCTCGAAGACACGCAGAAAGACACTTGGAAAGTCATCCGAATAAACTTGCTGCTGGACTGCTACATACTGCTAATGATAGGAGGCGGCTGAAGCGTAAGAAACCTCATGACCTTGTTTAAGGTAAAGTTTATCGGGTCGGTACTGTTGGGTACTTCTCCCTTCATGCTAAATATTTCCCTGTTAAGAATATTGCTAAATGGCCTAGATGGCCAGTTTGTAATACAATAACAATTTAAAAAAAAAAAAAAAAAAAATATTTTTCGATAATTAGTTACACTGGAGTTGTGAATTAATGGAAAATTTGTGAGCAAAATTGATGTAACGTGAATATTCCGTTACGCAAATCTTTTGAGTAACGCTCTGTTCGAAGAAACAAAAATGAGCTACGAATTATGGACGGCTGACGACCTGCCGATTCTTCTGTAGACCACCTTCGCCGCTGCTTTTAAGATGTTCTTTCTTCGAGATGAATGTAATTTTAAATTTCCGATGATAATACGATCGATTTTACACAACTTCAATGAAGCAATTTAACATTAGTCGAACATAACTTATTTTATTTTGGGTTTTCTTCGCGCTTAAAAGTCAATAATTAATGAAACACATAGTTGGAAATCAAGAAAAAAAATGCTAATAAAAAATTATTCGAAAAATTTATTTTTATTCACAGGTAAAAAAAAAAATGAATAAAAACGGAGGAAAGCGCCTACGAGATTTCCCGACGACACATCTGAAACGAAATAACTTAACTTTCTCATATCTGTGCCGTCTTACGTTGTGGTTAATTGTTTTGTTTTTTTCTAAGATTATCGTAAGTTTTTCCGTTTTTTAAAATTAAAACTTAATTACGTAATTAAAAAGTAGTAAAAAATTAATAATGCGCGTACTACCCGTTATTACGAGTTCAAAGTGACGAAACAGTTTCAGGTTTTTTGATTTTTTTCGATCGATTGGATTATTCGGAATTTCGGTATTTTTATACATCTTTATTTGGATTAAAATTTTATTTACGTCATATTCGCACTAAATTTATTTTTAAATGGTTCGAAAAGTTACTTTTTATCATTTTTCAACATTTCAATTGCAACGAAAAATCGATTATATTCTGGTCAGTGGTAACGATTATTAACAGTTGTTCTATACTGATAGTGCGACCGGATCGCGATGTATTTTCATCGTTGTACCCTAGTCCAGCTGCTATATATCGATAATTTTCTATTCGATTATCAACATACCATTCTCTGTTCTTCGTTTTTTTATGGCAAACATATTAGTTACGGAAGAAATTACACACGTTTTCTGACTCTTAATTTATATATATATATATATATATATGAAGTTGTGTTCTCAAATTTATGATGTAACCTACACCGCCGCAATTTTTTCTAATCGATTACATACGTCCAGATTATCTAAAGTCAAAAGTATTTTTAACCGACTTCAAAAAAGGAGGAGGTATTCAATTCGACTGTATTTTTTTTTTTTTATTATTTTTTTTTTTTTTTTTTATGTGTGTTACCACAGAACTTTTTTCTAGATGAATCGATTTTGATGATTCTTCTTTTATTTGAAAGGTGGTGTTTGTCATGTGGTCCCATTTAAATTTGATCAAGGTCCGACCGGTAGTTTTTGAGTTATCCTTAATAATGCGGGAGATTGAAGCTTTTTGGATGCTTTTCATTCATGATTGTTTTCACCGTCGGATTAGATTTATTGACTTAAAATACTATAAATTTGCCAAATTACCATGGAAATGTAGCTTTTGATGTTTTCACACCGTGGAAATAAATGTTTTAATTTAATTGAATAAAAATGCACTAAAAAGTAAAAAAAAAAATGCTTTTTTACAAAAAATAAATACCGATACTTGAAGGTTGATTATAAAAATTTAAAAATGCACTAAAAAGTAAAAAATAATTACTCCCGATAAAATATATATATATATAAGAGTGATATAACACTTAAGTGGTGATATCGTAATTCTTATACAACATTAACTTTTTGGAGTTGGAATTAAATTCATGTTAGGAACAATTTAATCAACATTTAATGCAGTTTTTAATTATTCTTTTAATATGAATTTGATGCCAACTCCAAAAAATTAATGTTGTATAAGAATTACGATATCACCACTTAAGTGTTATATCACTCTGATATATATATATATTTTATCGGGAGTAATTATTTTTTACTTTTTAGTGCATTTTTAAATTTTTATAATCAACCTTCAAGTATCGGTATTTATTTTTTGTAAAAAAGCATTTTTTCGAATCGCATTTTACACACGAGTTCTGTCGCCGCCCCACTTGCGCTAACGGGCGTCGAATTGTATGCCGGAGAATACGCTTTATTTCGAGCATAAATAGAGTCGACTATTGATTCTCGGCTTTTTCTTTTAAGATAATCTCGTATGCAATTTCGTTTATAGTGTGACTGAGTTCTACTTACTGAATCGTATTTCATCAAAAAAAAAAAAAAAAAAATCAGCTAGATGGATAAAACAACAAGCGAAAAAGTCATTAAAGGCACACATGAATCGAGAAATTTTACCAAAAGATTAAAAGGAAGCAGGGTTAGATAGATCACTTATACCGACAAAATCATAAATTGAAAGGAAAATGGAAGGAAACGTTAGATAGGAAGACCGAGGAAAACGTAGAGCGAGCGAATAATAAAGGATAATACAGGCAAACTTGAAAAGAAGGGCCGAGCGAAGGGAATTCCAGGTTTTAGTTATCACGATTGAAAATCATTAACCACCGATCTACAGATTGCGGAGAAGAAGAAGAAGTGGCTGAGTTGGTACTAAAATGCATTGCGCTTTAGCTTTGTTAACTAGATGTCCGAAAATTCTCAACTTACTATTAGTGTCGCTATAGTGGGTAGAAGAGCGGGTTAATTCGTTTTTTGACAAAGCTACTGCTTTCGAAACGGAATGAAAAGATTATTAATTGTATATCTAGCATACCTCAGAACTAAATCGTTCGACTAAATTTGTCCGATTTACCGCGATTAATAGATTGAGAAAAATGAATTTAAAGAGAAAATATATCGAAAAGGCATTCTCGTCCGAGGTATACAGGTAGAAATATGAAAATAGATTTCCTCTGGAAATTTCCGCTATATTGATTATATGTAGGAAAAATGTTCACAGAGGAAGAATGTTATCAATGCTTACCGTCTCATCCGACCATGATAAAAATAAGTAACAGCGATAGATGCCTTAACTGTAATGCAAAAGGCACATTGAAAAGTTCGGCAGTGTCAGAAATATATCAAAAATATACAAAAGAAAGAATTTTGGTAAGCAAACTACGGTTTAGATTTTATACGTTACCGATATTCTTAGTATAATTAATCTCCGGCATTACAACGTAGGTTTTGTTTTGTTTTTTTTTTATTAATTTATTAAGAATAACACTAAAAAAGATTTATAGGAAAAAGAAAGAAACACTTTTAGAAAGGTAGAAAAATAGAAAAAGCGAAAGAATAGATGGAATGGAAAAATCTGGTCGAAGGGCGAAAGACAGGTTAGATAAAAAAATAAATAAATGAGGGGAACTTTTGAATATCTTGCAGTAAGCGAGGAAGAAACACAAGCGGTAGATTCCGATGAAAGTAAAGTGAAAAATAAATACCTAAAAAAGAAAAATAAAATTTCATCTAGTGTCCACAATGGCAATCTGTAATATGCGTCTGGCTGTGATTGTCAACTATTACGTGTGGAAAATATACGATTTGAAATTTTATTAAGAACAAAATGAAAATCGTCACACGGAATGGTTCTCTATATTATCTACGTATTACTCAAAAATAGAGGTGGATGATACGAGGCATAGCAGAACTACTCTATAAAGGATAATTTTTTTACAGAACTACTTAAAATTTGCAGCGATGTTACGATCCCCGGGCATTCAAAACCTAAAAAAGAACAAAAAAAAAAAAACAACTAAAAAACTTTATAATCAAAGCAAAAGCGGCAGGGTCCTTGTGAGCAAATGTAAAACTTATTCCGATATATTTAATCTAAGAGCCTATGCTCCGACACTTTTAGACAATCTGCATTCGGGAGGAGGAGTCACGATGAGCATATTTGGTTGTTTTCCGATTAACTATTAAGGAAAGAAGAAATTAAATCGCATTATTGCAGACATCTATTATTCCAAAGTAAGCTAATTTTGTACTATAAATTTGATTGTATACTTGTCACTATTATTATCTTCGAGCGCCTATTTTAAAATGTGCGCTACTAATTTTTTGAATTTCCGTTCTTTTTCATTTCTGTTCTCTTCACTCTCTAGACTTCAATATTTGATATTTAATGTGTGAGCGATCTAAAAAAAAAAAAAACGAAAAAAAAACAACAGAAGAATGGTTAAAGGTTTTTTTCAAACATAAACTGCTTTATCCAAGAGGTCGGAGCTGTTTGCGACCAGTTTCGACATATTAAATATGCACACGTTAATCACCGGTTATATTTTACTCCTTTGTCTGTGAAAGTACACTGACTTTTAGGCAGAATAAGTTTTGCCCTGTAAATTGAAAATCTACTTAAGGTTTTTAGACGCATTGCGTTTTATTTGTTTATTTACCTTTTTTCTATGAATCATGATTACAATCTTTTATGCCGTCTGCTTCATTATACTTAATTTTCAAATCTTTTCGCGTAAGAACTTTTTTTTCACACATTACACAATATCTGCTGTCCGATGATCAGCATAGATGTGTACACACATTTTTGACGATTTCACAATTCTCTCATATTTCACAATTTTTTGACGGAAATAACTCTCTTTCCTTTTAGTGTTAAGCTTCTCTTTTCTCCTGCCAAATCGGACAGACGATTCTCATATTATCAATGAATGCATTGTTTTTTAAATTTGGTTACTCCTCCGTTTAAATGGTTATGCCTCAAAATCTGTCCTTTCTAAATTGATTCCTAGCTGGGCTCCAAAATTGCTCATTCTTACTGTTCCATTTCTATTATTAACCTCTGCAGAAAAAACTCTTTATTCTTTTTTTTTTTTTTTTTTTTCATTGCGCCGAGAGGTATCATAAGCAATGAGGATCTCTGGTGTACTTAAAGGTGGAAAAGAAGGGAGGAGGAAAAAGGGAAGGGAGAGGAGTGAGGAAGGCGTGTGGATAAGGCAAGGTAGGACAGTGAATAATGTGGTGGCCTCAGTAGGACAACAGATTAGGATTGAGGAAAAGCGGACGCTTCGTCACAGAGAGGTTACATTAAACGACGAAATCTACATAAGAGCGATAGTCAATAGTTCGAGTTTACTAGGTGATCGGAAGCGCATCCCGACACCACTTTCTTCGTTTGAGCCGTCTGGGAGGATTTCCAGGAATATTTAACTGGTACATTCGGCTGATATACGGATTTGAGCTCCATTGCAGCTTCTCGAAGAATTTTTTGTACTGCTCATCATAGGTGTTCCTGACGAAGGATACCTGTAGATCCGTGTGCAGCGTTAAATTTGAGACATATCTAGGCGCGGAAGCAATGATCCGAAGTATCTTCGACTGCTCCCTTTGGATTTTGGCTAAGTTGGATTTTGCTGTTGTACCGTACAGTTCAAGTCCATACTTCCAAATGGGCGCTATCATCGTTAGATAAAGTTGTCGCTTGATATTTAATTTTAAAGTTGATTTATGACCTAATAGAGGATATAATAATCTACAACGACTGGAGACGGTCTTCTTCGTTTGAAGGACATGATGACGCCAAGTGAGTCGCCTATCCATATGTAATCCCAGGTAACGGACTGAGTCGACTTGAGGAATTTTTGTATTATAAATTTTTAAGGCAGGACAAGTGACGTGTCGGTTCGTATATGTGACATGTTGGCACTTTGCTGGGTTGAAGTGTATACCCCAAAGCTGTGCCCAGTCTGCTATTTGGTTTAAGTGGCTCTGTACTGCAGCATTAGCATATTCTGGATCTTCATTTGTTGCAAGTATGGCCATGTCGTCAGCAAATGTGGCGAGGATTGTTAGATTAGACTTAGGCACATCAGATGTATAAACGGAGTACAATAGTGGTCCAAGTAGGCTCCCTTGCGGTACCGACGACTGAATGAGATGCTCTTCCGAAAGCGAATTGTTGACTCGGACAATAAAGGTTCTATCGTTTAGGTAAGATGATAATAGCCTATGTAGATCTGAAGGAACCAACGGTTTTAGCTTAAATAGTAGGCCTGCGTGCCATACCTTGTCAAAAGCCTGGGCAACATCAAGGAAAACCGCCGAGCAAACTTCCTTCTTTTCGAGTGCGAAAGAGATGGCATCAACTAACCTGTGGCATTGTTGTATGGTTGAGTGCTCTGATCTAAAACCAAATTGATGGTCCTGAATTACATGAAGGCTTTCCATTATTGGATGGAATCGATTTAAAATAAGTTTCTCGAAGACCTTTGAGAGAGAACTCAATAAGCTGATTGGCCGGTAGGAGGATACCTCTATTTCTGGTTTTCCTGGTTTACGAATCATAATGATGACTGATTTCTTCCACATGTTTGGAAAGTATCCGATTCTGAGCGAGCTGTTGAATATATAGCACAATAGGATGGCCGCTTTACGCGGAAAGTGTCGGATGATCTCGGTGTAATCTTGTCGCATCCAGGAGATTTCTTCAAAGCTACTTCCTGGAGATGCTGAAACACCTCTCTGGGCGAAAAGAGTTTAGTCCTAGTTGTAGACTGCGAGGCTTCCTGTAAGCCATTACACACCATTTGTGTATGAGCCTGATCCATGTCTAGCTGGGGTGTGAAGACTGCGGACAAGTGACTAGCAAAAGCATCCGCTTTATCCTTATCGGTTTTTGCCCAGCATCCATTCACTTTCAAGTTGAAGGGCTCCTCAGTGGGCTTCGTCAACTTTCTAGCTTTATGCCATAAGGATCTGTTATCGTTATTTAACTGGTTTAACTTGTAAGTCACGATTTCATTTTTATAGTCTCTGAGAGCAGTCTTCAGCCTAGATTGTAAGGTATTGTAGATGAGCTTGAGCGAGGGGTAACGATTTCGCTGCCACTTCTTCCTGGCCGCCCGAGTGTCTCTAATTAATCTTCTTATTTCAATCGGGACGAAAGTACTATGTACATATTTATAACTGTTGTAGCTGGTAGATTCGTTGCATGCAGATTTCACCATAGAAGTGAAATCGGCAACTGCATTATCAATATCATTCGCGTCTTTTAACCTGATATTCAGATCAATATCGTTTTCTAATATGTCTGAAAAGAGAGTCCAGTTAGTAGTATTATTGACCAGCTTTTGATGTTGCGATATAGTTTTTGGGTGAGAGCTTACCACGGCAATAACAGGCACGTGATCGGAGGATAAGTCGGCTAAAGTGTTGCACGATCTGCCGTAAGATTGAAGTCCACGAATAATAAAGAAGTCCAGAATTATTACTCGTCCTATATATCATTTCGGTTTTCTCCCTCAACTTTGTCGAGTTTCACAAAATTTCCCTTAGACAGTAATTTTCCCACCGTTATCTATTACTCCCTCTTAATAGTTTACAAACTCTTCTTTAGCGGTTGTTCCTTTGTTACTAAGTAGTTAATTTTTCAGAATCTTTCTTTTGTTAATATTTTCTACCGTCTGTTATTTTGATTTTTTTTTTCTAATCAATTTTCTTTCTTCTTCGATTTTTTTTTATTTTTGGCCTGGCTATAAATACCATTTGGCCACCAACTAATCATTAAATTAACCTTTTCCGTAAATATCAGTCTATAGCTTTTTTGACCGTCGTCGCTGGGAGTCGCACGAGTTCACGCCATTAGGCTTTCGCGACGGTCTATTTGATTATTTTTGATTACACGAGTGCAGGCTACTGCTTTCCACTTTGTTCCTATCAGTTCTCATTCTTCATATAGATTTTATAATTTTTCTTTTCCTATACTCACATTGAGTACTCTGCTAATGATTTGACTGATTTTTTGCTCGGGTTACTGCTTCTTCTGATTTTTCTTTTTTTTTAATGAAAAAAAACAAAAAAACAAAAAAACAAAACAAAACATTCTTACTTTCACTTCTGCTTAAAATAAAAAAACTACTCCGAACAACAAATTTTAACGTGAGAACTTACGCTTTTTCTAAAACGAAGCCGTTTCTTATGTCTATACAAAATTAAATTTTCTTTCCACACCCTGGTTCTCCATCGCCTCTATTATTCATCTCCATTTCGATCGTTTACTCTTTGTTTTTGGTTTTCGTCTGTTCTTCCTTAATCTTCCTTATGTTGTAACGATTTTTCTACTCAGATTGTTTATTCTTACGCGCTCCTGTCATAGAAGTCTTTCAATCTCTTATATTAATCTTTCTATATATCTTGTCTTTCCCCACCGGCGTGGATTTCATTTCTTTCAGATTGTCAATTTATAATCAAACTACGAAATTTTCATTAAATCTTTTTCCCTTTCACTGTTTTTGAACAAAGGCTCTCATTGTTAGTGACGGGAATAAATATTTGTATCTATCTGCATGGTTCAGTCCTAAAACTGGTTCCCATCCATGATGGATCCTTCTCCAGTATTCGCGGCTTTTCGCAGCTTTCTTTAAATCCGCCTAACTGTTCAGCCCTGTATCTATTAGTAACGTCGCGACAAACGAATTTCGTGGCCTTCCGCTATAGAGAGATGAGACAATGTTTATCAACTTTAAAGTTATCGACTTTGCGATTAAAGTTATTGACTTTGCGATTTTGAAGAGGGGTGAAAAATAAAATTCGCAGAAAGGAAATTAAAATGCATGATTTTTCCCGTTTTTAATATGAAGTCGGCACTCGAAGAATATTATTATCCGGATGAGAAACTAATGAATTTCAACGAAACGGTGGTCGTCAATTTCCTCTATTTTCAGCCGTAAGGAGTTATTTTTTTCCATTAAAATGCGAATTTGTTTAATAAACAACAAATTCGCAGAATTTTCCAATGCAAATATATTAGAGATTTCGGGGAGAGGTATTATATTTTCTCGATAGAAATCGTTCGTATTTATTGTCGTAAGTAACCGGTTTTTCTGCTCGTACGAGATTGTCAAATAATGGCGGGAATTTAACATTAACTGGTACGCGGCGAAGAAACGAAACCAATTTATTAATTTTCTTTCGATACAAGATTATATGACCTCTTTTTTTTGTGCTTTTGAAAGGAAACGAAAAAGGTGACTTTGCAAGAAATTCGATAATAACGAAAATTATAGCGAAGTTGCAATCTTCAGATCCAGCAAGAGTTGCATTTCCATTAGGAAAATGTGCCCCATTAACACACACTCTAATGAGCAATCAAATAGAGCAAATAACGTCAGGAATGTGCTGGCCTGAAAAAGTGGTAATAAAAAACTTCAGCTAACGCTAACGTCCAATCTTTTTCGAAACTTTTTATCGTGCCGATCGATCGGTCGCTGTTAATTTAGTAGCGGAAAATGAGACAGACTGTACTTGGTACAATTTTTTCCTTTTACAAAGTAATTAACCTTTTTTTCCCCCGATGTTTTTTTTTTTGTTTTTTTTTTTTTTTGGACTTTACCCGTTGTACAGTCTTTTTTGTTCGACATAAATGATGTTGGTTAATTTATTCACCGGATGGGGGAGAAAACTAGCACCAACCAAAAGGGGAAGAGAGTTGTGATCGGGCGTCAACTGAACTACGTAATTATAAGGGGAAAGTCGTTATAAAATCACGAAAAAGAATTTAAAACAGATCGTTAAATTTTGAACTGCTGAACATCAGCGTAGAGTATAATGACAATCGCCATTACTGTTCTCGTTTGCAGATATTTTACATAATAAATAACCGTCTTACGCCATCCGGTTTTGATTAATGCGACTTGTCTCGTTCCGCTCTTTCGACGGCTTCGGTTAATTTTTCGTAAATTTTCTTGACGAACTTTACTTTCTAATCGGATAAACAGGTTCGACCGAAAGCACAGGCCGAAAAAATAAACTACCATCGCAAAGTGTTCATTTTCAAACCGACGAAATTTACGTTCAATTTCCTTTAACGAAATAATTTTTATTACAAAAATTCGCTTTTTTTTTTACTTCTTTTTTGTTTCTATTCTCCCTTTTTTTTTTTTTTTTCTTGATGATTATTCGCGGAGTCCTGAAATTAGTGATGAGCGCAGACGGGGTGACATTACTGCACAATACTCTGAATGATCCTCCGGAGAGCTAAAGTTGTGAACTTAGATATAAGAAAAATGATAAATGAGGGCTTTAAAAGAGCATACGGTGAGTAAAACACTCGGAAATAAAGATGGATGAACTGTTTTCCTTCTCTTTTTTTTTTTTCTTATGTTTACTATTAGTCGCATTCTTACGGAAAATATATCGATGAATTAGGGGAAAAAATTGGGGGGGGGGAGAAATTAATTGAACAAGCTTTTGCAATATTCGATATTTCTGAGCATCAGAAGATGAGACGGTGAATTTTATAATGATAAACTATTAAATTTTCAGCTGACGTGCTTGATAGTTCATAATGTCTTGGTTTTGTCGTAAATATCGATACTGACAGGATCGTCATATGAGAACGTGAAAGCGGTACGTTGACAGATTGTTGTTGGGAAATTTTTCCGGAAGCGTCTATAAAATTTTTTTTTTTTTGTATCTATAGATGGCGCCGGATTATTAAAAGAGTTATTGTTAATGAAGATGATTGAATTCCTTTTTTTTTTTTTTTTTTTGGCCTAACATGAGAAACTATTAGGCCACTGCCGAAAGATTGAATTTGGTTTTTACAAAGGAAAAATAATTAAAATGAGCGGTCAATTTGCAATACCCCGTTTACAAACACGGTATACCGAATATACTACAGGATTTATTTTCGCAAGAGACTATTCTGATAATTTATTGTTTTTTTTTTGTTTTTTCTTTTAATTTTTGCTATTGATTAATTCGTCACAGGTAACTTTTTTTCTAGTTTTAAGAACTGTCCGAAAATTAATTGCTCTCCGAAAATAATAAACCTTATTAGTTGCAGTGCTAATTTCCTATTTGATAATCACCGGCAAAAATAAAAACAAAAAAAAAAAAACCCAATAAAAACGGAATCGAAGTCGGTAGCTTTTTTATATTAAATCACGCGTGTTAAAAATATCTATTAAAAATGGTACACATTACCTATTTTTCCCTCCACTTCAATATGACCTCCAGGCAGATCATTCTATCGAATGACAGCCGCCATCCCATCTCATTCTCCTCTCTTCCTCTTCGTGCTAACTCCACTCCTCAGAGCACGGTGGTCAGTGAATATGTCCACATATTAAATTCTTCATTTCCCCCTCATGTAAAAATTTTCACTGATGGTTCCAAAAATGATCGCCGGGTGGGCGGTGCTTTTACGGCTCCCTCGCTTAACCACTCGGAATCCTTCAAACTTCCTTCCTTTTGTTCCATTTTTTCCGCTGAAGCAGTCTCCATTCTCCGTGCTGTCTCCTTTATTTCCTCTTCAAGAGGGATCTGTAAATTTCTCATTATTACTGATTCCAAATCTGTGCTGCAAACTATCTCTTCTCTTCCTTCCCACTCGACTAATGATATCATTCTTTCTGTTCGTGCCTCTATCTCCAACTTACGCTTAGCACGTTCTATCCTTATTGACTTTTTATGGGTTCCTGGCCACTCTGGCATTGAGGGCAATGAAGCAGCTGACTTCCTAGCTCGCTCAGCGTCTCTCAATGGTCCATTCCTTCCGCATTTTCCTGCCTCAGACATCCGTTTCCTCTCCGCAAGTCTTCATACCAGACTGTGAGTTGACATCTACCCTTCCTTTTTTGCCAATCGCTCCTCCGTCAACCTCCTCCTACAGCCTATTCCCAATTCACAGCCTTGGTACCAATTTCTCCCCTTTTCTCGGCGCTCGGCTATTGTTTCTTTAATCAGACTGAGACTTGGTCATTCCCTCCTTCCATTTTCTCGTTTTTCTTTTTCTCTTTCACCTTCTCCCTTTTGCCCTCTCCACTCAACTGATCCTCCCTTTATATGCTACCCCAACCATATCCTTTTTGAATGCTCTGCTCTTTTTCCTCAGTGCTCTCATCTATACGCCGAACTTTTGGCGTTGAATCTTCTTACCCCTTTCAATGCTTCCTTTATCCTTTCCTTCCTATCTCCAGCCGTTATTCCCCTCCTTCTTTCCTTTATACTTTCTATCTCCGATCGCCTCAGAATCTGAGTAGGTGATCTAAGTCCATGTAGTTGGGTCAGTGTTAACACCGAGCCCATTTAAAAAAAAAAAAAAAAAAGACAACCCTCATTGTTTTTTGTCTTCGTTTAAAATAAAATTCGTTGGTGATTTTTTAACCGGTAACTTTTGATTTTCACAAGTCAGTACGTTTACATTCTGCCTGAAGTTCCATGTCGTGCTGTTTTCTTATCTGTTTTAGCGATTAAATGTAATATCAGCTAATATGTAAAATAAACAGGCAACTTTAGGGGAATTTTCCAAAATTTTGGATTTCCTATAAGGGGCCCGCTCGTTCGAGCGCAGATTCTTTCAGGTGCAGGCAAACTCAAACCTTTTTACGGACTACCTGCGGTGATTTTCAGCTATCATCCGTTAAACATTATCATCTGGGTTAGTGAGAAAGTCGAGTTACCAAATACTGCTATCAGAAATTCCACCTAAATTATACCGTTCTTCGTTAACGATTTAGTTTTTCCAAGCATGTTATATATGCGTACATATATATAATCACTAAACGCATATTTTACATTATTTTATT